>SNQJ01S0001437.1:492724-510033 GCA_010110895.2 Picea sitchensis
CAATGTTTAAATTGTATGGTTATGTGCACTAAGGATAGTGCAGTTTGTAGGGGGAGGGGAATGTAACATCCCTGTTTTAAAGCCCAAACTAGCATTGTATATTGTAAATGTAATGTATGGCCAAGAGCCAAAGAGATGTAATATGTAAATGATGTAAATTGAATATAATGAATAAAATGTATCACCAGTTGTATATGGACAAAGATGAAGATTTGGGGGTTAAGTATCCACACGAGAGGGAAGGGGTATAATGTGGGGAGAGTTTACTCATGTCTATTAAACCAAAACCCATTTCTTATTTCTTTCTAAATTATTCTTACCATGAACTTTCCATTAGTTGTTGAGTGTTCTAGAGCCCAATCATTGAATTCATGTAAGAATTTGAGTGTGAGAGTCACATCCCATAGTTATTGAGAGCATGGGGGTTGAGTACAATCAACTCGAGGAATAGTGCAAGTTAAGAAAGTAAGAGAAAGAGAGGAAATTTGTATGAGTAGGAGACCAGAATTGCACATTCATGTTTTTGCATGGAGAGTTGTTTTTTACATGGAGTTTTATGTCCAACAAGGGATTTCTAAGTGTTGAAGATTGAAGGTAGTTGTTGTGGGAATGTTTGGAATTTGTTTGGAGATGTAATTTCATGGAGAAGGAAGTTGCGGGCCTATGAGTGACGTGTTGTTCGAAATTCACCATGGAATCACATGTTTTGTTACTAAGCAAATTCGTGTTACATCTGTGAAATTATTGAGGTCCTAGTAAGTAGAATTCTTATCCAACCTGTGTTGGAAGCTCTAGAGGGGAGTGGAAAGGCTTGAGGAACTAGGAGAAATGAAGGGGATTCCATCCCTTGGGTTATGCAAGTTGAGGGGAAAAGAGTTGGTGGATTGTCATCAGTTGTGAGAATCGACTGTTGAGAGGGGGGCATTAGCTAGCCTTAGGGAGCATCGTCTCTTGTAGATTCATATCCCCAGCTCAGGGGTGTCTTGTTGTTGAGAATTGGAACAACAAGGCTACGATTGGGAGGAGAATTTGTCCTCTGCAGCGAGTTGCATACTTTTATAAGATAAGTTTTCTTATCAGTTGTGTTTATTTGTGTTAAATGTCGATATATTTGTTGTGCATATTACTCTAAATTATGTTGGTTAAATTCTACTTGATGTGAGAAGAAATATGCATTCATGTCTCTATTTTATGGTTGAATGATGATGTATGTGTTTAGTCGTTGTTTTGTACATTAATAGTTATATTTACATTTTCATTAGTATGGAAAATTGAATGAGTTAGAATCTCAAGCTGTGTGTTATTTCCACATTTGGATTTAGCATCAAAAAAAATTATTGGGTCATTTTAGCAGTGACATGATCTAGCTGGGGGCTAGATACATTACAATGAAAACCTCATTGAGGCATCTAAGATAGGTATTTGATTCAAAACCTCCATGGAGGTGGTTTCAGATATGAGAATAAATAAATTTCCTCTTCAAGAAAACCTCCCAAAGGATTGATAAGGCAGGACACTGGTGAAAAGAAACCTCTCAGAGGCTTGTTACAATTCCTATAGAAACTTCGTGTAGGACTTTTTTAGCTCAAGTTTCTTAATTTTCTCATTCATCTTTTCATGAAATTAGTAGTAGATAATAACATAACATATGGTTTGATATTGGCTCAAGGGTTAGGCATAATTTGGTTCATGCAATAGTTCATCTTCTTTGATGCAATTTTTTGTCATGTAGTATAATTAGTTTCCATGCTTTATAATCAATTTATTATTTTCATGGCTCAGTGTGCTTTCTTTCATGTCAATTGACTAGATATCTTTTACTGAATATAGATCAGTTGTTATTTCAAGTTTATATGCTTGTATTCATGCAACTGTCTTAAAGTCTTTTCTACAATATAGATTCTTTCATAAGTTTCATGCATTAGCCCCTTGATCAATCTCATACCTAGATTGTTATCAGTGCATTTTTCATATACTTTGCACAACGCCTCTTTATTTTGTACGAACCTTGGGTTGACAAGTAAAGTAACAAGCCAAGGAGGAAGAAGCATTATTGTTTCTATGCATAGGCCCACCAACTATCATCTAGGAGATATTTCCCACTCATTCTATCATAATTATACAAGACTAGGTGTATTATCAATTCCTTTAGTCATCATGTCAAGATCTTCATTATCTTTGGCTCATTCTATTTGCACCTCCTAATCAAGAAAGCAAGTTCCATAATGGATTGCAATTACATGGGTCTTAAAAATTCCCTCTAGATCAAAATCCATGACTTCCTCTATTTATTTTAAATCAAATGAACTAAAATCTTGAGCTATTTCTATCAAATGTGAAATGATTTTAATAGTAAACCTCATGCACTTGAAAGGGGTAGAGATGAATTTCTTCTTATTCTTCTTTTTAGATAAAATAAAACCAACCATTTTTTATATTGTTTGTGGAATTCAATAAGGACATATTGATTACATACAAATTTGGGAGAAAATAGGATTTTTTCTCAAAACCACAGATTTTGATGTTACTCATAAAAACCATTACCCCTTCCCTATGAGGAAACTTATGTATTCCATAGTCAAATGATTAGGTTCATCCCCTATTATAATGTGTCTAAACCTATCCAAAAAGACATCTTGAATTTTACAAAAAATATACAAAGATTTATGAATCAACAAAGATGGTTACCAACATTGAATTGGGTCTATCTCAAAGATGGCATCCCTTTTTGGAAGCAACCTCTAGAATGAATTACAAAAGACTTATTGCAAAAATCAAATACGAATATAGAACAAATTTCTTAGTCTTCTAAAAATTAGATAACTAGTGGGAAATCTCATTGGAGATAAGCTCCCCCTAATAAAAAAAACTCATCCTTGTGTAACATGTAATATGTGACATACAAGATGTACTTGGGCACATGCATTGTGTTTTATTAACCAACAACCTAAACAAATGACCAAGCTAATTCTTGATGGGGCTCAAGCACTTTTGTGACATCCATTTGGTATGCCTCAGATTCATTTGTAGTTAATCATAGAAACCATTCCTTTAAAATAGTGTTATCACCCCATGAGTGTCTACAAAAGTATCAACTTCAAAGACCTTGAAAATCTTCATTGGCTCTAGAAAACAAAACCTCTTTCTATATGTGAGAGGAGTGATGAGAATAGAAGTCTTTCCTTCCTCCTTTAAATTCTTAAATTTGTCTTGGGATCGAAATGCTTGGAGCACCAATGTACAACCTCTCCAAAGTAAAAAACCTTTTGCATGCAACCTTATTTTGTGAAGCTAGTAGTCCAAATTTTGTTACCCTTTTGGTCATCATCTTACATTTCTAAATACCACATGTAGGTTGCAATCCAATGATAGTCTCTATTGTTCTAAGCTAGAGAATTGATAATATCTCTATAATGTGGCTTGATATTTTTCTTGGAGAACATCCTCTTCCTTCAGACTTTGCTATTTTCAAAATATGGTCTTGAATCGTTAATAAGATTTCAATTTCCTTCTTGATGTTCCCACCAAATCTCATGGTAAAATTAAACTAGTCATAAAAACTATGTTTTCTTTATCCATCATCGTACTCTACATTGAATGAATAATGCCAAATGTCAATGTAGCATGCTTCCACTTGCATCAAAGTGAATGCATAGGGAACAATGAAAAAGGGGCACATTACACATCTATATGAATAATTTGAAATGTGAGATATGGGAGCATGGGAACAAGAAAGAAAGGGATTAAGCATACACATGCAAAAACACATGTGTGATGCAAAGTGTGGGAGATATCAAAGTGAAGTGTGGCAAGAACCTTTCACATCCACACAAGGAGATGATGGTAGATGCAAGACCGTGGATTGCATGAAGAGGAAAGAGGCATAGGGTGAGGGATTTTGCATCTACACTAAAATTTGGTATGGGATACATAGTGCAGAAGGAAGGGATGACACAGTAACCTCCACATACACATGGGAAAACTCATGTAGAATAAAAAATTAATACCTTAGGAACACTTATGTGCATGAAAGACTTAGAACCATTTTCTCAATGGTTCCACAGGGTAATGTTTAGGGTTCTTCTTACACTTTCTCACTAAGGAAAGTCACTAAGGAAATTCAAGTGATATCATAATTAGATTTAAACATGAAAAGAAAGGGGAAAGGGGATGCAAGAAAAATCATCAGTAATAAATCACCAAAACAATTCATGTGATCCTCAATGACATATTTCAACATATATTATGACTCGACAATGCCATAGAAACTTGTTTTAACAATGTTTTCCTTCTAATTTTTTTTATGCAATTAGCTTATCCAAATGTACCCATGTAACCATTGGAAATAAAGGCATTCATGAAGTAAAAGAAGAATCTCTATAAGGTGAACCTCCCACTCCTTAATCAATGGGGGTTCTCTCATATAGATGCAATTATCCTTCTTGGAAAAGATAGAGTCATCCTAAAAATTTGTATCTATGTAACTTAGTTGCATGAGTATTAACACATCATCTTAAATATATACAAGCAATTGTTTGTATCCAAAAAAAAATCAACCTTGGATGCATATAAGGTGTATTTAATCTTGCTCTTTCTTCTACATGAGTGTCGTGAGGAATTGGGGTACTAAGGAAAAGGGGTATATATTATCATTCAATACCTTAACTTGCCTTAAATCAAATGGAGGAAAATCTAGTCACATTAAAGCTCCACTTGTTCCGACATCAAGTGCAATGGATTGCATATGAGGTTTGTGGATATGAAAGGACTTGTGATCCAATTCTTTCACACGCCCAAAATTAAATTCACTATTTCCTTTGAATGTTGGATCAAGGCATATCGCCAAGGAGGTGGGATAATGGAATTACATATGGAATTGACCAATGCAGGCTAGAGCAAGTTTATTGTTCTCAATAGTGGTTTCGGAAGAACCTCCCTTAGTTTGTGCATCATTGTAGTAAATTTATGTTTATATAAATTGGCTTCAATATGTGTTGGTCTTTGGAATTTCCTACTACTTGGAATTTGGAATATGTGTTTTGGTTTTACAAATCTTTGGCTCCTAGAATCACTCTATTCACTAAATATCATGTGTCCATTCTTCCCTAGAGATGCTCTCCATTTATTTACTATTTTGGGTGTTAATGTCTGGGGTATTCTTCCTATTAGTATTGTGGATATTTCCTCTAGGGGGGCTAACCCCTTCTCTTTAGAATTTTTGGGGCATGCCTATGTGTTAAGTGTTGGGGCTTTCGGAAATGTCTATTCTCATCCACCTTTCCCTTCATCATTCTTCACATTTTCATGTATTAACACCATGATATCATTTCCATAAATATACTTGGGTTTCACCTTATTGTTCTCCACTTTATTCATTTTAGTATTTAAAGAAATTTGTGATTAAATGTTAGAAAATCAACATGTTTTCATATACCTCAAATATGTGTGAGCTTTGTAATGTGTAGGAATTATGTGAAGGATTAATTCAAAGGACTTCTCCAAATGCTTCTCCACAAATTTCAATATTTGGGAGATAATTCAACATTCCAAAGGAGAAGATCATGGAGATTTTGTTGGAATATCTTATCTAAGATATATAGAGATATGTGTGAGGATTTAAAGGGATTATATTTTGTAATAATGGAAATAGGTTGAAGTGGTGGATCTATAATAATGAGATGGTTATTTTATCTTCAAGGCTCTCATGTAGCAAAGAGTGCTCTCTGTCTTCATGAGAATTCAATTAGGATGTAATTAAATTCGGTCATTAGGATTCAAAGAGAAAATGATTCTTATCTTTGATTCATATTCTTTCATTGTTATGCTTTCATGATTGTCATTTGATTATATTTATGTAATTCAAGATAGCTTTATTGTGTGAACTCACATATACATTGTTGTCGATAACTCTTCACATGTTGTATTGATTTTCCTTTATGCAATTTCCAGCTTTCCTAGATTAATGTTTCCCGCTTTCCTAAGGTGGTTTCGACAAGCAATTTAGATTAGATTACTTCTGCTTGATCCTGCGTATATAGTGCGTAACAGCTATACTAAGCCTACGAACCTTGGATTGACCAATTAAATGGTTGGGAAAATACTAGCCAATTAGCGACTATATTTCCACACCCTAAAATTTTGGTGTCGTGCGAGGAAACGATGGTTGGGAATCTGGTTTGATTTCCTGCAAGTATGTCTACATGTGTTGGTAAGGGGGTCATAGACTCTACGTGAGTGGAGACTCCTCATGTTCTCCACACTTGACTCCTGAGGTGTGAATTTCAACTTACATAAATGTCATTTTTAAAGTGTAAATTTCAATTTTTGCAAGTGTGGTGGTTTAAATTTTTTTTTCATGCAAGTATGATTAGTCATTCTCCTTAATCTGAGGTGACATATGGGTAGGACATGTAGGGTAGTGTAATTTCAATTCTGGGATTAGTAAATTTCAATTCCCATGAGATTAGTTTAAATTTTTGCAAGCTTGATCTACATGTGTTGGTTCTAGGGGTCTTAACAACTACTTGAGTGGAGACTCTTCATGTTCTCCTTGCCAGTTCTAGAGTGTGAATTTCAATTTTAGCAAGTGTGTTTTCTGCAACTGTGAAGAGTAATGTTTTTTAGTAAGAGTGTTTTTTTTTCATTTTGATTTGGTTGTTGTAAGAATCCTTCTTTTTAACATGATTTAACAATGAGTGTCGGCTTGGAACTACTCCCACTTTCGGAATCTGTGGGCGTCGGGAACTCCTCTTCCTTGAAAGGGGAGATCTTGACAAGGATCAAAGATTCAATACTCCTCAGAAACAATTGAAGATTCAACATCGAAAGGATCCTATATCCAGATGATGAACAATCATTCAAGCAGGAGATAGAGGAAGATGAGGGATTCTGACATGATCGGTGGGGGAAAATCGCGCTTATGAAAGCTTTATTGAACAATGGTTCGAGGTAACTACTCAATTAGATCGGTCTTTTTGTTTTTACTTAGTTGGTTTGTCGTTCACGGTGACTAAAATTCATTCACTCTAGTATATTTTCACTTTTCATTCAAAAAAATTGTCACTGAACATATTGCTATTACTACTTCATTGGTGGCTACTGAAAATTCCAATTACACGTAACTAATTTTTTTAATTCTAATTAGCATAAAGTAGGTAGATTTTCCAATTTTGTTTTCACCTACCTAGAATAAGAAATCTGTGCTTCGTGCGATCGTGAGGATCGGAAAATAGGGATGATTTAGATTAATTTCAGGAATAATAAATGGTTTGCAGTATGCATAATCGATTTTATGGTTAATTTGCAAATTATTTTTTCTCCATTTTCTAAAAGAAAAACATTTTTGTAAGTTGAATTTTTGAGTGTTTCTATGACAAAACAATGGATGCAATTGTCCTTACATGTTGAAATAATAACTCTGAGCCGAAACAGATGGTTGAAACTGTGTCCTTCTTATTGAATCGCATTTTCTCGCCTTCATAAACTTGCAAATCACACCTTGAACTCGGACCTGTAAATAAAACACAACCAAACATTAGAACTAGTCTATGAATCCATGCAAATGATCTTTTGCACTCTTACAAAATGAAACTATAAACACCCCTTGACGATTGAAATTTGACATCATTACATTCTGACATCTTTGACTTCGATGGTACACATGTTATTCTGACATGCTTAAGCAGTGAAATTTTGACGTACTATTCTGACATGTGACTTGATGAAATTTTTACATGTTGTTACGGTTGTGAACGTCCATGATTGAACTATATCTTCTTGGTTTGGTTTATTTCTAGTTTTTGAGTCACATCAACACCGCCTTGTCCTCCATATTTATCCTATAACCTGGAAATTAAATATGCAACAGTAAAACAATATGATAATTTATGTCTTCACATCATAGATCTGTGTGTTTAAGGTGCATTGTGCTCAGTCCAAGAGAGGTAAATAATAATTAAAGTTGGAAATGTAATTGGATTAATTGAATTGTGCTTCCTGTCACGCATGCTAAACCTGGAAATAATAGATCTGAAATCAAAATGTCTATATGAAGTATAATGAGTTTCTCTCTAATTACTTCTTTAGAACTATGAAAATGCTCTTTGCAATGTTTTGTTATTGCATATTGGAAATCCCATCATTCTGGAAAAAAGCGAAAAGTCGTTTTTTTGAGTTTGTTGATCTATTTTTTTTCTGATTGGCATGAAGATTCTAAGTGGGTAGTGGCACTATTAGTTATCGCGTGGCACACATGATGCAAATTTAAAGAGTTTCTTTGGGAGGAGGGAATTTGGTAGGTTTTGCATATTGGAAGTGCGTGCTCAAATTGGATACTAGATCAACGTGTAGAGTACGTGTTGATTTTTTTTTGGGCCAGGGAACCCAAGAAAACGAGGTGTCAGTGGTGAATTTGCAGATGTTGGAAGTTCAGTTAGGGGATTGATTGAAGGATAGGAACCAAATCATGATGTTGATTCTGAGATTTTGCAACTTTCTTGATGGTTTTTAACTGCGTAAAGATCTTTGTGAGATATTTACGGTGGTTTTAACTGCTGAAAATCCCTGCGATGGTTGGTATCCACACCAATTAATTAACAATCACTCCTAAGCTGCACTTCTATTTCAACTCCTGTCGATGAAAATGAAGAGGCAGTTGGACCTATTCTTGAAGAGATTCAGTGGTGACCATTAATTTCCAAGCAGATCATATAACTATGGTTGCTAAAGCATTTGAATATGATTATTTTAGTGCATTTGATCGAGTTCGGTATCGAAAATTCGATACGCAAGAATGATTCAATATGACGGAAAGTTAAATCTTCCATATCATTATCGTGTTTCCACACCAGATATCGCTGAACACTCGACAATGGGATATGGACATTTGCATACTGTTAGATTTTTCCGGAATGGCAGCGGTCGAGGGATTTTATTTTATTTTTTACGAGAATTGGAGACATATGTAGAAATTCCAAGTGATGTCATAACGACAGATGCCATATCGAGTGACCGTTATGATCAGGTTTGTGTGAATATTCCTAATGGTGACATGGTAGGGAATACGGGTGATATAGAGGCAACAGTTGTTGCGTGTAAGGCTGTTGATGAGGTTGTAAAGATTATTCTTGATGCAAAAGAACAAGTTGGTGGCACCGAAAAAGATCCAAAAGGTATCATATGTCGATATTTTCTACATCTTTCTTTTGTTGTGTGCAATGAGATGCTTTTGTCTATCTACATCATGTGGAACGTCTTTGTGAATGCAATTCAGATCAGTAGTGTCTTCTTGAAGAGATGGTCGAGGCATGGCTTGCAAGTGCATGTACTATTCCTCGTAGTTCAATCTCACAAGATGATATTGATGAAACTGACGCGTTTTTGGAAGCCTAGAAAGTGGCATGCACGAGCAATTGTGAGATGATGAAACACAAAATTACTACTTCACAAGTGCCCAGGATAGCAAAAGTACAATTAATTTTTTTATTCTTGTTGTAGACAGCACCACCTCTGTGGTAGACAAGCTAGAGATTCTCTTGTTATGGATTGGGTAGATTTAGAAACAAATCCTCATGTAGGCACCTATCCCATGTCGTCAATGTCTGGTGCAATGTATAGCAAGTGAGTCTGAAACAGGTGATCAAGTTTGAACCGACCCCTGTACTTCAGTCCGTCAAAGTGTTTTCTCCTATAACAATAGCTAATCTTGGACCAGGATTTGACTTTCTGGATTGTGTTGTTGAGGGACTAAGGGATCATGTCAGTGCAGAAGCGAATGAGGATGTGGAGCCTGGAAAGATTTTGATTTATTTTATCGATGGGGACAATAATCGACTCGGTCTCAATCCAATGAAGAATTGTGTTGGAATCGCATCCAAAGCAACAATGGAATTGTTGGGAGTTAGGTCGATGGGCTTGTCACTGGCTCCTCATAAAGGTCTGCCTTTGGGAAGTGGTCTTGGCTCCAGTACAGCTAGTGCAGTTGTTGTCGCAGTGGCTGTGAATGCTTTGTTTGGAAGTAAATTAACGAAATCAGACCTTGTTTTGGTTGGATTGGAATCGGAAGCTGCAGTTAGTGGTTATCATACTGATAATGTTGCCCCATCTCTGATGGGTGGTTTTGTTCTTGTACTGGGGTTGTGTGTTGTTTTCATCAGGATGTGTGTTGTTGTCCTCAGCATGATAATGGTATTCTTTGATTTTCAGAGTTATGATGTCTACTTAAAGAGTGGTAGCAAGCTTCATTGATGGTAAAATTTTTTTTGCTACAACATTAACTATTTTCCACTTCACTCTGACCGCAATGGTGGGATTTGTGTCAAAAGCTACTGGGTACTTTGTTGCCAAGGAAATGCCCTTGTGGGAATTGCTCTGTTTCTCTATTGTTGCCAATACATCTATTGTGGGGATGAATCCGAGTCTCTTGTTAAACTCAGTTGGATTTTATCATATGTCAAAAGTTGAGCATGATTCTTGTGGTTTGTGTGATGGGGTGGATTCTTCACAACAAGAATTATACCAGAGAGGTCAAGATAATTGTGATTGTTGTGGTTATTGGTGTTGGTGTCTTCAATATCATAGATGTGAAGGTCAATCTCAAAGGGTTTGTGTGTTGTTGTGGTGGCGTATTACACACTTCATTAGAGAATAAATTCCAATTATTTACTTACAAAAGAAGTACAATATTGGTTCTTTTGATCTCCTAAGCAAGATTTCTCCTATACAGGTTGCATCTCTTTTATGATTTGGCCCTTTTGCAGACTATTATTTAAATGGGCGTAACTTATTAGATTACAAATTCTCATCTGGTGCAATTATTTTTATACTCCTTTCATGTGTTCTAACCGTGTTCTGCAATCTGAGCCAATATCTCTACATTGGACGATTCTCAGCAGTTTCACTTCAGGTTTTGGGTCACATGAAAAATGTTTGTGTTCTTATATTGGGTCGGCTTCTTTTTGATTCAGCATTGGTATCGAAAATATTCGCATAACAACTAAGCTTCTGAGTCATTTCAGTCTTGGTGGTGTTCCACTGTTGCTCGACCTATAGATTCATTAGTTTAACATGGAATCACTAGCTTCGGTTGTGATTCGATGGCACGGAAAGGATCAAAATAATAAAGAAGTTCATTTTTTAGTTCACGTGGAAATTGAATTTAGTTGAACATTGTCATCATAACCATAGTATTTTTACTTGAATTTTTTCGCGTGTTTGGATATGGCAGTTGTTATCAAGGATGATTATTCTTTGTTTCAAAGGTTGGACAAAGTACAATTCAAGTTGCTTCTAAGGAAGTCCAATTGAAACATTTGAGGACAAATGAAGTCAGAATTGGGCATTGGATCACAAATAAAGAAGGGTACATTGGTAGACCAAGACACACTGGCATAAATTGGTTGAATGTGAAGATAGTACAAGATAGAGAAGGACAAGGTCGATGATTGGATACGTAAGAGGGAGGACCAATGTTCCATTCATCGATCCCATGCATTGATTGCTATGGACTATGATGTGAAACTCTGGATCACGTTATTGGTCACGAACTTCTCCTATCTAATGACAACATTCATGGTGGCCTAATGATGCAGGTATATGAAGTTTGACTCTGTGATAAAATCCATTTTTGTTTTGTTGTATTATATATATATATATATATATATATATATATATATATATATATACTTTCAATAAATACACAACAATCATAAGTAATGATAGGTAATCATTAAAAAAAAAATTATAAAAGTAAAACAACACAAATAAATAACATTGCAAATGGACATTTTTTTTATAAATTCTTGAAAACAATAGTGAACACATGTTTTTGCGATCGACGATGATACATATGCGCGCGCAACAAGAGGTACAAGAGGTATAAAACCACATTTTTATTTTTTACTTTGTCGCATTTGTCCTTCTTTGTGCATGTTATATTTTCTTCGCCCACATCTCCGCAAAAGTTTTCATGCGAGGGATTTGTACTAAGTTTTGGGGGCGCAGATTGGGTAGCGTAATTTGTTGCTAAAATTGATTTTCAAAGATCCTGAAACTTTTCAAAAGACACATGTCTTGATAGTACATTTTAAAGAGTTGATTCTGTGTACATCATGGCGTTCGCGGTTACATAAACCGTTCAAAACTATTTGTGCGCGAATTGCATCGCTACATTTCTCCTTCAGCGGCTTATTCATCTATGTCTTTGCTTTGTTTCCATTGCCTTATCCTTCGCGACTTCATACGTACTTTCCTGCCTTTAAATTACGCGTTCCTATCTTTAGTTCATTTTGGCTTACCTTTTTCCCTTTAGGTTTGCCTTACGAATAAAACCATTCAGTTCCCCTTTCAGCAGTTACATTGCCTTGTTTTCCTTGCCATGCTGATACACACTGTTTGCTTGTGAGTTCTTTCCATTTATAGTCCTACCAAATCTTTTTGTACGAACTCGCGTTGACTGATGTGGGATTCCTTAAGTTCCACCTTTCAACAAGTCTTGCCTCGTCGACCTCAACACCTTATCTGGGATATAGACTAGAAGCATTTGATGCAGGAGAACTTGCATGCCTTAATGGCAGTTCTCATAGGCAATCATGGGAGTACATCAATGTCCCTTGATCGTCCGATATTGCAAGTGGCTCAACATTGTCGATTTCGTTCGCTTCGCCGGATGGCCTTTCCGAAGATTACCTTGGCACTCATTGACATCAATGGTGAGTTTCCCTCGCGTTGGTTATTCATTCATCATTGGTGTTGTCGGCGAAGCCTTTCGTACTTTCGACATGCGAGCATTCATTACGCGCCGATTGGAGTGACGCCATCGGTTTTGTAGTGGGTGAAAACTATACACTTTTCATGACTCTATCGGTGGTTACGGCGCTAGACTCTTTTGCTCTCACGAGGTACTACGGTTCCACTTTCATGCTTTCTTTTTCCATGGTTCATTCAACGGGTTTAGGATCCCTCCACTTCATTCTATAGATCCGGGCGGTAGGTCACAACTACAATAGTAGTCACTTCCCATATGATCTTACGGTGGTGACATATTCCATGATCGCGACGCGCCAAATTATATTCCTATTTTCATAGTTCATCAACATTTTTGGGTAAGGAGTGGAGGTATGTTATTTTCTACGCTTTAATCGTGTAATTCCTCAAGCGCTAGCAATGAATAATTTGGAAAACTCCCTGTCACCAGTTCCCTTTCCTCTTTTCCTTTAATGACTTATGCCCACGTTGCATGAGGGACGTACAACAAGTTCAGTTGGGGGATAGGGGACATTATTCACTCATCACTCCATTTTCCACGACCATCATTCCATTTTTTTTGTCTCATTTACCATTATGGTATTTATTTTCCAACATTTCTTTCCAACGATACTTTCGGTTGCACTTTACTTCATAATAGCGATATACATATTAGCATGATTCACACTTATACAAAAACAAAAGGGCTTTCTATACTAAGTGATGTTTTCCTTATGCACATTGATAGTATACATTTTCCAGTAAAATATGGGCGATTATTATCATAACGACAAGAGAACGAATAACAAAATGAATGTTGTTAACAGAACCAACATTCTTTATATTCATGGTTGTCACACAAAGAACCAACCACTTATGCAAAATATCGGTACTACTTATGTAAAAACCATCTTGGAAACATTCATTATCATCCCTCAAAAGCCAACATTCCGATGCCAAAAATTTCTTGAAAAGATTCAATGCATGGTTGCGTGAGGACATGCAACAAGAACAAGTTCCAGGGGTATGTTGGGCTTAGAAATGTCCTATTCTTGTCCACCTTTCCCTTCATCATTCTTCGTTTCGTAGCCCATTAACCTTTCTTGATATCATTTCCATAAATATGCGGGTTTCACCTTATTGTTCTCACTTTATTCATTTTAGTATTTAAAGGAATTTGTGATTAAAAGTTAGTCAACATGTTTTCGTATATATCTCAAATATGCGTGAGCTTTGTAATGTGGCCAGGAATAATGTGAAGGATTAATTCAAGGCTTCTCGAGATGCTTCCTCCACCATTTTATTTGAGGGAGATAACATTCAAAGCTTATTCAGAGGAGAAGATCATGTCCACCATTTCAATATTTGAGGAGATAATTCAAGCCCATTCCAAGGAGAAGATCATGGAGATTTGGTTGGAATATCTTATCTAAGATATATGAGAGATATGTGTGAGGATTTAAAGGGATTATATTTTGTAATAATGGAAAATCAGTTGAGAGAATAGTGGATCTGTAATAATGAGATGGTTATCTTATCTTCAAGGCTCTCATGTATAAAAGAGAGTGCTCTCTCTTCATGAGAATTCAATTAGGATGTAATTAAAATTAGAGTAGTCATTAGGATTCAAAGAGAAAAGGATTATTAGCTTTGATTCATATTCTTTCATTGTTATGCTTTCATGATTGTCATTTGATTATTGTTATGTAATTCAAGATAACTTTATTGTGTGAACTCACATATGTTATTTGTCGTTAACTCTTCACATGTTGTATTGATTTTCCTTTATGCAATTTCCTGCTTTCTTAGATTAATGTTTCATGATTTCCTAGATTAGTTTCATTTCAGCAATTTAGATTAGATTACTTCTACTTCAATCCTGCATATATAGTGCGTGTGCTTCGTAAGCCTACGAACCTCAGATTGACAAATTAAATGGTTGGGCAAATACTACAACAGAATTAAACGACAATATTTCCGCCTAACATTAAGCAAGCTAGTGTTTCACTTGGGTTGGGCGCACATTATGGTTTTTGTGGCATTTCTCTTTGGTTGGGTGCATAGTGCAATTTTTGGGGGGCTTTGGAATACTAGTTTTATTCTACAGTTTAAGAACATCCCTGCAAAAAATAGGTAGTCTTGTCCTGTTACTTGTATAGGCTCCATGGATTATAGGAAAGTGCGAAAAAATCATAGAGCCCTTCATTGACATGAGGAAACCATCTAATGCAACCGAACCTCAATATTTTTAGTGAGAACAAAGGTTCATGAGGATGAAAACCATTGCAATGCTCAAAATTCCATATTCATGGATGCAATAGCTTAGTAAAATCAATGAATAGGTGCACTAGAAGCAAATTGATTCGCTCATGAATATGGTTCTCATTTTAAGCAAAAGTTCACAGTGAGCATCCTCCAACTATAGGATATCCACCAACTCTATTCACCCCAAGTTTAAGGAGGACAATACAATGCAACAAATGTTCAAATATATCATCATTGGGATTCAGGAATCCCATCCATCCAACTAGGGCTAGAGGAGGCAAATACTCGTAACATTTATGTTAAAATCTCATGTTATGAATAACAATTAGGATTTTAGGAATGTTTTTTAGAATACATACATGTAAGAAATTTGGGAGGCATTTTTTGTGGAGAGTTGTATTTTATGTTTTGGACAAATAAGGAAATGACCATTTGAAAATCTAAGGCCAATAGTTTTTGTAACCCTATTGTTTAGCTTCGGCTACAACCTCTATAATACAAATTCTCCCAATTTTTGTTAAGAAAAATAAAGGTAACTTGGAAATGAAGTTTTTGAGTTCCATTTGATTTTATGAGATAACAAACTACAAAGTTTGTTTTTATTACATTTTTTTTAAATTAGGTCTAATGTCTTTTTAGGTCAATGTTCCAATAGAAAGTGATTTTATCCTCCAAATTATTCATCTTGCAAAATTTGCAAATTCTTTCTTTCCAAGGAACTTGACATCTTGTCGAGGACCCTATCTCACTATGAGCTCATGAGAATATGTTCTTATCTTTGCAATATTTATTTTATTTCTTGATGTAACAACAATGGAACGATGGTTTTGATCTTCTAACTTGTGGTTAATGATTTTTTTGTAGCAATTCAACTCTATTTTTCTCAATCTCCCTATCGCTTCGTATTTTTGTTTTAAACTTAGTTATGATAATGCTTAATAGTGTTCATATCTTGGAGGACATCCTTGTCCACTATCCTCTAATTCTTTCACCAATAGTTTGCATCTCTAGTCCAACATATTTTGAGCCTTGAGTGACTTTTAATAGTATTTGAAGTAATGATATGAAGCCTCTCATTCTTCGAGTTAATTTAAATCTTGTTTGTACATTAAGCATTAGATAATAGCCTTACTCTCGGTGTGTGGAAGCCTAACTTCTAAAAGGAGGATATGATAAGTGGTATTGCACTTAATTATAAGGTTATTTATTACAAATCACTTTTGAATTTGCTTGATTTTCCTCCAAGTTTATATGGAAATACCATACATCCAAACTTCACAACCATATAGAATAATTGGGATAACAAAGGTATCAAAGAGACCCTTTTTTTTCTAAAACCAAAATTTTTCAACTTTACAATTATTCACAAGACCAAAGTAATATTTCCAACCTCGATAAATTCTTTTTTTAAGCACTATGATACCAATTTAGTTTGTGATGAAAATCAATTTCAAAATACTTATAAAAATGGACTTTGTCAAGTTGATGTTATCATAAAAAATCAAAAAATATGATTTGATTTAATTTGATTTGATTTAATTTGATTTAATAAAATTACCTTATGTTTTGTTAATATTATAGATATGTCGAAATTAGTATAAAATATTTGAAAATTTTAAGCTACTTATAAAGTTCAATGGAGAACCTTTCTAAAAAGAAAGTGGGGCACTTTGCTAAAAGTAAAATATCATCTACCTTTCTAAAAGAAGAGTGGGGCACTATCATCCACTTATAAAAGGATGATGATGACTAATCATATTAAGCCATATGAAGAAGTATTTAATATCATCTACCTTGCTAAAAGAAGAGTGGGGCACTATCATCCACTTATAAAAAGATGATGATGACTAATCATATTAAACCATATGAAGAAATATATTTTAACTTGTAAGTATAAATATAATATATTTTAACTTGTAAGTATAAATATAATATTTATTAAGTGATAAAATAGTTTTACTTAACTTCTATATTATTGATTTAGTTTGACCAACTTTCTAAAAAAAATATATTAAATTTATATATTAAATAAAATAATTGAAACTAGATGATAAATATCACAATTCAACCAAACATTTTAATCATTGATTCTCTTTTATATTGTAGTTCGATTTCAATTACCAATTGAAAAGATAATAAGTACTTTTAAAAGTTATTATCACCATATAAATCATAATATAAATTATTTTTAAATTTACTTATTATAATTATAATTTTGAATTTTTGTTTTTATAAGTTTGAAAGTTTAAATTTACTTATTATAATTATAATTTTTGTTTTTATAAGTTTGTAAGTTTTGAAAA
>SNQJ01S0001438.1:0-17748 GCA_010110895.2 Picea sitchensis
GCAACTTCTTTTCTCAGGAAAAGTTCTTCTTCCATCTCTCTTCAGGAACTCAGGCCACTGTGACCCCTCTAAAGGCAATAGATAGGTTTACATCATTAACGATCATAGGGATAACGAAAATAATGTGTAACATTGAGTGCAAGCAAGAGGGATCTAGCGAGCTACGCAAATATCTTGTCCTATGCAGTGTAAGGGTCATTGAAGCTTCGTGTTGTAACTGCTTGACCAAGATATTATAAATAAGACTTTGTGGGTGTATCCCCAGGGTGGGGGTGAACCACGGTAACTCTGTGTATTGTGCTAATGTGTTTGTCTCTCTCTTGATAAGTGCTCTGATATGTTTAGATAGAATTATTGATTCTTTGCGCTTATGAGATATGAATTCATGCTAGATATGATACATAAGATGCTAAGTGCTTAATATATTGAGTATAACCTATTTATCATTGTTAAGTTCTATATTTGAGTAATTACTACGGTGCTCTGTGATTTCTACGAAGTGTATTAATGAATGTATGTTAGGAAATAACTTATGCTAAGTGCGTTGTAAGAAATATAATCATAGATCTATGTCCCAACTAAGGTTGCAGACACCTGAGTCCTGCAACCACCCCTGTCTATGCCTCGGGTGAGACTTCATCTGCTTCACAGGTGCTGCTGAAAGGGCCAATAGTTAAGGCTTTGTTGGTACGCTCTTGAGCATTGAACCCTGGGTCTACCCCTATGCCAATAGGTCCCAAACTTGGGTGCTGAAGGGGCAAGTGTTTAAGAGACGATTCATTTTTTCTGCTTCTTCCATGCACAAAAGGCATATGGAAGGCCCTATAAACCCTATTTTTGTGAGATTGTCCCAAGTGAGAATGTTGCCATGTGCCATGAACCACAAGAAGATATTGATTTTTGGCCAGTTTTTCACTGACCAGATTTTGTTCCAAACTTTCCCGGGGGGGAGGAGATTGAAATTGGCCTTGACGGCATAGGCTTCTTGGATGTTGAAATGTCCCCTCGAGGAATGTCCCCATCGTAATATTTCCTCTCCTAGAAGAATGGGAATTTTCCTTGCATTAGTCAGGTTGTACTAGGGTTGTAGATCCACGTGTGCTTCGATGTGAAGGTCATCTCCTGTGGATTTCCAGCATCACCAAGTGGCATCCACAGGGTTGTCCTTCCAGTAATATGCCACTTTTTTCATCCCCTCTTGGGTAGTTGGGGTGTTGAAGGTGTTAGCCCAGGCCTCTTGCACTAGAATAGGTAACTACTGCCATGAGTCATTCCAGAAGAAGGTTGTTTGACCATTACGGATTTCCCAGAAAGTGTGGTGGAATACTAAGTTTTGATTATGCTTGGAAGTCGTCCAGATCAAGGATCCTAGGGTATCTTCGGTCCATCTGATGAGGTTTCTTTCCACTATGTTGGGTGTGTACTTTCTTCTCCAAATCTTGGCACAGAGATCTTGAGGTCTCTTCATCCATCTCTGCCAGATATTAGCGCTCAAGACTTTGTTCATAGTTGAAGGCTCTTTTATTCCTAGACCCCCTTGAGCCTTAGGTCTACATATATTTTCCCAGTTGATCATCAACCATTTTTCCCCTGTTTTGACCCCTTGGCAAAGAAAGTTCCTTTGTAAGGTTCTAATATCACCGAGGACAAAGTTAGGGGAAACAAGGGTAGATAAGGTATATATTGGCAAGGCCTGTAGCACGGACTTGAGAAGGGTGAGGTAGCTAGGACGATTGAGAGAATGGTAGGTCCAAGATGAGAGTATTTTTGAAAATGAGGTGAGGAGACTTTCCCAAGAGTTGTTTCTGAGGGCTTTGTCAAGGAGGGGGATACTTATATATTTGGATGGAAGGGAGATTCAAGTGAAACCTAGGATTTCTGTAATGTGTAGTTGAATCAACAATGGGGTGTTGAAGAAGAAGATATAAGATTTTTCCTTATTAATGTCCATTTTGGATGCTTCACAAAAGGTTTGAATGATAGAGAGGATTGTATGGGCCTCATGGATCGTAGGGGATCCCATCATCAGAGTATAATCGAAAAATTGGGTGTGAGAGATCGGAGGATTGATGTCGTGCATGGGTAGTCCTGCCACTGTCTTGTTTTCTATAGCATCTTGGATTGAGCGGCTAAGACCTTTTTCCATGATAACGAAGAGGAACAGGGACAAAGGATCTCCTTGTCTGATTCCTCTATTGGGTGAGAAAGAGCAAGAAGGGACTTCGTTGATGAGGATTGAAAAGAAAGTAGAGGATATGAGATTCAAGATCCATTCTACCTAGGAGGGGTCAAAGCCAAAGGATAGGAGCACTGAGCGCATGTAGCCCCAACTTAACTTGTCAAAATATTTAGAAAGGTCAAGTTTTAAAAGCATACCTGGAGTGCAGGTCTTATATAAAGAGTGGATCACTTCATGTGCCAGGATGGCGCTATCCAAGATTTGTCTTCCTTCCATGTACCCTGATTGTTCTGGTGAAATGATGGGGGGGATAGGCTTGAGTCTCCTAGCTATCACCTTAGTTAAGATCTTGTAGATGACATTGTAGAGAGTGATTGGTCAGAACTGTTTGGCATGATTTATTAGCTCTTATTTGGGAATGAGGGTGAGGAAAGTAGCATTAAGGACTGGAAGGACTTGACCTGAGACTCTGGAGTCTTCAATGATTTCCCATACCTCCTCTCTAATCATTTTCCAACAATGATGAAAAAATTCTGAAGTGAAACCATCCGGTCCTAGAGATTTTCCCATAGGGGTGTCGTGGAGTGCCTGATCCACTTCCTCGAGCGTGATGGGTCATAGAAAAGCTGCATTTTGTTCCTCTGTGATTGTAGAGGATATGTGTTGTGTAACCTGGGCTATTTCTTGAGATCTATCCCACTGAGGTTCCATCGAGAGATTTTTATAATAGGTAACCAGCTGCACTTTCAGATCCTCATGGGAGTGGAGCGTTTGCCTGTTTTCTATGATCAACTGAGTAATGTGATTAACATGTCTTCTTTGAATGGTAGACCTATGGAAGAAATTGGTGTTTTTGCCTCCCTCCTTTACCCATTGGATGCGGGACTTTTGCCTCCACAAGATATCTTCTTGGGATTTTCTTTCCTCTAGCTTTTGGATTATTGTTGCTTCCTATGTTTTGAGATCCTCAGAGATGCCCTGATCATGGATTTTTCTTTGAATGATGACCATTTGGTTTGTTAGTTACTTTTTGGATTCAAAGATATTGCCAAAGGTGCGTTTGTTCCAAGTCTTGAGCTTCTTCTTGAAGTTTTTGAGTTTCTACTGGAATATATACATCTTAAATCTGTGTGGAACGAATGCCTCCATCCACCAAGTGTGGGCGTTTTGTTGGAATTCTGGGTGATTGATGAAGGGTTTTCATCTTGGAGTGGCAGGGATTTCCAGCCAAAGTTGGATGGGCCAATGATCCGACCCATGGACATCGAGAATGTGCACTTCCAGTGTTGTGCCTTCCAACATGAGTGAATCAAAGAGAAGGAAACAGTCTAGCCTGCAAAGTATCTGATGAGAGCCAGTACTTTGATTCGTCTAGGTGAAGATGACATTTGGAGTGTCTATGTCAATGAGTCATGATTTGTCGATTAGGCTCTAAAATTCTCTGGACTCCACTTCAATTCGACGCGTTCCTCCTCTCTTTTCTTCCAGATTTCATATCATGTTGAAGTACCCTCCCAGAATCCATATGTTCCCCGCAGTTAGGATGGCCAGTCTCTCCATATTCCTTAAGAAGGAATTTGTGTCCCTTGGTGTGGCTGTTCTATAGACGTTTGTTAGGTAGACAGGTTTGTTAGAGATAATGTGTCAATAAGAGAGAAAGATGGACCATTTTGTTGTGAAAAAATTGTATAGGGTGGTTGAGCTTGGGTTCCAAAGAAGTGTCATTCCCCCTATTATGCCCATAGCATCATTCTAGATACCTTTCCCTTGCTTCCAGTAGCTAGGGAGAAGCTTATCCATTTCTTTAGTGGCACATTTTGTTTCTTATAGAATCATTATGTCTGGTTTTTCTTCTATGATAATCTCCCGTAGTAGCTTCTGCTTACTACGACCATTGAGTCCTCTTATATTCCAAGAGATGATATTCATGATGAGGATGGGGAGGGGAGGGGGGGAAATCTGTCAGATATGAGATGGATCTGACCTGATTTGACCATGAAATGGTCGATCTCATGGATGAGCTTGTTGGTTGATTTTCGTCCTCTTTTATTTTCATCTTTCTAAGATTTTCATTGCTCTTTCTGTGTGTTTCCTTTTATTCCCAAACCCGTGTTGGATTTGGCATTGGAGCCTTCTGTGGATTTCAGGAAGATATTGTGTACTTTTATCAACTAGTCTGGAGGGATGTTATAAAGTTTTTGGTTCTGATAATCTTGTTCCAGATGCTCCAGGTATACTCCTGCCATATCTTGTTCATCTAGATCCATTTCTCCATCCCCATATTCTTTCTTCGGGGGTTAATGGCTGTGGTGTTGGAGCTGGGTGGAAGAGTGGTTTGGGGCTAACCTGGGGTGTCCAATGCTTTCCCTTTCTCTGGGTTTTGATGCATTTTCTATGTAGGAGAGACCTGTGAGGAATCCATGCTCTATGGAAGTTGTTGAAAAATATTAAATTGGTTGTTGGAGGTCAGTTTCTTGTTGGTTGGGGCTGCTGGTCTTCTTCCTCCTTGTCTATGCCTTCCTGGTACCTAAATAAATCCATATTTATTTTTCCTTACTTCTGGGTTTTCATATTTTCTTGTTGTACTGAGGGGGAAGTCCCTAAAGAGGTGCCCATGCTCATGAAATGTTTTTCATCTGAATGGGATGTGCTCATATTCAATGGTTTGTATCTAGTCCTCATCATGATATGCCAGAGAAGTTGATCCTGGTAGCGTCTTTGAAATATTCAGATAAACATAAATGCAAGCGTAGGAGGTAAATCTTCGTTGCTTCGTGGCCTCTGAGGATTTAACATATATTCCAATGGTATTTCCAATGTTAACCAATACGTCTTCCATCCAGAACTCTTGTAGCAGGGAATAGAACCTTATCCACACTAGGGCATGCATGAAGTCCTCTATTTTAGGGCTAAATTTCTCCATCCAAAATCTCAAGAAGAGACCCATCGAGTTGAAGAAATAAGGAACTCCATAAAAAATGTGATTCATGTCCTCTAAGTTGTGCAAGATTATGGTGAAGAATCTTTTGGATACCATCTAGAGATCATAGTGGTCTTTGGGATTCCACCATTGATGTATCCATTTTACCAGTTTGTGTTTGGAGGGCCAGAGCCCTAGAAATTTCCCCACTATGGTGTAGTCTCTCATGTATTTCTTATGTTCTTCGATCCTGGGTGTGCTTATGATGTACTTCGGGGCTTGTGGCACCTGGGGAATACATTTCCTAGGTATCCATGGAATTGGTGTGCTTTTTGGTGTTGGTGTTTTCCCTAAAAAAATGTCCATTTATTTTTCCTTGAATGTTCCCTCAAAGAGGAGTTGCGAGCGTAGATATGGCCGAGGTTCAAATGTTGGGCACCTGGAACCCACTTTGTTGTTTCCATGCATCGTTTCTTCACTGTAGGAAGTGCCTCATGACCCTCCTTCACTAGGAATCATTGGGCCCCTGTAGGGGAAGCCAAGTGTGGAAGAACTAAAGCAACCCTAACCCTAGAGCACAGAGAGGATCTCAAGTGTTTCAATACCTAAACTAGTTCCCGTGATGCTTTCTAAGGTATGTTATTTACAGGTCATATCACCATTTTCACAATAACATTTTTTTTCTATAATGATTCAGACCACAAAATATGGAACTCACTGAGGAAACATATCCAAGTAGATATGATAAACATTTTAGCATTTGGGTCATTTTATTTTTGGAGTTACACATCGTGGAAAATAGGGTTTGTAGCTAGTCCTGAAACTAGTCTAAAACAAGTGTTTTGGGTAAAAACATCATCACTTCTTCATAACAGATCCAAATTCAGTAAGATCAAATGTTTTGGTTAGAGTACAGTCTTTAGTATTATGTGTACCATTTTCATATCCATACAACAAATATTCCATGTGGGGCATGCGCTAAAAGTTATCTCTATATAATAAGCTAGAATTAAACAAGGTATTCCATTTTTTCTATAACTCTTTTTTTGAGAGGTTCCAAGTAGTGAAACCTAGAGGAATTGCATAAACAACATTGAAGAACATTGTATACTATTTTCAGATCTTTATTCATTACAGGTACATATTTATGATTATTTCAAGTTAGGGTTGTTGACTAATCCAAAATCAGTCATGTGAGACAAAAGTAAAGTTTGATGAAAATGATAGTCTCTTGTTGTTAAAGTTAAGGAAGGTTTGAAAGTATGTGATCATATACACCAGATATATTATAGAGTTAAAAATCATATTTGGGTGATGAAATTGATGAGAGCTTTTGGTTGAGGTATGTTACAGATAGAGGTTGTATAACAGTGAGGTTGTGGCACATGGTTTGATGTAATGGTTTATGGTATTGGGTTTATGGATAGAGTGATGAATTGTTAGATAAATTTTGATGGTTATATTGGTGTATGGTTGAGGTACATGTTGGGTACATGGTTGAAACAAGTAGTTGATGATTTGGCACATACATGAGGTGTATAGTTGATGATGTTGGTACATCTTTATGAGTCATAGTTTATGTTTATTTGATGTATGATTGATACATATTTGGTGCATGGTTGATGCACTCATTGATGGTCAAAGTTGAGGTACAGGTTGGTGCATGATTGATGCACTTATTTATGGTACATGTTGATTACATGTTGTTTGGTATAGGTTGTTATAGGTTATTTGGTGCATGGTTGATGCAGTTGTTGATGGTACAGGTTGAGGTACATGTTAGTGCATGGTTGAAGCACTTGTTTATGGTACATGTTGATTACAAGTTGTTTGGTGCAAGTTGATTGGTATAGGTTTACAACAGTATATCTCACAGTGATAGTGTGACAGTGATTCCATCATTCTACTTCTATTTCAGGGTGGTTGGACGAGGTAAGGGAAAGTGGTTGTATCCACTTTAAGGTTGTATTATGAGAACATAGGGGGTTGTATCCTCCTTCTTGTTGTATCCACAGAATTGGGTAGTTGGATCTTCCCTCAGGTTCTATCCTGAGAAACTAGAGGGTTGGAGCCTCCTTCTAGTTGTAGTTGGAAAACAAAGGAAGTTGGTGCTTCCAATGGATGTAATTATTAAAGAAATATAAAAAAAAAACATTTTGTGGTTTTCTCCCGCTTTGGGTTTCCATGTAAAAACACTAGTTTATTATGTATGTGTATGATTCTCATTTGTTCATTGTTTATTTATTATGCAACTATTGGATGATAATGCTACATTGATATAACACTTTCATTTTATGGTTAAAAGGGATTAAATTTCTCTATTACTGATTCACCCCCGCCCCCACCCTTTGTAATCCAACAATTGGGATTAGAGGATGTTCCTTCAAGAAACAATTTAACCATTGGAAGGAGATCATGGATTATTCTGAGAATGGAGTACCATTGTTCAATGGTTATAATGGTTTAAAGTATGATATGTGGAGTGGAAGGATGGAAGTATTTTTACAGGCACAAGGGTATTATATTTGGCTATCAATCGTTACAGGATATGATAGTTCAAAAAAGGCAAAGACTGCAACCAAGAAGGAATTGAAGAGGAATAAAAAAATAGCAATGGATTTCATCTGGGAAGGATTACCTAATCCAGTAAGAGAAAAGGTTGGTAAATGTTCATCAGCCAAATAAATTTGGGATAAGTTACATGATATATATTCTTCACCCATCAAAGATTCAGAAAATGCCAAAGAAGATGCAGGTATAGACCAAGAAGAAATATGTTCACCACGTCAAATATATTCAGAAGATGAAGAGTACATAATCAACAGAGGTATGTTGTTTTTATTTAATTGTGAAAAACGCAGACATCTTGAAATAGAATGCCATGAAGGAAATGAGACAAAAAAACTAATTGAAAAAGAAGACAATTATGAATAATAATTGATTAGTGCTTTAGATGGACTAAGAAAAGAAAGAGAAGAAAACAAGTCACTCAATAAAGAATGATAAAACAAAAGGAAAGTGTTCACATCTTTTAAGAATCCCAATAGGTCATCGAGAACTTAAGAACTCAACTATAAGAAGCCAGAAAGATCGAAGAAAATATTGAATATCAAAAGCAACATTTGGAAGCCAACTAGGAAACACAGAAGGAAGAAGAAGAAATGAGAGATAAGATATTGACAGATCATCTTAAGGAAAGAACTAACGATCTAAACCAACTTGAGGCATAGTTTGGTCAATAAGAGAAAGGACTTGAAGAAGAAATAATCACATTAAAAATCCATCTTGAAGAAGAAAAAAGAACAGAAGAAGTCATGAAGTCTCAGATAATGAAGAAAGAAGAAGAGGTTGAGAAGCTTGAAGAAGAAGTTGTCACATTGAGAAATAAAAACATCAAGCTCAACAAGAACATTGAAGAGATTAAAACATCCACATCATTTATAGAGAATGAAGAGAAGCAATCTAGGTTGCTAGAAGATAATAACGAAGAAAATATAAAGAGTTATGAAGAAGTACTCAAAGGAAGGAATCATGGTCAACTAGAATCTAAGAAAACTGTTGAAGATATATCTTCAGTAAGACCATCCATGTTCAAGCCACAAAGAATCTTCAATCATGATCATGATCAGTCAAGCAATAAATGCCTATGTGGCCCCATGTGACTTTGAATGTTACAAATGTCATAACTATGGACACATAACTAGTGATTGTATACACATGATTGATACTTCCATGAAAGAGAACACTGATATTAGATATAAAAAAGTATGGATAAGAAAACAAGAAGAACAGGTGAAAAAATACCAGGTCCTAGATATCATAAGATTGGCAATAAAACAAGATGAAGAAAATTCTATAGAGAAAAGGAAAAATGTCAGATACAGAAAGGTTTGGAAAATAATTGAAATAAAAGAAGGAAAGATAAATAAGTAACATGTTCAAGAGATTGTATTTTCAGGCATTGTAGTGAAATATGAATCCGCAGACCAAAGGAAAGAAGTTAGATATCAGAGAGATGATGAATCTACCAATGAAGATGATGATGAATACACATCATAGAAGGAATTGTTCTGAGCCATCTGGCTTAGAGACTCTTAGATAATATGAATAATATATAGGGGCAGTCTATGCAGTAGCTGAGACAGACCAGAGAACCATCCTACAAGTATCTTATAGAGTTTGAGTAGACATATTCAATGCATTCATTTAGCAGAAGTAAAATATGATAGATCAATAATTTGTAGTAGTACTTCAAGATAGTACAGTGACATATGAGTCAAAATTGTGGATAGTTGTGTAGTAGAGTCTTGGACAGTATGGGCAGAGATGGATTCATAAGAACACTTAACAGGTTGGGAACGATATATGACAGTGGATGAGAGCATGGATTCTAAATTGACAGATATTGTTTTGACACATGCAATGCATACAACAGTTCACATTCCAAACAGATTAATGCTCAGAAACAACAATGAAAACACTCCCTACAAGTTATGGAAAGGAAGACCAAAAAATTTGAAGCACTTCAGATTATTTGGAAGCAATTGCTACATCAAAAGAGAATATGGAAAAGTGGGAAAGTTTGACTCTCGTGTGGAAAAAGGAGTACTTGTTGGTTACTCAAGTACAAGGAAATCATACAAGTGTTACAATCTGATATTGAACACAATTGTGGAAATAATCAATGTAACAATTGATTAAACAAGTGGACAAGAATCAAAGGAATAAGAAATTGAATGAATATGGACATGTTACAAGGAAAAAATCTAGATTGGTATGTAAAGGATACACACAGGTTGAAGGAATCAAATTTGAAGAGACATTTTCCCCAGTTGCCATAATGTAAGCAATCTGATTTCTCTTAGTTTATGCATGCTCCAAGAATATTAAAGTGTATCATATGGACATGAAATCAATTTTTCTAAATGGGGAACTTGAAGAAGAAGTCTACATTGAACAAACAAAAGTATTTCAATTGTCAAAGAACGCAGATTATGTGCGTAAATTGAAGAAGGCCTTGTATGGTCTAAAACAGGCTCCTCGAGCATGGTACTCTAGATTGGATAAATTTCTACAGCAGATAGGTTTCAGAAAAGGAAGTGCAAACAACAGCCTCTACATCAAGGAAACTCAAGATATTATTTTATTAATTGAAGTTTATGTTGATGATATTATTTTTGTAAGTAATGATGGCAGGTTAAGTCAACAATTTGCAAAGGATATGAAAAATGAATTTGAAATGTCATTACTTGGAGAAATATCCTTCTTTCTAGGTCTTCAAATATGTCAAAGAATCCAATGAATTTTTATTTCTCAAACTAAGTATATCAGATAAATGCTAAAGAAGTTCAGAATGGAAGATTGCAAACCAGTTACCATTCCTATGCAAACTAGTAGCAAGTTAGAAAATATGATGATTCAAGGTCTACAAACCATAGGAAATACAAGTCAATGATTGGTATCTTAATATATGTAACAACATCTAGACCATATGTAATGCAGGAAGTTGGACAGGTGGAACAATTTCAAGAAGCACTAAAGGAATCACATGTCTTAGCAGTGAAGAGGATTTTCAGATATCTCAAAGGAACATAAGATTTTGGATTATGGTATCCAAAAGGAAATGATCTATCACTTATTGCTTACATAGATGCAGATTGGGTAGGTTGCATTGATGACCGACGAAGCACCAGTGGATCAAAGTTCTACTTGGGTGAGTGTTTAGTATCTTGGCTAAGCAAGAAAAAATCATCAATGTCTTTATCTACAGCCGAAGTAGAGTATATTGCAGTAGCAAGATGTTGTACATAAGTTCTATGGATGAAACAAACTTTGACAGATATACAGGTTGAGTATGATGAACCCATTCCAATCTATTGTCACAATAAAAGTTCCATCAATATATCAAAGAAATCGGTGATGCACTCCAAGAAGAATCACATTCCAACCAAGTATCACTTTCTACGGGAAAAAGTTGCAGAGAAGAACATCAGAGTTGAATATGTGGGCAAAAAATAACAAGTGGAAAACATCTTTATAAAATTGCTTCCATGAGAATCCTTTGAGTATCTTCGCCAGAGACTCAGAGTAATTTCTACTCCAAATTGAATTCTTTTGAATTCTTATCTTATATGTATTATATTTACACGAGGAAGCACCATAAAGAGGACAAGTTAGGTTGGGAGATCAGTTTTAGGAAGAGTTCAGTTAGGGGGAGTATCCCCAAGGAATGTTCAGTTAGGGGGAGAAACCCTAGATGGGAAGTTACCTTTTCCATTGATGAAAAAGAGGGAGATATTTATCATATGTAGGATAGAGAGTTAGATGCTTAGAGAAAGAGCACAGAGGCATGGTTCCAGGGGGTAATGGTCACAGGGAGAGCATGAGTGGTATGAATTTAGTATTTCATCATAGTGTTTCTATCAATGCCAAAGGGGTATATTGTTGATTAATTGGGTTGGTTGTCATTGATGTCAAACCTTGAAGAAATTTCGGTAGTGAACTTCGGTAGCATAAAGGTTTGGGTAATGGAACCAAGATTGTTTGATGTATAATGGTATGAGTTTTAATATATTTGAAGGTAATACTATTCTATATGGATATTACATGTCATTCCATTTCAAATGGTATGTGGAACATCACATAACTCCTCACGGTTAGAGAATTATGGCCATGTGAAGTTGGAGAACCCTCATGAGTCATCTAGAAGCCCTAAAAGGTCAAAGTAGTCAAAGTGGTTGAAAAGAAGAAATTATTTAAATAATAAAGTGAATTGATGATTTTACTATAAGACAAATTGGATAAAAAATAAATTATTGAAATAACAAAGTTAATGGATAAATTACTAAGTGAACAAGTGGTTAGAAGTGGGTTAGCCCTAAAATAAGGAAAGTGGTTTAAGATGGTTAAAAGGTAACCCCTTGAGGAAGCTACATAAAATTATAAATAAGAGACAAGGGTATCTAATTTTAATGACACTTGAGAATATTGAATATCTACAAGTGACTGAGGTAACCAAAGTATATCTAAGGCGTATTTCAGGGGGAAGGTGAAGTAAATAAGGCCAAAATTCAAGGGAGGATAAATTATTTTGAAGATTTTTTCAAAGGTATGTTATTTACAGGTCATCTCACCATTTTCACAATAACCTTTTTTCTAGAACGATTCAGACCATGAATCTATAGGTCATTGAGGAAACATATCCAAGTAGCCATGATAAAAAAATTATCTTGTGGTTCGTTGTATTTTTGGAGTTACACTCCGTGGAAAATAGGGTTTGTGGCTAGTCTTGAAACTAGTCTAAAACATGTGTTTCAGGTAAAAGCATCGTAACTTCTTCATAACATATCCAAATTTAGCAATACCAATTGTATTGGTTAAAGTATAGTATGTAGTATTTTGTGTACCATTTTCATATCCATACAACAAATATTCCGTGTGGGGCATGCTCTACAAGTTTTCTCTTTAGAATAAGGCAGAATTCAACAAGGTATGTCATTTTTTCTATAACTCCTTTTATGAGAGGTTCCAAGTAGTGAAAACTGGAGGAATTGCATCAAAATACACTAAAGAACATTGTGTGTTATTTTCAGATTTTCATTCATTACAGGTACATAGTTATGATTATTTCAAATTAGGGTTGTTGACTAATCCAAAATTATTCATGTGAGACTAAAGTAAATTTTGATGAAAATAATAGTCTCTTGTCGTTAAAGTTAAGAAAGGTTTGAAAGTATGTGATCATATACACCAGGTCTATTATAGAGTTACAAATCATATTTGGATGATGAAATTGATAAGGGATTTTGGTTGAGGTGTGTTATAGATAGAGTTTGTATAAAAGTGAGGTTGTGGCACATGGTTTGATGTAATGGTTTCTGGTATTGGGTTTATGGATAGAGTGATGAATGTTTAGATAAATTTTGATGGTTATATTGGTGTATGGTTGAGGTACATGTTGGGTACATGGTTGAGAAAAGTAGTTGATGAGTTTTCACATACATGAGGTGTATAGTTGATGATGTTGGTACATCTTGATGAGTCATAGTTTATGTATATTTGATGCATGATTGGTACATATTTGATGCATGGTTGATGCACTCGTTGATGGTACAGGTTGAGGTACATGTTGGTGCATGGTTGATGCACTTGTTTATGGTACATGTTGATTACAGGTTGTTTGGTATAGGTTGTTATAGGTTATTTGGTGCATAGTTGATGCACTCGTTGATGGTACAAGTTGAGTTATAGGTTGGTGCATGACTGATGCACTTGTTTATGGTACATGTTGATTACAGGTTGTTTGGTACAGGTTTTTATAGGTTGTTTGGTGCAGGTTGATTGGTACATGTTTACATCAGTATATCTCACAGTGATAGTGTGACAGTGATTCCATCATTCTACTTATATGTCAGGGAGGTTGGATGGGGCAAGGAAAGGTGGTTGTAGACACCTTCTGATTGTAGCCGAATAACATAGGGGGTTGTAGCCTCCTTCTAGTTGTAGGCATAGAATTGGGGAGTTGGAGCTTCCCTTAGGTTGTATCCTGAGAAACTAGAGGGTTGGAGCCTCCTTCAAGTTGCAGTTGGAAAATAAAGGAAGTTGGTGCTTCCAATGAATGTAATTCTTAAAGACATATAAAAAAAGAATTACGTGGTTTTATCCCGCTTTGGGTTTCCACATAAAAACACTGGTGTATTGTGTATGTGTATGATTGCTTATTTGTTCATTTTTTATTTACTCTACAACTATTGGATGATAATGCTACATTGACATAACACTTGCATTTTATGGTTAAAAGGGATTAAATTTCTCTATTACTGATTCACCCCCCTCTCAGTAATCTAGCAAGTTTCTTGTATGCCAAGTGTCAAGTTAGGTGAATGCATATATAATATTGAGAATTAGTGTAATTCTCATTCATTCTATCTTGCGTGCTATGGGTAGAGACTGGAGCTATGGAACGTGGATGACCCTATAAATCCTTGGTTGTTTGGGTTTGAAGAGGGAGGTTGTCAGGCCTATGAGCTTTGGGTTGAGGAAGCAGGTTATCAGGTCTGTGAGCGTTGGGTTGAAGAGGAAGGTTGTTAGGCCTATGATAATCATTGTGTTCCAAGTACCACAACACTCAAAGACTTCTTGGCCAACCTGTTTTTGAATCCTTGGAAAGGAAGTGCGACAATCAAAGGCAGGGATGATTTTAGGGGATAAATTTCACTCATGGGCTAATTTTCCATGGTTTTTCAAAAAATGAAATTCGTTATTTTAAAAATGATTTACCCAAATTCTATAGGATAAAATTATTTTACCTTAAAAATCGAAAATTTTATAAAAACTATATAAAATACTTAGAAAATTGAATATTTTTTAAAAAATATCACCAAACATTTATAGTTGACATATGAAGGATTAGTAATATTCTCCAAGGTTCCTACATTTTAAAATAAATTTCCATCCTTAAAATCATCCCTGGTCGAAGGACTATTGAGAATAAAAGAGGTACACTTCCTGGGGAGGCACATGTTAATGGGAATGAGATGATGTTAGGTGGAACGGTTACTAGAGTTGATTTCATTGGCCATTCCTTGTTTGGATGATTGTTTTTTGACGTTAGTGGGAATGGTGAGAGAACCTTTGCCTTAGTGGAGTCAGAGCCCCAGCTCGGGGGTGACCCACTACTGAGAGTTTATGAGCAGTGCAATCTATTATTGGGAGGAATGTTTGAAGTCTGCATCCAGTTAATGTTTTATAAAATATAAGTGTCTTCTTATGTTCCTATTTATTATTATGTGTTTAATTGAGTTAAATATGTTATGGGTTTTCATGTATAATTATGCATGTATATAATTGTTGTTATTTTGCATAATTTTCATATTCAGAGCATTGTTTATTAACTAAATGGTATCAGAGAGTCGTCATTTTGTGTGGCATGGACCATCTTGGGGCCAATCATGCTACAAAGTGGTATCAGAGCTCTAGTTTCGACACTCAACCTGTAAGGGCCAAAGACAGAGCACAAAATTGAAAATTGCATATTATGCATGCAAATCGTTTGACAGAATGTCAGAAGGGGATGTCTACAACATGTTTGTTAAAAGTACTCTTGTGAATTTTGGACAAATTCACAGGAAATTTGAAAGGAATGAGACCTGCAGTTAAAATTTTGAATTTTAACTGTTATTGGGCATTTTCAATCCTATAATTGGCCAAATTTCATAATTGTGGAGCGCCATGGAAAAATTGGGGAAAATTGGGGAAAATCCTTGATTTTTGTAATAAAATCCATGGAGAATTCAACAAGGATGATTCAAATTTTAGGTGCAAAGGTTAAATTTATGCTTATAAGGCCAATATAGGCCATACCGAAACTAATTATAGATATTCAATGGTGGCCCAAGGATATAATTACGAAATTGGGTGTAATTAGAAAAAAATAGAAATTTTGAAAATTGGAAATATTTGGGTGTTTTTTCGTACGATGACGTCCGTTTCAATTTTCAAATGAAACTCTATGTGAATAATTATTAGATCTAAAAATTGATTCCTAGTGATCTAACAATAAAATCCTAGTTGTTATCATTGAACAATTTTACATTGAAAATTATTGACTGAAAACATATGCAACAGAAACAAAAAGATCAAAGGTGAATCATCAATACACATGAGACACAAATGTCAGTTATGTAATCTTGTTATCATCGTAAATCCTAAGGGAAAAATAACCCTCCAAAACAATACAATATCACCAAAACCTGAGGACAACCTTGTCCTCCAAAGTCACCAAAACTGAGAACAACCTTGTTCTCCAATAAGGATACAAATTAGAAAATCAAACATTAGCAATATTATGGAAATCTCCTCTACCCACAAATATACTATAGACCACCTATATGACCTGCTAAGGTCACCTAATGTCATCCTTTATAGACCTGATCCTACCTAGAAGAACTTTTATGGATATACGTGATTGTTCCTACAACAACCTCCGTACATACACCAATGTTCCCATTGCAACCTGCGAACATGCAAAAAATTGTATGGACACTTCATATGAATCACTTCACTCATACAACTTCTTCTTTATACCATTTTATCTATCCCCCACACATGCAGTGTACTTTTCCCTGCCAAGAAAAAAATATAGAGAGTCCTCAACCCTAGGAAATATTTTCCACCCTAGCAGAATTTCCTTTTGTTGAACTCACCAATCCTCCTAGCACAAGTACAAACTCACTTATGTTATCTTGATCATGTCTCCACACAATATCAATTATATATAATGTCACAATGAACTCTCTCATTTATAAAAAATCCTTAGGGGTCTTCATACAATTCCCTCCACAAGTCAACATCAAATTAGGTTTTTCTTGTGGGTGTGAATCCCCAACAAAATACCACAAATCCCATCACCAAACCCGTGAAGTACACACTCAAATCCAAGGGGTTTTTCACATAATTTAAAGTGTAATGTGGTTTCCATGATGATTCCCACATGCCCAACACCTAGGTTCATGTGAGAATGCTTTCCCAAAGCTACAAAAAATCAACACTCCCTCTTAACAAGGAAGGTATTCTCAACACACTCCACAAGTGGGAATGCCACCCGATAGTACAAAAGAATCAACACTCACTCTTAGTGAGGGAGGCATTTCATCCTCCATCATCACCTGGAAGTAGATTTGTATCTTGTACTATATCCTCTACCACAATGGATTTCCAATTTGTCTGATTGGTTTCTCCCTCTATCACTAAAGAAAATACTTCTCTCTGGTCCTTCTGACTAGTTGCATCCTCGATCACTGAAGCAAATCCTAGAAGACATCATGCTCCTAGAAGCCTCATTCCTATGAACCTCTTGTCTGGCCATAAAAACCCATGATATCTACCTAAATTTCTTGGAATATGACTCTCTCCCATCTACAACTAAAGTTTGGCTCCCACTAAGCGACATAATATAGAGAGACCTCAATCCTAGGAAATATTTTCCACCCTAGTAAAATTTCCCTTTGTTGAAATCACCAATAATCCTAGAATGAGTGTAGACTCACTTCATCTAGCTTCATCATGTATCCACACATTCTACATGATATGTAATGTCATAATGACCTCTCTCCTTTATATATAATCCTTATGGGTCACTATAGAAGCCCCTCCACAACTCAACATCAAATTAGGCTTTCCTTGTGGGTGTGAAACCCCAACATAAGCCCATAAATTCCATCACCAAACCCATGAAGCCCCAACACAAGCCCACAAATCCCATCACCAAACCTATGAAGTCCCGATTCAAATATAAGGGGGTTTTCACCGAACCAAAAGAGTCATGTGGTGCCCACAATTATTGCCACATTCCCAACACCTAGGGTCATGTGAGAAACCATCCCGAAGCTACAAAAATTAAAAACTATCATGATGTGGAAGCCATGTGTTAGCTAACATGGAATGGGTCATGTGTACTAACATGATGGAACATGATAGGTGTGATAGGTGGCAGGTGATGTGGAGCCACGGTGGTAGGTTTCCTACCTGACCTACGAAACCATGACTCCATACATACGAAAATGTGATGGAGGGTGGGGAGCGAAATGCATCGGAGGCCATCACATCATCGAGCAAGAAATTGGGAATTTTTCATTTAAGACCACCCCCC
>SNQJ01S0001438.1:34692-45273 GCA_010110895.2 Picea sitchensis
ATCTAAAAATATATCATAACTCATACCGTTACACATCAAACAAACTTGGGTCCATTACCCAAACCTGGGGTCTCCAAATTCTCATGGCCATAACTCTCTAACCGTGAGGAATTATGTGACGTTCCACATACCACCAGAAATGACATGACAAGCACTATCCATATAGGATATTTTACCTAACAAATTCACTTTCCTTTATCTCATTATTCCACAATTAAGCATGGATTCTCTTACTCCACAAAGCGTCTTCCCATGAGGGCTTTCACCATAAGGGGATGACTTTGGAGTTCATCCATATTTTCTTCTTATCAACCATGAAAAAACAATAATTAGTCATATTTACATCAAACTCTATTAGGTCCATTACCTAAACCTTTGTGCTACGGGGCTTTCTTCAAGGGTTGGCATCAATGACAACCAACCTTAATCAACAATAACTTGTCTCTTAGGAGTCATATTGGGGCATAGAAGAAATATTTGGAAACATATTGAGCCATAGAAGACAACCATGTATTTAGATTCATAATTTGGGCACCTAAAAGTACACAGAAGGACGTAGAAGGCACCTGTAGCATTCAATATTAAATGAGGTAAATTGACCAAAACTTCAGCAAGTTGTAGCTAGCATCCTTGAACTCGGATTAAGGTAAAAATTGGACAGTATGTTCAAAATATGGTCATGAAGGAACCTAGTTGAGATCCTGAAAATCTCCCAAAGGAGCAGGCGTAGGGATGCATGAATATAGCCAAATTTGGACCTGGTTGAAAGGTGTGCAGAAAGGGAAACATAGCCATACCACATGACTATAGAATTGAGAAAGGATGTAGTCATTGGAAATATGTTGGATGGAGGAATCCAATCATCCATCCTGAACTATGAATTGAGAAGTAGAATTCACTGGAAATTAGAAAGAAGAGTTATGGTGCTTTAGAAAAATAAAAATAAAAATTGTGCATATGTTTCCAGAGTTGTATGGGTTTTAGCTAAATAATGTTGTTGTATGCATATTTTTCATATGTCATGGTTATAATTAAAATGGATAAATTCTATATATTTCTTCATATAGGAGGAATTAGGGAAAATACAGTTCTCCAACATGTGCATTTGACTACTTAAGGAAGCTGCCAGTTGAAGACATATAGACTTGGTGAGAAATATGGAAGAATTCCAATGGAACTTTGATCTAGAAAAAGAATTTCATATGACAAATATTCATACCAAATGGGGATGTTTAGTAAGAGAGAGACCATCTAAAATTCATGGTAAATCATGAGTAGTGGTTATGCATGGGTCTTCTACCATGGAAGTATGGATAAATGGTTTTCATAGCAGATGAAATGGTTTTAACTTTGGTTAAAAATGAACAGAGGCACTCAAGGAAAGTTTTTTGTGTCAAGGATGTGTCACAAGATGATCAAAAGCCAGGAATGAATAATGTTGAGATATGAATCTGGGTACAATCATGAAGGCTTGAAAATACAAGAAGATAAAATTTATGTGTAAAGTACTTCGCTGCGAGAAATCACCATATGCCTCCCTTGATTCAGAGCCATCGAATTAGGAACTAATTCGAGCCCATGCCCTATAGACCTCCTCTATCTAAATATCCATCCATGAACTAGCAGATATAACTCATTAATGTTATTGATTTCACTCAGACTCATTATTGATATTACCCAAGGATATAATGTGCATTTCCCTTCCATGCATATGGAGGAAAATACCACGTGTCGTGGGCTCAAGAAACACATGGACATAAGCATGGATATGGGGGGTAAATCACACACACCACTCCATTCACCCCCATATGACCAGGGGGTAAACTAATGGAATTATTTTCTAAGGAATCAATTTCTTGGTTATGATATCTAAAAATATGGTAGAATTGAGCCTTAAAGAAACTCTAATGTGATCCACTAGATTTTTCAGGCCTATATCTCTCGGGGAGGAGGCCTTAATAAAATAGAGAATTGGATTTTTGGAGACTTTGACTATATTTAGGGAATCTATTTGTCTCTTCTTTGCTAATTTTACACCAATGAAAAGAGCATATGCTTCTACTTTGTTATTGGTGGTGATCCCTAGATTCCAATAATACTCCAATACTTATTTTCCTCTAGGGTCAAAGAGCACCCATCCCACATTTGCCTCCCCAAAAAATTAAACAAAAGAGTTGTTAGGGGGTCCCCACCTATTAGTTAATATTTATTACACCCTTATCATTATTTATTAATATTTTATTATGAGTTGTATCTGTTTAACTAAAAGTAGTTGAGACTACTCAAAACTACTTTTGGAGAATTGAAGGGAGAAGAAAAATAGAGAGAGATAGTGGCACAAACTCTAATAAGTTTTTCTCTTGATCTAGAATGAGATTACATTACTACTTCATTCATTTATGAAATACTTAAAGGCTCAGAACTTCTTGCTGATAATAGGGTCTTATTGAAGGTGGAAATAAGGAGGAACAATAAGTATTTGGTTATTGACATGCTTTATAAGGTTGATCACCTGTTTCTGATAGTCTGTAAATTTGTATTGGATTTCTGAATTTATTTCCAATGCTAATTAGTAATTTTGTTTAGAGTCAAGGTAGTGGAAAATTGTGGCTTGTTTTTCCAATTATTTTTTAGTCTTGGTTTTAATTAGAAGACACTAGTCATCTATATGTGATGTAGTCTTTGACTTCTAAGTAAATTTTTATAGTCCTTACCCATTCTGGGTATGAAATAATGTTTTTGGTTGTATTCCATAAATGAACAAATAAAATCACTTGATGGTTTTGAGGTCTCATTTTGGATTATATGTGTTAAATTATTTCAAGCTTTTTGTTTTTATAATTGTTCATTAAATATGTTATGTTTTTATGATATATATATTTTTGTTTCTTTATCATAACACAACATAAAATACAACATTGATCTCAAGAACATATTTCTTTAAGATTAATTGATATTTTTGAAAAAGGATATAAACATAGGGTAACAATATCGTCTATATTTCCTTAGCCCAACAAGATTTAAAAATATTGGTATTAGGATAACCATTGGTTTTCATCAACAGACAACATACATAAAAATTTTGAATTGCACATGCTACGAACAACCCCAAATTAAAAATACTAAAGAAAAATTTAAACCCCATTAACTCTAAGGCCATTTGAATTCACAAATGTGAATAACTAAATGATGCAACAAACCAATCATGCAAAAAAATTGGTTAAACTAGAAATTCCACTTCAAACTCATTTATAAGAAAATTGCATGCTTGATTGCATAATCATAACTAGAAATGCATGAACATAGATATAACACTTATATTTTTTACCAAAATGGTCTAATAAACTTGTTGTGTGTAACAAATTTTCCACTCAGTTGTAGGCATTCACTACAAATCCATCCCCCAATTAAACCTATGAGGAGACTAGGGGAAAGGAAACTATCTAAGGACTCTTATATCACTCACCCAAATCAATCTCTCTCGAAATCTGTTGGGGATTGGATGTAACTTGATAGGAAACAAATAAACAGATTTGTAGATAACCGAAGAGGATAAGTTTCAAATAAAAAAGGCGGTGTCTAAAGACATCATTACAACAAAAAACATATTGAACATAAGAACCATGTTCAATGTCAGGATACAACTCTTTTACGTGAATTATTGATAATGATATATCAAGTTTTCTATTTATAGCCAACTAACTTCCTTTGAATTGGGAATATATTGTCCACATATAATCGTCGGTGGTTAGATTTGACTCATTCAAATCCATGTCATCTATTCGGATCCAAAAGGATGCTTGAACCAACCATTCATGCATCCAACTCATAATGGATTACTCATCTCTAAATTATTTGAATTTTTTAAAGAAAATATTCTTGTTCTTAAGAAAATAGACTCAACTATAACGATAGACATCATTAATGAAATTTAATATATACCTTGCACCTGCTAAGGGAGGTATATTGATGCATTAGAGATCATTGTGAACCAACTCTAGGAGGTTTTGTGCTTTCCATTCTTTTCTAGATTCAAAGGGTGCATGATGGTGCTTTACAAGAACACATCCTTTACAGACTCTAGTAGGGAAAAAAATTAGGTAAACCAATAACCATACTCTGAGTTTCCATCGACTACAGACTTCGAAAATTTAGGTGTTTGAGTCATTCATTCCAAGTTCGACTTCGTTCATCAGTGTGAGAAATAAGAGAATTTGGCTCAAATTCAGGTTGAGTCATGTCACAAAACTTATACAAACTATCCTTCGAGTCAATAAACCCTCTAACAACAATCAAACGACCTTTCTTCAAATATTGAACAAAGAACTGCATTGGAAAAAAATACACAATTTTACCTTTTTGTGTTAGCTAAGAAATCAAAAATAGATTGGCACTAAGGTTCGGTACATGATATACATTGAAAATTATCCCATGTCAACAAGAAACATCACCCTTAATATCAATATTGAGAGAAAAACCATCAACAAAATAAATCTTTCTCTCCACACCTTCATCTAAGGAGGTTAAAAAGGAATTATCCTTATCCATATTAGGAGTGCACCTATATTTGACTACCCATTCATTCTGCGCAAAATGAGACAACAAGGCTTGAGAATGTTTTACTTGGAAGGTGAAATAATCAGTGGGTCGAAGAACAATCGACACTTCTCCTTCAAGGTGTTTAACCTTATCCTCTAAGTAATCTCTCTTCTTATAGCATACCTTCTCCATATGTCCATTATTTCCACATCATTGACATATCATATTCATTCAATTATGATGAGGTGCATATTTCTTCCCTTTAAGTTTCTGGTCAAGTCATCCAGGTCTCTGTATAGGGGTATCAAACCATCATCTTTCTTTGTGATTCGACTTTCCCTTTCCCTTCAACAAGTGGGATTGATTTTCATCACCAAGATTTCCTTCATCAAGAATTTTGTGATGATTAGTTATCAATAGGCTACATAAATATTCAAATATGTAATCCTTACCATCTCCTTGTGTTCCTACCAGTTAGTGCGAAAAGTCAAAACTAACACATCAAATGGTGTTCTCAAATTCATCAGGACTAGCTCGATGATGTTTCTATATTTATTCTAATAATTATGTCCACATTCACCCAATTTCAATTGTATTTCCTTCATGCATACCAAATAGTCTATTTTGTCAAAAGAATGAGGATCGAGAGAGATCAACTCTTTCTCCAGTTGCATGATGTGGCTTTCATCGACTTTGTTGAACAATGACTTCAACTTATTCCAGACATGATGAGGGTTGTCAATTCCACTTAGGTGAAAATTAATCTCCCAAAATATATAGTTCGTGATGGCCCCCACATCCTCATCCTTCTTTCCATCAACGATGAAATTTCCCTGCCCGTCTGTTGGATCTAGAATCACAATCTTTGTATACTGCCACAATACTTTATTCTACAGTAAGGTTTCCATGTGTCGTGCTCATATCGCATAATGTCATACATTCAAAATTATGGAATCGATCTTAAAAGCCATATTCAATATCTAGATAGACCAAATTTATTTCCACAAGTTACAGTCTACAAATTGCTACCTCATAGTTAATCACACAATAGATTAGACTCAACATAATTTATGGAAAACATGCGACAATATTTTTTTCTTACCAACAAATATTTGACATTCTTTACATGATATAAACTTTATATTTACTTCTTAAAATAACTTTGGACAATAATAACCTACTCTTAAAATTTTGTATGTTGTAACTTTCCAAGCATGATGGCCTCCACAGATACCTTTATGAAATTCATCGATAACTCCCTCAGTTTATTCTTCAACTATATAATTCAATAGAACACCCAAAGGATCTTTCCAATAAATCTTCTCATCAATAATGCAATATTTAGTGGCTTTCAATTTAAAAGATCTATATTTTGCTTGATTTAAATAAGATGGGAATTCCAAAGTTTGGAAATATGAAACAATATCCCTATACCAAATAGATGAAGAAAATTTTTCATGAACCCTTTTAAGAGGATGCTATAAATTTGTTTCCTCCAAATTTGGAATAAGAGATTCTACTATTTGTGACACAAGATTTATTCCAATAACTTTGCATTTTGATTCTGCCAACATTTTTTCCAAACCTTGTTCTTTAACTAATTTTGTGGGTTTTATTTCAAGATCATATTCTTGAATTTTTTCTATCCATTTAACCCTTCTTCTATTAGTGTCTGGCTGATTCACAATATCTTTTATTGTACTATTTGCCACATATGCAATTATTTTGAAATGTAATATATAATCTCTAAAGAATTTCATAGCCTTAACTAATGCATAAGCCTGTTTCTCAAGAATATTATATTAAAGTTTGAATATCTTAATCTCTTACTAAAGAACACAATTGGTTGTTCATAATTCTCATCATTCTTCTGTAAAAGAACTACAACAATAGTATTTTCATAGGAGAAGGAGAAAATAAGAAAACCTTTGTAATAATTTGGACTACCAAAACTGGTGCCTCACCCAAAGCTTTCTTTATCTATTCAAATGAATGTCTATATTTTGAATACCACTTGACATCATTATCTTTCTTCAACATATTGTTAAATATTTAACAAATTCAACAAAGTTTGGAATAAATCTTCTCAAAAAAATTATCTTGCCCAAGAATAAGTGTATCTCTTTCTTATTTCTAGGTAATCTGACAACTTTTATTTATTCAACTCTCAGAGGATCAATTTTAACACTTTTCTTAGAAACGATATGTCCCAATAGTTTACTTTACAACATTGCAAAATGAGTTATCTTACTATTCAAAGATAAACCATATTTCTTACATTTCATATATGTTTGTCTAAGATGTTATAAATGATCTTCATATGAATTTGAAAAAACACTCAAATCATCCAAATAAATAACACAAAATTCATCTCTTTCACCAACAAAATCTATTTCTGTATCCCTCTAAAATGTTGCATTTGCATTCATCAAACCAAATGACATTTTATCATACATGGATGCTCCCCAAGGTGTAGTAAATGTGGTCAATTATATATCATCTTTATGCATAGCAATCTGGTTGTAACTAGAAAAACCATCAATCATAGAAATTCTATTGGCTCCAACTACTATAAGAAAAATATAATCCATCATGGGGAGAGGGTATTTATCCTTTAGTGATGACTTATTTAAATTTCTAAAATCAACACACAATCTGATTTCACCATTTTTCTTCCTGGCAACAACTAAGTTGACTACCTAAGCAGAATATCTGAGAGGGATTTTTATCTTGGCATCTAATAGTTTCTTTAGTTCCTTTTCAATGACAGGAAGAAGAAAATGATTGACTTTCTTTAATTTCTACTTAAATGGTTTTGACCCAACTTTAAGTGGAATTCTATGCTGAATAATACTAGTGTTATAATTCTTTAAGTCCTCATATTTCCATGAAAAAACCTCAATATATTCTTTGAATAGATCAACATGCCTCTTTTTATTTCATAAACAAGTAAAAGTTTTGAAATTTTGGTGTACCTTCGCTCTTTATCAATCCCAATATTGCAATCTTACACTTTTTCAATATGAGGATGTACATAAGGTTTGACAACAACATCATTCTCATCAAATAGTTTTTCTAATGGTATTAGTCCTTTTCCAATATGATTATTTTTTAATAACATAATATTTCAATTAGCAATCATATTTTTCAATTCAATATTTGAATGAGATTCTTTTTTAATTGATAATTATCAATTTCATTATCCTTATCTATATGAGTAGCATAAAAACAATTCTACAATTTGCAAGAATTTTTTTATTTCATCATCCTCAAACACTTTCTAATGTTTGAAATTATCTGGGATAAAAGGTTGATGCCTCATATCTACTTCATATTTTAATTTGGGAATAACTGAAGGTATGAAAGTACTTGTTTCTACTGCCAATGAATCAACTTGTTGATTTAAATGTCTAGGATTTTCATGAATATTAAATGATAAAAATAAGTTTTCAATCCAGACTAAATTTTTGTATGTCCTCATCCTTGGATGTTTTTCTTGATAAACTTTTCTGAATTGTTCAAAAATCAATTATGCATCTCCAAAAACTTCAATATTTACAATTTTCATTTTTCTAGTTGTCTCAAAACCTAAAACTAAAGCTTCACATTCATAAACATTATTTGTAGTGTCAAATTTCAACCTAAAATATAATGGTATTTTTTCCCAGAACGTGATGTTAAAAGAACACGAGCTTCTGAACCTTTCCATTATGAAGCTCCATCAAAATACATTTTCCACATACCTTCTTCAAACACAACAATGTCTTTATAAAGAGATGAATCTACTTCTTCTCTAGCAATTTCAGATTCATTATTTATAGATAAAATACATTTCAGATCTTGATCTAATGAATATGCAAGGTAATTGTTTGGATTTTTTCGATCACTAATTATATAATCCAATTTAATTTCCCCATATAACCTTCTATGTTCACCTCCAAAAACTGAGATAGTAGCATACGTCATGTCCAATTGCAATGTTCCACCCAATTTGAATCCCCATGAACTACAAAAAAGAATACCATAATTTGTAGCTACATCGGCAACAACCACATCCATCAGAATGCCCTTGACAAGAATTTGAGCTAAATTTACTACCATATATTTAATCATTCCTAAACATTTTACCTTTTTGGAATTAAAAGAATATAGATCCTGATAAGGTCTTGTTATTTCCAATCCAAGTTTTTCCATAATTATCTTAGGTATTAGATTGTGTGAATCACCTGAATCAAGAAGGAAAGTATGTAATAAATGATCATGAATAGTTAAAGAGATATAAAATATTCTATTTGTTTGAATATTGGTTGTTGTCATTGATGTCAACCCTAGTCATGGGTTTTGGACCACAAGATTGATGAAGATATTTGGACATGAAGGAAAATGCACATGTAGATACAAGACCCATGGATGGATATTATACATCATGTTATTTCTGGTGGTATGTGGAACGTCACGTGGATCCTCATGGTTGAGGAGAAATTAATTTTTGAATATGACAAACTGAATTGAAGAAGGAAGTACATGTAGGCCCTAAAGATAATTAAAGAAAAGAATTACAAAATAGTAATTTTTTAGGTCAGCCCTAATGTTAAAAGGAAGTGACATAAATGGTATAAAAAAATATCATTATATATTCATTTGATACACAAATTGAATTTTAGAGGAAATTAGAATCAAAGAAGGTCGTATTTCAAGGGAGGATGAAGTCTTTTGGTGATGTGTTCTAAGGTATGTTATTTTCAGGTCATCTTACCATTTTTTCTATAACTTTTTTTCTAGAACGATTCAGATGGTGATATTGATATGGTATTGAGACGACATATCAAGGTACCTGTGGTAAAAAATTCATCTCTTTATTCATTATAATTATGGAGATACACTCTGTGGAAGATAGGGTTTGTGACCAGTCCTGAAGCTAGTCAATAAACAGGTGTTCCGGGTAAAGAAGTCATAACTTATTCATAGAGAATCCAAATTCCATGGGAAAAATTTAATTGTAAATAGTATTTACTTTAGTGTCTTGTGTGCAAGTTTCATAATCTGATGTTAAATATTGAGCACAGGGCATTTTGTACAAGTTCAGTCTCCTAAATAAACCAAAATTGAACAAGGTCTACCATCCTCTCTGTAAATTGTTTTTGGGGAGGATTCAAGGAGTGAAACTTGGAGGAGTTTCAGTGAATATATTGAGTAATATTATCTACAGGATCAGAGTGCTCGAAGAATTGAAGAATTTGAGAAATTGAAGAAGTCTCAGGAAACATTGTCAGGTTCTATGTGATGATTGGTTGATGGTAATGATTTAATGTAAAGTTTTATTATCTCTCATATATTATTGGGTATAAGGAAGGGGAAAGGATGGGGAGTTAAACTCTCTTTTGATATTGGATGATTGTATCTTCCTCTTGGATTTTAATCCCTCCCTTTAAATTTGGAAGTTGTAGCTACCTTTGGAAGTCATTACTTCCCTTGAAAAATAACTATTGATTATTTCTCATATATTGTGCATGGTGTATTGTGGTGTATTGGTGTAACTCTTATACTATTGTTCATTGATCATTGGATATAATTGAATGGTTTAAGTATAAGCTGAAAAATGTTTTAAATTGTACTTGATACTGATTCACCCCCCTCTTAGTATCAACAATTGGTATCAGAGTAGGTTACCTTCAGTACAGTTTAACCACTGGAAAGAAGATCCTAAGAAGAAATGGAAGACAAAATTCCAAATGGGATTCCACCATTTGATGGAAGCAGTTTTGAATACTAGAGTAATAGAATGGAAACTTACTTGAAATCTCTTGGGGTATATGTTTGGTTCTCAGTTGCTTCAGGATACAATGATTTGAAGAAACCAAAGACTGCAGCTCAGAAGGAAGCAAAAAGGAACGACAAATTGGAAATAGATACCATCCTAGATGGATTGACAGATTCAGTGAAATCCAAGGTGGGATCATGTGCATCATCAAAAGAGATTTGGGACAAGCTACAAGACCTTTATGTAAGGGAAGAAGTAGAAGAAGAAGAAGAATAAGTTGA
>SNQJ01S0001438.1:49736-79112 GCA_010110895.2 Picea sitchensis
CCGTGGGTATCGACTCTGAACTTCGCGGTGTTTGAAACCCAATCCTTTATCAAACTGGACATGGTTTTTTCATACTATATGCATTCTTTCTCCTTGAATTCTTCCAAGAAATCAGTGCCATATGTGTAATCGGACGTCGCGGGCAGTTTATACATGGATTGCATATGTTCCTGCCTGAAAGTCTTGATGGTGACTTTCTGCTCGTTCATGATAGTCCTGGTCGGTATGTCCACATGATCCAATGCCCATCAGATCATGTCATAATATGGAAGCAACTGTGGCCTGGCTGTTACTCTGTGCATTTCGGATTGGACGACTATTTTGTACTTGGTGGTTATATCATCTCTTTCGTTGTCATCGGAGTCATCAGAATAATCCACCAATTCTGATTGCAGCATATCTGAAACATATGACCAGTTAGGGACTGAGTCGATAATTCGGGGCGAAGTATCGGAGACATTGTCTGAGCCTTGTCCTGAAACCTCAACATTCGCCTCTGCTGCTTTTCACGGAGCCATGGCTGAAGCTTGCATTTTAGATCTTCTGTGATAGAACTACGTATACATACAGAAGTTAGTTTACTCAGAAGTGATGTGCTCTACGTGCTATGAAAATGAATTGGTTATAATGAAACACAACTCTTATATATACTCAAAAAACTCGGTACCTTTCAGAACAAGTCTGTCCAATCACATTTGGAAATAAATTTTGCCGTAAAAATTCGATCTTATACATCGATTTACCCTATTTCCTCATTAATGTCATAAATTTTGGCAATTTTAAAATCTCAGTTGGCACAGACATCAGGCGCGGGATACTCATTGATTTCTCTTAATTAATCCAGTTTTACCGCTATTAACAAAGTTTCGGTACTCGTTATATTGGGGATTTTACTTGAACATTTTGAGTTTATAACACCTGAGACTGCGAAGATTGATTTTGGTTAATTAAAGGTAATTGTGATTTGGGGCTTGATTAATTTTATAAATATTATATTCGCCATATCGCGACTCGACGCTTTGAAGACGAGTTTCTTGGAGATTTACATGCTGAGCTATGAAACCACGAGATCGCGATAACATGACTTAATTAAGGGAAAGATAATATTGAATTAAAAGATTAATTAATCATGTTATAACTGCATCATGATCTCGTGAGTCAGGGTTTAGATGGTGTAACTTTTGGAAAATATAATGCCGAGTGGCGAAACGCTGAGAGAAACTTTTTACCATGGTTAGCTTTTGCCTTTACTTCCTGACATGAATTTCTCAAATAAAGACCTCGCGCTCTCAGCTATCGGGACTGTGACAATAAATTTTTGGGTTTGGCGAACGCCGAGGCGCGAAACCCCGACAACGTCTAATCGTGAGTTAAGAAAAATTTACCCTTATTACTATCTTGAGTGAAAATTTAAAACGACTTCGTTGTTTCATGACTCGGGACGTGTGAATTACATGAGTTATAGTATCCGACCTGTGAGATCCCGAAGTAGAACAAAAAGAGGAAACATTTTTATGAAAGGTAGGACTTGTTTCGAGAGTAGAATAATCGTCGTTGCTCACGTGACAAAGTTTCAGAGGTCTCAATATCTCGAAGGGAAAAAGAAAAACATATTTATATTTCAAGCATCAAAATGAAAATTGTGACAGGCTAAAGAAAAAACAAGGGTGGCTCCAACAGAGAAGATGATAATTCATTTTCATAGCTAATTTCTTCATCAAAATATTGATTAAAACTTAGAGATTTTTCATATTGATCATGAGATAAATGTACAAATGATGTATCATCTTGAATCAAGTTTACTTCATCTTCAAGTTCTTCAAAATATTCTTCTACATAATTCTCTAACATGTTACCATTCCTTAATGGAGGTTGAACTGGTTGATCATCATTTCGTTTCTCTCTCTGAAGCATTTGAGGATTAAACGACCTTCTAAATTGATTTGGATTTTTGTTGTCATTTCACTGGCCAAGTATTCTTCTTTCTATTTCCATTCTTTCTAGTTTATTTGACAAATATTTAATTATTATAGACATTTCCTCAATTTTATTATCTTGATCTTTTTTTATATAATTCATATGTTCCCACTTGTGACTTGTTCTTTCTTTTCCCTTTTTTCCCTATCTCCTGAATTTACTTTGATTTTAACTTTTCCAAATGAAATCATGTTTGATTCAATTTCTAATGCATATTCTTTCATGTTAGTTAGAGTTATATATCTTCTTTATCAAATCAATAAGGAAAATAAGGAACAAAAGAACCAACAAAAGTGACCTTAGCAGTAGGTTGAGAAGGCTTAATATCTATAGATATTATACTATAAATTTTATTAAACCTTTTTATGAAGTCTAAAACAGATTCATTATTCTTTTTTCTTAAGGATCCAAATTTAGTTCAATCATACAAATGATATTTCTTTTCTCCCCATTGCCTAATAAAAATAGTTTCTAATGCGTCCCAAGAATCAATATAACTAGGAAGTAATCCCTTAGACCATGTTCTTACTTCTCCTTCAAAAGTATGAACAAAAAAATTAATGTAAACATATTCATGTTCAAGATTATAATTATCAGTGAAACTATAAAAAGTAACTAAATGTTCTAAAGTTGTTATTTCTTCCTCCCATTAAACTTAGGCAAAAGTGTAAGATAATTGTATGGAAAATTATTATTTCTTCCTCCCATTAAACTTAGGCAAAAGTGTAAGATAATTGTATGGAAAATTATTCACCCCCGTGAGGGATTGGTGAGGAGAATACCTCTGTGAGTTTTAGTTTAAAACCTTTGGTGAGGTGGAGTAGAGGTTTTTTGTTGTTGTTGTCATCCAAACATGACACAATCAAACCAAAAAATTGTGTTTTCAGGAGAAAGTGAGTTTAAAAAGGATTTGAATGACTCTTTTTTATCAGAGGAGATACATTGAGAAATCACGAAAATCCTATATAAACCAAGAATATTTTGGGAAATAATGTGAGAACCATGAGAAACTTTTTTGGGAAATATTGGGAGAAACCTTTGGAGAAATTGCGAGAGAACCTTTTCCTTTATTTTCATAAATATGAGATGATTCTTTAACAAAAACCACATAAATGATTTCTTTTAATTTTGGATTATCATAAGAAGACTTACCTATTGAATATTATGTTTGTTTTGTTACAAATATTCTTCTAAGATATTAACTTCTCTATATCAAACAATGATAAAACATTATTTGGATATGGATTACCTCTAGTATTTCTCTTCCTATATGCTAGTAGTATTATGACCTGACTCCAAGTGAAGGATTTCAGGCAACCTCCTCTTGTTCACCAACAAGGAGCATTTTCTTTGTCATTCTACCTGGAAATATTAACCCATCCCTTCTTCACCAAATTCCGCATCCATATCAAACTTAATCAAAATTGAAAAATATGTATTAAAACATATTTCAAAGACTGGACCTATGTCCCAGTGGTCCTGGTGGTCTTGGCATACTTTGGGGTCCAAAATTAAATATGGACCGTCAATTTACAATGGATAAGATATGAATTTTTGGATGAGCTCATTCTAATCAGATTTATTTAACGTAGTACTTCTAAAATAGTATAATAAATGGATAAAGTTTTATTAAAAGTTTCAAACGATAACTTAATATATTAATATATTACTAAATAATAATAAAATAAGATAGTTTAAATTTATCCTATTTATTCAAAATCACCTAATTAATATTACTAACTATATCAAAATTAAGGAATTTTAATAAGGTTACAACATACCCCCTTTCCTCCCAGAACCCATATCCCCTTTCATACCTCTACCTCAACCTTTAAATAATTTTTAAAACAATATGTACATATCTCGAGTATACCATGGAAATTCCCAACACATGGTATACAAAATGGCATAGTTACTACAATTTTCTGCCTAATCATTCACTATTTGATCCTTGGAATTAAGCTCCATACCAGGAATCCATACAAGATACTTACCTCATTTACACAAGAGGTTGTTTTATATAAGATCAATGGTTTGAATCCCATCATTATAAATTATTGTTTAACATTTATACATAAATCAACCCAATACATCCAAAGGGTCAAAACCTAGATATTATATTCCCCTACCCCTTGCAATTTCACCATAAAAAATGTAGCTTGAGATTAGAACAAAAATTTTATTCCTCTTTAATGGAATCCTCTAGCCCCCATGTATCCTCGTCAAAACCAAAGTACTCCCACTTCATATTTAGCTCTCACATGCTCATTTCCAAAGAAACATTACATTCCTATAAAGGATGTGCAGTGTCTCTATTTGGAACTCTGGGTTCACAAACAACAATCATGTGTTCTTTGGGACTGCATATTTCTAAGAAAACAAACATGGAAATATCAGGATCTACTGTTAGCAGGAAACACAAAGCCTATATGTAACCACAGTCTCTATCCTATATAGAATCTAAATGGCCTCAGACATCTAGGGTGCCACCTTGGCAATACAACTTCTCCAATATTCAAGGAATTCTTCCTTGACTCCACTATAAGGTAAACATGATCCCTAACTTTGTATTTTTTGTGCACCCTAGTATTATCTACATTATTTTTATGTGTCTTGTGTTACCTTAAAATTTTGATTGATCCTAGCAACATCTTGTTCCATCCGCAGGATGATTTCCAACCCAAATACAATTATGTTCATTGGATTATCACAACTTATTGGAGTACTTCATCTTATGCCATATATATCCCGAATAGCTCATTTTAAATTATTCTTAATGCCCATTGTTATATTAAAATTCCACAAGGTATAATTAATCTTCCCACTTGGGCGATTTATCCATCACATACATGTAAATCATGTCCTCAATTTCTTGATTTACTCTTTCAATATGCCCATGTATTTGCATATGGAAAGAAACGTTGAAACTTAGTTCGTTCCAAGCTTCAAAAATTCTTTCCAAAAATTTGAAGTGAACCTTGTATCGTTTCCTCTGATTCAATTGTCATGGGGAATCCATGCAATCCTAAGTCCCCTTAATGAATGTTTTGAAATCTTTTGTTTCTTGCGAGTAGACTTTATTGGAATAAATGAGATACCCTTCATTAATTCTCCTATCAACTTTTTTCCAACTAAGAAAAAGTCCCAAAGACCAAAAAATAAGAATGAAGTATTATTGAGTGCCATATGTTCGGGGAGCAGCCCCAAAGAAGAGTTACCTTTTTCCATTAAACTCGAAACCATACCCTTTTCCATTGATGTCAAAGGGGAGAGAAATTGGGATCAAATGACTATAAGGAGTGTTTCCATCAATGACAAAATGAGAGATATTGTTTGAATATTGGTTGTTTTCATTGAGGTCAACCCTATAGTCATGGGTTTTTTGGACCCTAAGATTGATGAAGGCATTTGGACATGAAAGAAAATGCAAATGTAGATACAAGACCCATGGACATTAAATATACATCATTTTGTTTCTCGTGGTATGTGGTACATCACATGGATCCCTCATGGTTGAGGAGAAATGGAATTTTGAAGATGACAAAGTCAATTGAAGAAGGAAATACATGTAGGCCTCCAAGATAATTAAAGAAAAGAATTACAAAAATAAGAAATTGTCAAGTCAACCCTAATGTTAAAAAGGAAGCATTACAACTGCATAAATAAATATCATTATACATTCATTTGACAATAAGTTGAATTTCGTAGGAAATCGTATACACCAAGGGAGGATGAAGTCTCTTTGGTGATGTGTCCTAAGGTATTATTTTCAGTCATCTTACCATTTTGCTATAAATTTTTCAGAACGCATTCAAATTTTAAAATCTCTATGGCATTGAGAATCCATATCAAGGTACATGTGGAAACATTTCATTTCTTTATTCGCTATAATTATAGAGATACACTATGGGAAGATAGGGTTTGTGACCAAATCTGAAGCTAGTCAATAAACAGTGTTCTAAACTCAATCATAACTTATTCATATAGAATCCAACTTATGTGGGACAAATTGCATTGGAAATGTAAGATAAACTTGTAGTTTTGTGTGTGAGTTCTAATCTGATCTTTAAATATTGAGTGCGCGGCATTCTGTACAAGTTTGGTCTCCCTAATAAACCATAATTGAACAAGGTCTACCATCTTCATAACTTCTTTGGGGAGGTTTCAAGGAGTGAAACTTGGACGATTTTTAGAGAATACATTGAGTAATATTATCTAGGATCGAAAGTACTCCAAGAATTGAATAATTGTAGAAATTGAAGAAGTCTTGGGAAGCATTATCAGGTTCTATGTGATTTTTGGTTGATGGTGATGATTTATTTTAAAGTTTTATTATCTCTCACATATTCTTGGTGTAGCTGGTCAAGGATGGAGATTTCAACTCTGTCTTGAAGATTGTATATCTCTTGGAGGTTTATCTCTCCCCTTACATTTGAAGTTGTTGCTATCTTTGGAAGTCATTACTCCCTTGAACAATAACTATTGATTATTTCATATATTGTGCATGGTGTAATAGGTGTATTGGTAATCAATAACTATTGTTCATTTCTCATTGATATAATTGAATGGTTTAAGTATGTTGAAAAAATGTTTTAAATTGTAATTTATACCTCTATTCACCCTCTCAGTATCAACACTATTGTATCTTCTCTTTCAGAATATGTATCCAAACATAATAGGGATGTCTACTTCACAAAAAAATTATTCAGGTTGAATTACTGAACTTGAATGATAAACCATTTTAAGAATTTGTTTTTAATATATGGAGTTCTTAGTTAGTTTTGTTAAATGAAAAAGAATCTTAATTTTAATCAATTCATATTCTAGATTGAAAGGATTATTATACTTTTTTTATTCCTCTTGTTCGACATCAATTCTTTTAATAACTTGTTGATCAATTTTCTATTTTGAATTTGATGCTTCTTTTCCTTTATCTTTATTATAAAATTGATATTGTTGACCTTGATTATTATGTTTATTTCCATTTGGAGGTGGTTTAATATCATACTTCTTATGAATTTATTCTTTCAAGGAATATGAGAATAATCTATATTGAGATGATGATAATTCATTTTCATAGCTAATTTCTCTTCATCAAACATTGATTAAAACTTAGAGATTTTTCATAATAATCCTGAGTTAAATGCACAAAAGATGTATCATCTTGAATTAAGTTTACTTCATCCTCAAGTTCTTCAAAATATTCTTCTACATAATTCTCTAACATGTTACCATTCCTTAATGGAGGTTGAATTGGTTGATCATCATTTCGTTTCTCTCTCTGAAGCATTTGAGGATTAAACGACCTTCTAAATTGATTTTGATTTATGTTATCATTTCCACCTGCCAAGCATTCTTCTTTCACTTCCATTCTTCTAGCCATTTGACAACATTTAATTATTATAATACTTCTTGGAAATTTTATTATCCTGATCACTTTTATTTAATTCATATGTTCCATCTGTGACTGTTCTTTTCCCTTTTCCTCCTCCTGAATTACTGATTTTAACTCTTCCAAACAAACGGTTTGATCCCAAATTTCAATGCATATTCTTTCATGTTAGCTAGAGTTATATATCTTCTTTCTCAAAGCAATAAGGAAAATAAGGAACAAAAGAACCAACAAAAGTGACCTTAGCAGTAGGTTGAGAAGGCTTAATATCTATAGGTATTATACTATAAATTTTATTAAACCTTTTTATGAAGTCTAAAAAAGATTCATTATTCTTTTTTCTTAAGGATCCAAATTTAGTTCAATCTTACAAATGATATTTCTTTTCTCCCCATTGCCTAATAAAAATAGTTTCTAAAGCATCCCAAGAATCAATAGAACTAGGAAGTAATCCCTTAAACCATGTTCTTACTTCTCCTTCAAAAGTATGAACAAAAAAAATTAATGTAAACATATTCATGTTCAAGATTATAATTATCAGTGAAACTATAAAAAGTAACTAAATGTTCTAAAGTTGTTATTTCTTCCTCCCATTAAACTTAGGCAAAAGTGTAAGATAATTGTATGGAAAATTATTCAAATTTCCAGGAAGATTAAGAGCAGCATACCTCGTAGCTTATTTATTGAAAACCTTTGGTGGAGGTGGATGAGGTTGTTTTTGTTGTTGTTTTCATCCAACCATGACACAATCAAACCAAAAATTTATGTTTTCAAGAGAAAGTGAGTTTAAAAAGGATTTGAATGACTATTTTTCCTCAGAGGAGATCTGAGGGGATATTATTGGAGAAATCACAAGAGAAACCTTAGGAGAAACTACAAGAGAATATTTTGGAGAAATAATGGGAGAATCCTAAGGAGAAACGTTTGGGGAAATATTGGGAGAAACCTTTGGAGAAATTGCGAGAGAACCTTTTCCTTTATTTTCATAAATATGAGATGATTCTTTAACAATAACCACATAAATGATTTCTTTTAATTTTGGATTATCAAAATAAGACTTACTTATTGAATATTACGTTTGTTTTGTTACAAATATTCTTCTAAGATATTAACTTCTCTATATCAAACAATGATAAAACATTATTTGGATATGGATTACCTCTAGTATTTCTCTTCCTATATGCTAGTATTATGATTCTGGAGTCTCCAAGTGAATGATTTCAGCCGACCTCCTCTTGTTCACCAACAAGGACCATTTTCTTTGTCATTCTACCCAGGGAAATAATTTTTCTTAACCCATTCCTTGACAACTCAACCAAAAAGATGATGTAACCCTTTAGATGTTTCTGGCTAGGAAACTATGCCAAGGCATCCATATCAAACTTAATCAAAATTGAAAAATATGTATTAAAACATATTTCAAAGACTAGACCGGTGTCCTGGTGGTCCCGGTGGTCTTGGAATACTTTGGGTGCCGAAATTAAATATGGACCATCAATTTACGCTTGATAAGATATGAATTTTTGGATGAGCTCATTCTAATCTGCATTTATTTAAGAGAAAAAATTATTAAAATAATATAATAAATGGATAAATTTTTATTAAAAGTTTCAAATAGATAACTTAATATATTAATATACAAATTAAAGAATAATAAATTTAAACATAGTTTAAATTTATCCTATTTATTCAAAATCACCTAGTTAATATTACTAACTATATCAAAATTAAGGAATTTTAATAAGGTTACAACATACCCCCTTTTCTCTTCCCCTCTAGTGGACTCATATACCCTTTCATACTCTCTACAGCCAGCTTCAACCTTTATATAATTTTTGAAACAATATTTACATATCTTGAGTATACCATGGAAATTCTAACACATGGTATACAAAATGGAATAGTTACTGCAATTTTATGCCTAATCATTCACTATTTGATCCTTGGAATTAAGCTCCATACCAGGAATCCATACAAGATATTTACCTCATTTACACAAGAGGTTGTTTTATATAAGATCAATGGTTTGAATCCCATCATTATAAGTTACTGTTTAACATTTATACGTAACTCAACCCAATACATCCAACGGGTCAAAACCTAGATATTACATTCCCCTACCCCTTGCAATTTCACCATAAAAAATGTAGGTTGAGATTAGAACAAAACTTTTATGTCTCTTTCATGGAATCCTCTAGCTCCCATGTATCCTCGTCAAAACAAAAGTGCTTCCACTTCATATTTAGCTCGCACATGCTCATTTCCAAAGAAACATTACTTTACTATAAATGATGTGCAGTGGCTCTATTTGGAACTCTCTCTCTGCTTCACAGCCCAATCAATCATGTTCTTAGGATCATGCATATATTTCTTAAGAAAAAAAACATGGAAAACATTGTGGGATCTATTGTTACCAGGAAACAAAGGCCTATATGCAACTAGCCCTATCCTATATAGAATCTAAAATGGCATGCAATATCTAGGTGCCACCTTGGCACAAACTTCCAATATTCAAGGAATTCTTCCTTGACTCCACTATAAGGTAAACATGATCTGTAACTTTGATTTTTTTGTGCACCCTAGTATTATCTGCATTATTTTTATGTGTCTTGTGTTACCTTAAAATTGTGATTGATCCTAGCAACATCTTGTTCCATCCGCGGGATCATTTCCAACCCAAATACGATTATGTTCATTGGATTATCAAAACTTATTGGAGTACTTCATATTATGCCATATACATCCTGGAATAGGCTCATTTTTAATGATTCCTAATGCCCATTTTTATATTAAAATTCCACAAGGTATAATTAATCTTCCCACTTGGACGATTTATCCATCACATACATGTAAATCATGTCCTCAATTTCTTGATTTACTCTTTCAATATGCCCATGTATTTTCATATGGAAAGCAACGTTGAAACTTAGTTTGGTTCCCAAGCATTCAAAAATACTTTTCCAAAAATTCGAAGTGAACTTTGTATCACTATCTAATTCAATTGTCATGGGAATCCATGCAACTTACAAATTCCCTTAATGAATATTTTTGAAATATTTGTTTCCTTATGAGTAGACTTTATGGGAATAAAATGAGATACCTTCATTAATTTATCAACTACAACCATGATAACATCATATTGCTTCATTGTTTTGGAAATATCATAATAAATTCCATCATTATTACTTTACATTTCAATTTGGGAAGTGGAAAAGGTTGCAACGAATCTTCTAGGTGTTAATTCCCATCCTTGATCTACTAACATTTCAAGCATCTTGGAATTATTCAACAACAACCCTTTTCATTCTAGACCAAAAGTATTGTTTCCTTGTTGTAGAAATAATTTTTTGGTATCTTCGATGACTAGAATATGGTATTTTATGGATTTCATCCATAATAATTGTCCCAACTTTGTCGAGTTGGTAATATACATTATATTTGTGTAAATAATAATTCCATCACCACTTAGTTGATAACTTTTACAATTCCTCTTTATTTTATCTTACCATGGTCCATATCTCACTTGAATATAATGTTCATCAATAAAAAGGGACTCTACCAATGTTTTCTTCAAAATAAATTTACAAATGTTGGTCACTACCACATGAATTTTCTTGCGAAGTGCATCTACAACCTTGCTTTCCTTCCCTTTTATATGTTTGATTTCAAAATCAAACTTGTGGAGAAATTCCAACCATGTTGCTTACCTAAAATTCAAGTTTGGTTGGTCAAATATATACTTCAAGCTAATATTATATTTCATTAACAAGAAGAACCTTCCCATCAAGCAATGTCACTAGATCTTCAATGTATGGACTACAACAAGAAGTTCCAAGGCATGAGAAATATATTTTTTCTTAGTTTTTGACATGATAATTTAGTTTTCATGACTCGCAACACACCATATGGTTATATTGCATAAACATTACACCAATTCCTTCCCTACATGCATCTATACGCACAACAATGTCTTTCTATGGATCTACAATCTTCAATATAGGTGCACTAATGAAAATATTTTTCAATCATTGACAACTTTCCATGCATTATTGGGACCATTTGAACTTCTTCCATTTATTTTGCAAAGAAGTTATTGGGTTTGTAATCTTGGAGAATCCATAAATGTATCTCCAATAATAAATAGCAAGACCTAAGAAGGATATCACATCAATAACATTCTTTGCAAAGGGATAATTCAATATGGCCTCAATCTTTTCCGGATCCATACATACTCCTTGTGAGATAATGTGACCCAAATAATGAACATGTTTTTCATAGAGGTTACATTTGCTGAGTTTTGTATCCATATTGTGTTATCTTAACACTTTAAAAAACATTCAAAAATGATCCTTGTTCTCTTCTTCAAATTTCGAATAAATCATAGTATCATCAAGGAAAACAAGCACAAACTTGTCCAAGTATTTATTCAAGACATTATTTATGAGGCATATGAATGTAGTTGGTGCATTTATGAAATTGAATGACATAACTACAAATTCACAATGACCATACCTTGTTCTGAAGTTTTACTTGTGGATTTATTATTCCTTAATTATGACTTGAAAATATACCTTCACATTTGGTCAAATACAACAACAATTCAAGGCAATAGAAAGTTGTTCTTCACTATTACTTTTTTTAGTTGTCTATATTTAATAAATGGCTAGAGAGTTCCATATTTATCTTTGAAAAATACGAATATTTCTCCCCATGGGGATAGACTTATCCAAATGTATCCTTTATCTAGTAATTCTTGCAATTGCATTTTCAGCAACATTAGTTATACGGTACTCATTCTAAAAGGATCCTTAGAAACTACACTAGTACATTTGGGTCAAATTTCGACGGCGTGTTCGATGCAATTGGCACTTTATCTTGTCGGGAGAATGACAAACCGTGGACCCCCTCAAATGTCATTTCACATGACGTTTCTTTTCTGATGACATATATTTCATCTTTATTGTGACGCTTCATGAAGACACATGTCATATCGGATTTGACTGTCCAAACACCATATAGTTGTCATAAGACCAAAGTCTTGGAGGTGGAACTACCGAAATCTTGGACGTGGAAAGAGAGACATCTTGGAGGTGGCAAGAGAGATGTCTTGGATGTGGCAAGTGTGACATATTGTATGTGGCAAGAAATACATCTTGGAGGTGGCAAGAGTGACGTCTCGGAGGTGGAAAGAGAGGCAGCTTGGAGGTGGAAAGAGCGACGTCTTGGAGGTGGCAAGAGAGATGGCTTGGAGGTGGCAAGAGTGACATCTTGGAGGTGGACAGAGAGACATTAAGAGGTATCAGCTCTGATGTGGTTTCTATGGGAGAGACACTCTTGGAGGTGGCCAGACCATCTTCTTGGAGGTGGAAAGAGCGACATCTAGGAGGTGGAAAGTGAGACGTCTTGTAGGTGGAAAGAGAGATGTCTTGCATGTGGCAAGAGAGATGTTAAGAGGTATCATCTCTGATGTGGTTGTTATGGGAGAGACACTCCAAGTCTTTGCAATAGCGACTGTTTTGTAGGTATTTAAAAAAAAATACAATATCAATACTAAGAGGGATAGGTACATTAACCTTTGCTAAGATACTAGCCATATCCATATTTAAATCTATATCATCGATCTTAGGAAAGGTTGGTTGAGGAGGAGGAATAACTTCCAATGGTAAAGTGGGTCTTGTCTAATGAGGTTTAGGATCACTAGGATATGTCTTGGGTGTGTTATCACATGAACTCACAATTGTTGAGATAAATTCTGAAATCTCAAGTGGCATAAATTAGAGGGAAGGCCCCTCTCACCTCATCAAACCTCTTTCACTTCAAGCCATATTTCCCTGGAGTGAAGGGGGTTTCCCTCAATTAATATTGCAAGGACTTAGGGCAAGGAATCTCAATGTGGAGAGTGAAGTTGGAAAAAAATGTGTTTGGGTAGCTTTAGACTATTGAAAAAAGTACTTGGAGGTCTCAAGATGCCCTCCTAGAAAGTATTGCCCATTCAATTGCCATCCTTTATACTATTTAATAAAGTACATGTCATCGAGTGCAAACATTTACATGTGTGGCCAAATGGTCAATTTAGAAACATGGGCTCATAATTACGATAATCTAGAGAGTGGCTCTTTGAATAAGGACCCTATGTCTAATTCCCATCGTGTTGGACCTCTCCAGATACAAGAGCCATCACTTGACACAGTGTTTTTCCCACCAAATGGTGTGCTTCCTAGATCTACTACATAATCCCAATGCACAGGTTGCCCATAATTATAGTGTTGTCAAAGATTTAACCCAGACACCATGTGCCATGTCGGCCCTCGAAGTCCTTTGATGTTGCCCAATGAAACTAAGAGCATAGTTGTCTACTATACAAGGGGTGGATCCTTCATATACTAGTTTAATTACATTTTACATGGACCAAATTTAGGCTAGACTCCCCCACGAGATTTCTTTTCAAATTCAAGTAGTCTCGCATGGGACGAATATCTTCAAAATTGTTGTTGATGAAGGGGCCTCCACTTGTATTATGTCTATGTCATGTTGGAGAGATATCAATTCCCTAGAGCTTGTGCAGTCAAACACCATGTTGAAGGCACTTGATGGCCACATGTTTAAGCCTCAAGGAATCATTTCCACCTTTCCTATGGAGTTAGGTCGAAAGACTGTCATTTTAATTAATGACCCCAACAAATTTTAGGTTTAAGTTTGCACACAACATACAAATTTATATTAGAAGGTGTTGTTCCAAAGTCTATACTTAAGGATTAGAATTACAGTGTCTAGGCATCCGAAAGTGAATGAGATATAAAGAAGGAAGAAGTGTCAACCTTCGACAAGGGAAGTTAGGGCTGATTTCTATGTTGTTGTTGTCTAGCTTCCAACTGTTCCTGGATGTTTATGTCCCTTTCAATCACAACCCATGAATGCTCAAGTTCCACCCGAGCAGTGGCTATTTTAAGAATGGTATCGAAAAGGTTCAAGGCAATATGAGTTTGATCTGATAGTCCAGGTTCGAGATTAGGTTGTCTTGTCACAGGGACAGTCATTGAGGAACAAAAAAAGGAGCAAAGTTTCTAAGTTTTTGTGATGTTGTCTCGATTTCGGTCGCATAAAGGAGGGTTTATAACTCATGTAATGAATATAGGGTGAAAACCAAAGGCCCTTTCCCGTAACTGAGTTATATTTTAATAAATGTGTATGAGGTGTAAGAAAACATTAAGCTGTCTATTATGTGAGGCTCCTATCAAGGGAAAATCTCACTTGTAAACAAAAGAAGAAAAAGATAAAGAAATAATCTGATGAAGCATGAAATATATATACAGAAATCTGAATGTTCACTGGTCTTGTATCTGCTAATATCTGATACAAAGGAAAAATGGTAAACAATATAGAAAACTAAAATTGATTCACTATAGTAGAAGTTTTACTAAGTTATAGTGAAACATTCATTAGATACATATATGAAATGAAGTCAAATATGAAATACAAGGAAACAAACTCATAACAAAGTCATGACGGAAATGAGAATCTTCGGATTTGCTTTATATTGATTCTTGGGACAAAACCTCTATTACAATCGACCCAAAAGGTCCAGCCTTTCTTTCTTCTTTCTATTGTATATTTATACAGATTTACATATGATGGAATCTGAATCGTTCCAGGATTTTCAGTTACAACAAGAAGGAAAACAATCATTTCATTTTTTTTATATTTGTCTTTATTTGGTACCAGAAGCCTGCCCCCTCGCATGCTCGGTACAAGTGACAAATTTTTCCACCAACCGAGATATCAACCTAGAAGGTTCCGCTTGATAATTGGCCTAAAAAATATAACAATCTCTGACTAATTGTAGCAACCTTTCTTCCATCTATTGGTCTAGGGTGTCAATAGAGCACAATAGCACACTTGGTTTAATAATCCATTTATCTATTTGAACTATGTCTGCCAGAGTTACTTGTGAGACTTCGACCGAATCTCTTTCTTCTTTCTCATTTATATCAAGTGAGAGTTTCGCTATATTCATTTGGTTCAGTGTCTCAACATTGCTCTCATTATAAATGCCTAACATATTTCCATCTATAGAACCAAAATCCTCTTCACAATATTTCCTTACCTTATTGGCTTGCAGTTTTCCTTTTGATATGTTGTGTTCCCATTCTTTCAACAAAATACTACCTCAGGTCTGTTCCGAAATGGAAAACCTGGAACTATTTCCCGAATCCTTGTTTGTTGTAGCTATTATAGCCTCTTGAAATGTGACTCGAGCTGCTCCATCTTCTCTCTCTCTGACAGATAAGTTTTCCAATAATTGATCAATGAGTAAGCAGTTGTCCTAAATCATCTCTACCTTGGAAAGTAAACTTCACTGGGCTGCAAAAACTCTGCTCCGAATCTCCATAGCCTGGGACTGGAATATCCCGATATTTATAACTTGGCTTTTGGCAAATTCTAATCTAACTTGTAGCTTCCCTATCAAGTCTCTTTGCTGGCCTACCTGTATTTGGCTAGTCTGAGCTGCCATCTCTACTTGTTCGAGCTTAGCTTTGAGCAACTCGATTTCATTTTTATCGGCCATTCTTGCTTGTTCTATTCCTGTGTTCACTTGGTCTTTGGCAGCTTCCTCTACAATGGCTAGTTTAGTTTCCAATGTTTTAATGAGGTGATTTTTTTGCTTCAGCTGATTTTTCAAAACCCCGACTGAATATTGGTTTGTCGTAGAAAACGCTCCTAATGTTCCGACTATTTCTATCATGAACTCATATTTCTTCATATCTTTCCCATTGGTCAACACCTTGAATTTCTTGGTCATTGATCCTGCTTCTTGATAGAATTCTCTTTTCACCACAGCTTTTCTCTTTTTATCAAAAAAGAACTCATTTGGAGGGAGCTCTTCCATACTTATAGGGATTAATTCTTCACTGAAAATCCACTCTATGTTTGTGGTCCCTTTCGTTGACTATAGGGGAGTAATGGAGGCGATGGGATTTTCGATCTACTTAGATGAATGGCCTGGAGTGGCAACTGAATTCAGCTTTTTCGGTGGGTTGGGAGTTTTCATTTCTGGTTTTGGGCTCCCAATTTTCTCTTCCCTGTCCTGGTGTTCTTCTTGTCTGGATGATGAATCTTTGGAGCCTTCGGATTCTTTTTGCTGCACCTCTACTGTCATTGGATTCTCAGCCCGCAATACTGGGGGAAGACAACTCAGTCGATGTTCTTGAAACATTAAAACATCGGCCCTCTCTTTGGGTGCCAGGGCTTGTATCCGAGCCAAAACCTCGGCATAAGATCTCGTCCCTCGCAAAATGTCATCCGAGGGTGAATTTTCGTGCTCGAACCTTTTAAGTCTGTAACTAGCCAAGTGATTACTTATGACCCTATGCGGATCGTGCTTCTTGAATTCGACATGAACCAATTTCAGGTCTTCCAGGGCTTCTGCCTCAGCTTTAGCATGCCCAAAATCTAATAAAGGATAAGAATTTATATGAATAGGAAAAGGTGGCCATACCTTCTTAGAATATCCCTTAAGTTCCTTACTTACACCACTGAGTATGGTTTTCCTGGAAATCTCATGACAAGCGAGCCTATTAGGTATGAATAATGGTAAGGCATGTGGAGGAATGGAAGCATCGAAAACCCTGAGATATGAAAGTTCTTCTTCCACGTACCAGTCGGCTATACTTCTCATATTTACCGCGATACTGTCTGAGATCCTAGGTGGTGGGTGGCCGAAGATAGTGACATGCAGTGGTACCATTACCCAGTTAAAGATTTCATACACAAAATATGAAGCTTTGTTTTCCCACAGCTTTGAATGGTAGACGTGGATGGGCTCAGCCTCCGATGGAATCCAGCTCCAGCTCATTAAGTGAAAAGGCGTTAGAAAGCACACGACATCCATGATATACGCGGACATAAAGAATGAAGCAATATTCCCACTCGCCCTCTGTGCTCGATATTCTATAACCCGACTAGTCAAACTATCATACAGTAGTTTAGCCCAGTTGAAAGAATAGCCTTCAACGACTGTATGTATTAGAGGCACCCACTGAAGGAAAAAATGTGTGGTGTCCTCTCTCCCATATAATCTGTAGGTCATCATAGCTACATATTTAAATTGTGGTTCCAAAAAGGAAATCGAATAGATACCATTATTGTACACCCTGAACTTCGCAAGGTGTGAAACCCAATCTTTGATTAAATCAGACATACTCTTGTCGTATTGCACACATTCGTTATGTTTAAAATTCTCTAGGAATTCGGCATTGTATGCAAAGTCTGACATGGTTAGCAACTTGTACATAGCCTACAATTGTTCCGGTCTAAAGTCCCAATGGTGACCCTCTACTCGTTAATGATGGTTCTAGTTGGTATATCTACATGGTCCAATGCCCATCGGACCATATCGTAGTAAGGGAGTAGTCATGGCCTGGCCACTACTTTATGCATTTCAGCTTGGATGACAGTCTTATATTTGGTGGCCAGGTCATATTTTTCATTTTCACTGGAATCATCCAAACAATCTACCAATTCGGACCGTAGAACCTCAGAAATATATGACCAAATCCTGACAGAGTCGACACTTCGAGGTGAAGTATCAGAGACATTGTCTGAACCTTGTCCTGAAACCTCAACATTTTCTTTAGACGCTTTTTGCGGGGCCATGGCAGGGGATTCTTCTTTAGCTCTTCTGCAATAAAAATATGTATACATACATAAATTAGTTTGCTTGAGAAAAAAATTCTCTACGTAGAATAGAAATGAAATTTGTGACAACAAATATAAGATCTATGTCTTCGACCATTTAAAACTTGGTCGTCCTTAGGAACAGAACGGTTAAATCATTCTTAAATATAAATTTAGCAATAAAAACCAAATCCTTACTTGTCGATTCGCCTCATTTCTAATTAATGTCATAAATTTTGATAGTTCATAATGCACGTTGGCGCAAGGAAAATTTAAAATTGCCTCGTGGACTGTGCATATTAATTTTCGTATTAAAACACTAGAAATGATGGCTTAGCTTGGTTAATAAGACCTTCTTAAATTTTAATTAATCTTTCGACATTCGCTTCATCGAGAGTTTTCACTCTAACCTTTCAAGCCCCTAAAACCCGAGATTGCGATAATGATGCAGGAGCATCTCCCACGTCAAGCGAGCCAGCGCGGAAGCTGAGGACAGCTGGACAAGCCAGCACAAATTATTTTTGAATTTCACCTTGGAAGTTGTTGCACGATCTTAAGTGAGTCATTTAAGATGAAGCACACTTGTACATTGTAATCGGACCTTGAGCCTTTAGCTCTCGTCCTTAGTAGATAGGAGGCATTTAAATTAGTTAATGTAAAGTAGGTAGAATTTAATTCTAGACTAGATTGTTTGAGAGCGCAAGAGGGAAATGGGATATAGAAACCCTCATTGTGTATTGTAACATTATCAGAGGAAGAAGAGCAAGAGCATACAGAGAGCTGTGTGAAGAACATCCATGTACAGATATTTGAATTAATAGAAAGAACTGATTCAAATTCATGGTTTTGTGTCTGTTCTCTGTGTATGATGTTGATATGCTCATGAATGTTTGCTTCCTGTTATAAATTTTCTTTTATATGCTGTGTATATGATTTCATGTTGAGTTTGGAATATGAGAGGAAGAAGGAATGAGTTTCAATTGTTTCTCTATTTGAGCCAGAGAATTCTTGCAAGGAGTGCAGTTGAGGTGTCAGCAAGGAGTGCATTGACAGAGGGTTCAAATAGAGATATCTTTTGTTCTCATTCATCCCAGAAGTGCAGTTGGGCATAGGATCCATCCAAGGAGTGCGCAGGCCAAGTGAAGTTCAGGGTTGTGAACCTAAGCAAAGCATTGAGGTCTACTTCTGCAAGTGTGCGCAGAGTCGAGGGACTTCAACACTTAGTCAAGGTCGAAGGTTTGCTGCAAGGAGTGCATGCAAAGGGTGTTTCTGAGAAGACTTAAAGTCATGAGAAAGCTCAGGAGGAATAGACTTTTGAGTTTTTCGAGGAACAATGCAGACAATTTGTGCCTTGAAGGTTGGCCAGAAGCATCGTAAGTTACACGTAGGAGGACGATCGAAATTCTCCGAGGAGAATTTGTGAATCACCGTGAGTCGTTAGATCTTGGAGAGGTGTAGGGGAGATACAACGTCACATTCTCTAGAGACTCAAAGCTCAGGAGGGGTGGAGCCATTGATCAGGGTCACAAGGACCATTAGATCTACTCGTGGATCGGCATATCGGGGTTTCGTGGGTTGAAACTCCAAATTATTGCAACGAAAATCATGATATTGCGATACGCAATATTTCGAAAGGCTAAGGAAAAGTGTGTGGGTTAGAACTGAGTTGGCGAGTGGAGTACAGGTGGCACGAGCCATCGGGGTTTCATCACGAGAGGTCCCAAACTCACTACATCAGGATTCATGAAATTGCAAACCCCGAATTCCTGATAGAGGTGACGGGACATTGAAAGGTCAACTCGCACGCGTGTTGGGTGATCAGCACATCAGGAGTCAGGAGTTGGTAAAACAAAGTGTTCGACATCGCAAGTAGCGATATCGCGATAGGAGAAGCCTCGACAGGAAAGGAAAAGGTCATCATTGACTCATATCGGTGATCAACGATCCGAGAGTATAACGTTCAACCACTGACCTCGCGATATCGTGAAGTCTGATTCCCCGATAAGTAAAGAAAAGGGGATCTCACGAAGAGATCTGTGGGTGTAGATTTCTCGATAAGGAAATAGAAAGACCGGTTAGTGTTCTTCGAGCTGAGGGAAGAGAAGATCCTGTGTGTGTGCGTGGACATCCGACCTGCGGGTGGTGAAGGGGCCGCGTTGCCTTCAGTTTGGTATCAGAGCATAGAAAGATTCTTTTCTTTCTGTAGCAGAGAAAGAGGAGAATTCACCATGCCTCCGAGGAGAGAAAGGAAGTCACCCGATCCAGAGGATAGGGAGGTGCAGAGAAGAAGAGGCAGGAAGATGGCAGATCTAGTTATGGAGAGACAGATGCTTGATCTCCGAGCAAGACTCAAAGATATGGAGACAGTGCAAAGACGCACAGCCAGTGCAGTGGATCTCAGTGATTCTGAGAGCAAAGTTGAGGCTGAACATGAGGAGGAAGTTGCAGTTGAAGATGCATCAAATGAGCGTTTGATCAAAGCTATTGCCTGGATGGGTGCAAAAGCAAAGATGGACATTCCAGTTTACGAGGGAAACTTGGATGCAGAGGAGCTTCTAGATTGGATTAGAGCTCTGGATACATACTTCGACTACAAAGATGTAGAAGAGGACAAGAAAGTCAAGCATGTTGTTACACACTTGAAAGGACATGCAACATTGTGGTGGGATGAACTACAAGAAGACAGACGCTGCAAGGGCAAGCAGAAGATCAAAAGTTGGGATCGGATGATCGCAAAGCTGAAGGAGAAATTCATCCCCAGAGGCTATCAAATTTCTCTGTTCAGGAGAATGCAGAACCTGAGACAGAAGTTGATGACAGTGAAGGAATATACTAAGGAATTTTACAGCTTGAATATCAAAGCAGGTCATCGGGAGAGCGATGATGAGAAAGTTGTCAGGTACATGAATGGCTTGAGATATGATATCCAGGATGAGATGAGCATGATTACCATACGGACTATGGAGGATGCTTATCAGATGGATCTGAAAGCTAAAGAGAAGCTGAGCCGAAAGCAGAGTCAGAGGGGCAAAGGCAGAAGTCAGCCCAGAGGAAAATTAGTTGCCCAGGAAAGAACCCAGAAGCCCAAGGAGGAATGGAAGAAACCTCAGGGTAAAGTTGAAAGAGGTGGAACCTCACAGAGAGGGCCATATTTTGAACAGAGAGGGCAGCATAATGAGCAGAGGGGAGATTATGCTGACGCAAACACTTTTCCTCGTACTAGAGGTAGAGGAAGAGGAAGAGGTGGAGTAATCACATGCTTCACATGTGGAAAGAATGGGCACAAGTCATTCAAGTGCCCAGAGAAGAAGAAAGACATTGGAGAATCTCACATCACCGAAGCGCAGAGGTGAGATGTTGAGGCAGAAGACGCTAAATATGGAAGATCACTCATGATGCGAAAAGTCCTTTTGACACCTGAGAAAGAGGTGGAAAGTTCAGTCCAAAGGACCAGACTTTTCAGGACAGCTTGCAAAACCAAGGACAGGGTATGCAAGGTCATTGTAGACAGTGGTAGAAAGGATAATCTCATATCTACAGATATGGTAGAGAAGATGGAGCTGGAGACGACTGATCATCCAAGCCCATACAGAGTTTTGTGGCTATAGAAAGGACACCAGGTAACTATCACTAAACAATGCTTGGTTGAATTCAAGATAGGTGGATATAATGATAAGATTCTATGTGATGTCATTCCTATGGATGTTTGTCATCTATTGTTGGGTAGACCATGGAAATATGACAGGAATGTGATTCATGATGGGAGAATGAACACATACACCCTAGAGAAGAATGGGAGGGAACACATGTTTCTTCCGATAAAAGATAAGGAGGTGAAGCCAGAGGTAAGCAACACAGTACTTCTCATGAGTGGGAAGGAAATTCTTACAGAGGTTAAGAAGAAGGAAGATCCACAATTCTTTGTGGTCAGGAAATCAAGAATTGTTCTGACTAGCACAAGAGTGGATGATTTGCCATAAGAAGTTCAGGAACTGCTAGAAGATTTCACTGACATTATAGTGGATGAAGTACCTCGTTCGTTGCCACCAATCAGGAGTGTGATTCATCACATTGACCTCGTACCAGGAGCTAGTTTGCCGAAAAAATCCATGTACAAACTGACACCACAGGAGAATGAAGAGGTCAAAAGACAAGTCCAGGATTTGTTGGACAAAGGGTTGGTCAGAGAAATCTTGAGTCCATGTGTTGTTGCAACAGTACTTAGTCCGAAGAAAGACAGAGGCTGGAGGATGTGTACCGACTCAAGGGTGATCAACAAAATAACCCTCAGGTATAGATTTCCATTGCCAAGGATAGATGACTTGCTGGATTGCTTGAGTGGAGAAAAATTATTTTCAAAGATTGATTTGAAGAGCAAATATCATCAGATTCGCATGAGAGAGGGCGATGAGTGGAAAACAACATTCAAGACAAACGAGGGTTTGTATGGATGGCTTGTTATGCCGTTCGTCTTAACAAATGCACCAAGAACCTTCATGAGGTTGATGAATGAAGTCCTGAGGGAGTTCATCGGAAAATTTTTCATTGTGTATTTGGATGACATACTGATTTATAGTAAGACAGTAGCAGAACACTTGAAGCATTTGGCTACAGTGATGCAGAAACTACAGCAGGAGAAGTTGTTGATAAATATGAAGAAGTCCTCATTCATGAAGATAGAACTCATTTCCTTGGGGTTTGTTATTTCGGAAAATGCGTTGAGGATGGATCCAGATAAGGTGGAAGTGATCAAGGATTGGCCATCACCAAAGAATGTATTTGAGGTGAGAAGTTTTCATGGATTGGCTAGTTTCTACCGAAAATTCATCAGGAATTTCAATGGGATTAGCATAGCAATGATGGATATAGTGAAGAAGCGGCATAAATATTTTCACTGGATAGTAGAGGCTGAGAAGAGTTTCAGATTTCTGAAATGGAAGATTACGGAACAACCAGTGTTGGTGTTGCTGGATTTCCTGAAGACATTTCAAGTGAAATGCGATGCTAGCGGATTTGCAATCGAGGCAGTCTTGAGCCAAGAAGACAACCCTATCGCATATTTCAACGAGAAGTTGAATGAGGTGAAATTGAAGTACTCCATGTATGATAAGGAGTTCTATGCTATCATATAGGGATTGAAGAAGTGGAGGCATTACTTGATCCCGAAAGAATTTGTTTTGTATAGTAATAATCATGCATTGCAGTTTCTGACTCAATAGGAGAAGTTGAATCAGAAACATGTCAAATGGGTTGAGCATATGCAGAATTTCACATTTGTGATTAAGCATATTTCTGGTACTGCTAACAAAGTCACTAATTCTTTGAGAAGAAAGTGTTTGTTGTTGCAGGAGTTCAGAGTCAAAACATTGGGTTTTGATTATCTCAGGGACATGTATGCAGATGATCCAGATTTTAAAGAGGCATATGAAGCAGATGAGAATCCAATTCTCAGAGACAAAATTCTGTGGATAGAGTACATGATCCAGGATGGATTGTTTTTTAAGAGCAATCAGCTGTGTATTCCGAATTTCTCCATGAGGGAGAATATGTTGAAGGAGAAACATAGCGGAGGATTGGCCGGACATTTCGGTCATGAAAAAACATTCGCAAAGCTGAGCGAATCATACTTTTGGCCAGGGATGCGATCAGAGGTTAAGAGATTTGTAGACAAATGTATAATTTTCCATCATTCAAAGGGGAGGAAACAGAATGCGGGATTCTATCAACCATTTCCCATACCAGAAATACCATGGGATGTGATTAGCATGGATTTTGTATTGGGGTTGTTGACGACACAAAGAGGATTTGATTCGGTCTTTGTGGTCGTAGAAAGATTTTCCAAGATGGAACACTTCATTCCATGTCAAAAGACCAGTGACGTGACTCACATTGAGAACCTGTTTTTCAAAGAGGTCATTCGACTTCATGGGTTGCCGAAAAGTATTGTTTCAGACAGAGATACGAAGTTCATAGGGAATTTTTGGAGGACCTTATGGAAGAAGATGGGAACTAATTTGGCATTTATTTCATCTTATCATCCTTAGACAGATGGACAGATGGAATTGGTGAACATAAGTCTGGTAGATTTGCTGAGAAGTTTGGTGACAGAGCACCACAGCAGTTGGGACAACATATTGCCACAGGCAAAGTTTGCTTACAATGACTCTGTTAATAAGAGCATAGGGAAGAGTACATTTCAGATTGTATATGGCACACATCCGAGGGGAGTTTCTAAATTGAGGGATTCAGAACAGACTGCTACTAGCAGTGCTAGTGCAGAAGATTTCGCAGAGGTGATGAAGGAACTTCACAGCAAGGTGAAGCAGCGGTTGCAGAATTCAAGTCAAAAATATAAGCGCAGAGCAGACCGGCATAGAAGACAACTTCAATTTGAGGTTGGTGATCTGGTTCTGGCACATTTGAGGAAAGAAAGGTTCCTGAGGGGAACATATAATAAGTTGAAAATGAAGAAAATGGGGCCATGCAAGGTCTTGAGGAGATTTGGGGACAATGCTTATGAGATTGAATTACCCGATGGGATCATAATTTATTCGATATTAAATATCTTGGATTTGTACCCATACAGAGCTAAGGAAATAAGGACTAGAACTGAGCAACCAGTGGTCCAGTGGACAAAACAGATGCCAGTTGTTGAGAAGCCGCAGATGGAGTACATACTGGACAAAAGAATTGGCAAGAAGACCAGGAGGAAAGAATACTTTGAGTATCTAGTCAAGTGGAAGAACCATCCAGTTGAAGATGCCAGCTGGGAGACTGAAGCAAAGATATAGAAGCATGGACAGACCATGCAGAAGCTCATGGACAGGAGCCCATGAAATATTTCAAGCGAGGGAGTATGATGCAGGAGCATCTCCCACGTCAAGCGAGCCAGCGTGGAAGTCGAGGACAGCTAGACAAGCCAACACAAATTATTTTTGAATTTCACCTTGGAAGTTGTTGCGCGATATTAAATGAGTCATTTAAGATGAAGCGCACTTGTACATTGTAATCGGACCTTGAGCCTTTATCTCTTGTCCCTAGTAGATAGGAGGCATTTAAATTAGTTAATGTAAAGTAGGTAGAATTTAATTCTAGACTAGACTGTTTGAGAGCGCAAGAGGGAAACGGGATATAGACACCCTCATTGTGTATTGCAACATTATCAGAGGAAGAAGAACAAGAGCATAGAAAGAGATGTGTGAAGAACATCCATGTACAGATATTTGAATTAATAGAAAGAACTGATTCAAATTCATGGTTTTGTGTCTGTTCTCTGTGTATGATGTTGATATTCTCATGAATGTTTGCTTCCTGTTATAGATTTGATTTTATATGCTGTGTATATGATTTCATGTTGAGTTTGGAATCTGAGAGGAAGAAGGAATGAGTTTCAATTGTTTCTCTATTTGAGCCAGAGAATTCCTGCAAGGAGTGCAGTTGAGGTGTCTGCAAGGAGTGCGTTGACAGAGGGTTCATATAGAGATAGATTTTGTTCTAATTCATCCCAAAAGTGCAGTTGGGCACAAGAGTCATGCAAGGAGTGCACAGGCCGAGTGAATTTTAGGGTTGCAAACCTGAGCAAAGCATTGAGGACTGTTGTTGCATGTGTGCACAGAGTCGAGAGACTTCAACACTTAGTCGAGGTCGAAGGTTTTCCGCAAGGAGTGCGTGCAAAGGGTGTTTCTAAGAAGACTTAAAGTCGTGAGAAATATCAGGAGGAATAGACTTTTGGTTTTTTCAAAGAACAGTGCAGACAAGTTGTGCCTTGAAGGTTGGCTAGAAGCGTCGTAAGTAACACACACGAGGACGATCGAAATTCTCTGAGGAGAATTCGCGAATCACCATGATCCATTAGATCTTGGAGAGGTGCAGGGGAGATACAGTGTCACATTCTCTAGAGACTCGAATTTCAGGAGGGGCAGAGCCATTGATCAGGGTCACAAGGACCGTTGGATCTACTCGTGGATCGGTATATCAGGGTTTCATGGGTTGAAACTCCAAATTATTGCAACAGAAATAGCGATATTGTGATACGTGATATTCCGAAAGGCTAAGGAAAAGTGTGTGGGCCACAGCTGAGTTGGCGAGTGGAGTACAGGTGGCACAAGACATTGGGGTTTTTCCGCGAGAGGTCCCGAACTCACTACATCAGGATTCGTGAAATTGCGAACCCCGAATTCCCGATAGAGGTGACGGGACGTTGAAAGGTCAACTCGCACGCGTGTCGGGTGATCGGCACATCGGGAGTCGAGAGTCGGTAAAACAAAGTGTTCGACATTGCGAGTAGCAATATCGCGATAGGAGAAGCCCCGACAGGAAAGGAAAAGGTCAGTGTTGACTCATATCGGTGATCGGCAATCCGAGAGTATAACGTTCGACCACTGACCTCGCGATACCGCGAAGTCTGATTCTTCGATAACTAAAGAAAAGGGGATCGCGCGAAGAGATCTGTGGGTGCAGATTTCCTGAAAAGGAAATAGAAAGAGCGGTTAGTGTTCTTCGAGCTGAGGGAAGAGAATATCTTGTGTGTGCGCGTGGACCTCCGACCTACAGGTGGTGAAGGGGCTGCGTTATTGTCAGATAATTAGCCTTAGTTAATAAAGACGTAACCAGGATTAAGTGTTTAATTAATCATGTTTTAATTTATATCGCGACTTCGCGACTTGGGGATTCGAAGGTAAAGCTTCCAAGAGGAGCATATGCCGAGTTGTGAAATTGCGAGATCACGATGATATGATCTAATCAAAATGGAAGATAAAACCGGATTAAGTGTTCAATTAATTATTTTTTTGTTTATATCGCGACTTAGCGACTCGAGACTTCGAAGGTATATCTTTTGAGGGAAAAACATGTTGAGTTGTGAATTCCCGATAGAGCTTAACCGTGGCTAAACGTTTTACCTTTAACATTAACCCGGGTTACTAAAACAAGAGTCTCGCGGTTTCGGCTATCGAGGTTATGACAGTAAGACTTTTGGAGCTAGAAAATGCCGAGACACGAAATCCCGATGATGCTTAACTGTGGTTTAGAGTATCTTTACTCTCGGTACTGACTTGGGTAAACTTTTAAAACTATTTTGTTGTCTTTCTCCTCGGGTATTGTAAACTATGTGATCTATAACTCCCGACATGCGACATCCCAAGGTAAAAAAGGAGAGACTCGTTTAAACGATTTAAAAAATAAAATTTTCCTTAAGAGTATGATAACTGTCGTTGCTTGCGTGATGAGACTTCTGAGATTTTGGGGGAAATAAAGGAAAATATGAAAACCAGCTTTCGACTTCAAGAATTAAGATATAAAATTTTAAAAAGGCTAAAAAACAAAGGCGGCTCCAACAGAAGGGATACCAAAAGGATCTATAAATTAAATACATGGAAACCTCTTAGTCCTCCAATTTAAGTTATTAAAAATTACCCAAAAGTGTTATAATTATATTATGAAGTGTGGTTGGAGATCATCCAAAAACCAACAAGTCTTTGATTTTGCATAAAAGTGTGCATAGTTGCGGTTAATAGCTCCCACAAATTAATAAAAAACAGTTATGGATAAAAATAAATAAAAGATTTTTAAGTGTGAATTTGAGGGCCAACAACAATAGCTAGTATCCTAGCATCATCTCTCACAATGAAGAGAACTTTTTGCAGCTAAAAATGTATACATAAATGATCCACTATGAATATATTAGAACCAAAATATTCTTAGTTTTCACTGTAGTGTCTAAATATGGTGTCATTGAAACCCAACAGTGCATTGTAGAAGGACACCAACAAAAATTGTTTGTGTATTGGACTATGAACTCATCATCCACCGACCACAAAGTCATGGTCAAGACACAATGATCCACTCCCCTTCCACATATGTGTCATCAAAATTCTATAAGTTGCTTTCGATCTCATGGGTTTGAAGCCCTAGAATTCAACCTTGGTCAACAACACCTTCAATCTATAAAGTCATATCGACTTTGTCTCGTGATCCATTTTGGATCAATATTTGTAGTGAAAAAATGGGTGAGAGGTGGATTTTGAACTAGCTCATGTGAAGCTTCATTCATCAACCTAATATGCTTGGGGCAAAGAGGATTTTTTCTCCATATTAAGAGCTTTGGGGAAAACATCCCTTGATAGAACTCTAATTCCTTTTGGAGAGAAAAAAAGAAAAATTATGCAAAGGAGATAAAGACCAAGACCTTACATTTTCTATGATGATATCTAAGAACCCATTTAATGTCTTAAAATACCTAAATAAGGTTGGCACGGTGTATGACTAGAATAAAATAAAATTTATTTTCAAGCAAGGCCTTATTATTTGAAGCATTGATCTTAAAATGTTATCCTTTGTAAGATAAGGGATGATCACTCTAGAATCAAATGGCATGCCCTTTAGAACCACCTTAAATTAAAGGACCTTAAATGCTTTATTGGAATGAATTATGCACCCCAAATGACATATCAAATAGGGTTGGTCAAAGTCTTACTAGAACCAAGTAGACCTGCCTTTCAAGGCCTAATTGGAAAAGAGTACCCAAACCATAAGAATACCTTTTAAAGCCTCATTGGGACACAATGCCCCATTAATCCAACAAACATGGCATTTCAAATCCTTATCAAAACCAATATACAATTCCCTTCACCCCTAGTATGAAGGCCTTTTAATGCCTCACTAAAACAAAGTATTCACCCTTGACATCGGGGCCTTTTAATTCTTGAATGGAAAAAATTAATCGCCTATGATGACTTAATGTCTCTTTTTTAGCCAAGAGTTGATAAGAGAATATGTGGAAGGCTGACATCCTCATTGTAGTTTCTAATGGTTTCTAAGGAGAATAAGGATTAACTATTTCATTCCATTAGCTAAAGGTTTCTAAGGAGATGGAGTGTTGACTTAGAATGGGGTCTTTCAACACCTCATTAGAATGTAAATCCCCAACTAACTAATGAATGTGAGCTTCAAAACATGGAACGGAGCATCAACCACATTAATTTAATTCTCACAATACCCACCAAGATAACCACTCATATCCTTACTCTACAGGTTTAGGTGTACCCATATTAGTTCTTTGATATTCTTTTTTACTATGGATTGAATTTGATTGGTCACAATTGAAGACTGTAATTCCCTAGTGCACAAATTTGTGTTAATATTCTAATGCACCATTTAATATTCATCACATTTGGATGGTAAGGCGTCACAAATATTCCAAGATATCTTGTCCATGGACATGTAGTGATGCTTTTCTCATCTCTTGAAAGATTTTGTTTTCTAGCCATATATTCCAAGTGACCATCCCTAGAATGATTGCACACATTTTAAGTCCTTACAACATGAAATTTATT
>SNQJ01S0001438.1:79184-108262 GCA_010110895.2 Picea sitchensis
ACCCCCCATTGACTACAAAGGGACACTGGATAAACAAGTGATCAAGGGATTCTGGATTTCTCTTACACATTATGTATTATGATTGTTCCATGAACCCTCTCTTCCATCCCATGCCAAGTTATTTTCCAAATTAGTTACCATATAAAAGAAATTGTATGCCATGGATCCACTTTCAAGACATTGATCCCTATGTCTGATTCTCTCATTCATCCAAGTGTTGAATATCCAATGGATGAGAATATCCCTACTTAAAAATAATTATATTGTTACTTTCTTTCCTCATCTCTATACATTGGAACCCTCCTTGACTAATATATCTGGTTCCTTGCTTACCCCATCTCAATACATTTAACCCCCTTTGGCATTTATTTCTACCATGAATCCACATATCTCCATTTGTAGGGACTGCTAAGCTTTAAGGCTGCATGGTCATGGTATTTGAAAATCTAGGAAAAGGGAATATCAATCCATATACCACATACCTATTTTACCACAATGTGATAGACATGCTTGAAGCTTGATAATTTACATAAAGGAAATCTAGTTCCAAAATTCTTCCAACAAGACGGGTGATCTTTTGACTCGTATTCCTAAAATACTTCCTTTGAAGATATGCTCATCCTATTTTTCACATTGTTCCAACTATATAAGGAAATGTAGTTATTCTAAGATCCTTCGATTGGCGTGTATTCCTCTTCCATGTATGTGCGCCCAAAATGATAATCTTTGTGTACGATCTCCAAATTAATTTACCTGGGAGGGAAATGTTGAGACTTTTCATTTTTTTAAGTCCCAAGTTTCTTCCCTTATTATTTGGGGTGTAAATATTTGTCCATATGATCGATGGTCATTTACTCTTTGTCAAGGACCTCCATAATAAGTTTACGTGTTTTATCATACTTTATTATGTTTTACGACGTTGCTATAACTGAGAATAAGAAAACCAACAATGCCCACTGCACTATTTTCAATAGCATTACTAAACAACCATAAGGGATTAAAGGAAAAAAGGTCTAGCCCTATACAAAATTGTAAATCTTCGAATAGAGATTTCTCTGAGGTCAACTTCTTTTCAGTTTATCCCATACTTTTCATACCTTGAATGTGTAAACAATTTCATTGGTTTTTACGGAGGTTCACTACCTCCCGTTCCATCAATACCTTTCAAACCTTGAACAAGTGAATCAATTTCATTGGTTTTTAAGGATTGAAGTTCAAGCATCAAACTTTGTCGAGTTGTTAGACAAATATTAAAAAGACAAACAAATTTACCTAGCATTTAGCACATGAAATGCTTGGAAGTTGATAGTTTCATTCCAACGTCAATAACTGAGTTGTTTTCTACACAATTATTACTGGGACAATCAATTTATTAGCATGTATTTGAACAATATATTATATGTTGACTATTGTATCATAGAATTTCATTTAGGCTCAGAATTTATGACACCTAATGCTCCCAGACTAGATTAGTTGAATACTATTGTATCATAGAATGTCATTTATGCTCAGAGAATTTATGGCACCTGACGCTCCTAGACTGGACTAGTTGAATACTATGATGTACTAGTTGAACAATATGATGTAATGCTAGAGAATCAATTTATCAACACATGGAATGCCTTGGAACAACTTATATTATATGTTGATAGTTTCTTCAGAAAATGCCATTTAGACTTGAATAATTTATGACCCAACACTGTCAGAATGGACTCATTAAATAGTATGACATAATGCCTTTCAATTTTTTACCCTGCCATAAATTAAAAGAATCAGTAATACAACTTATACATAAGGTACCAAAATTTATTACTCAAATAGTTAGTTACTATTCAACACAATATAATGCCTTTAAATCTTAACCTGTAGAGGCGGAAAAGGGTTATGTTGTTTGTCAATGAATGTTCATGAATGATGTTGCTTATCTTCTTGTGTTAAAGTGGGTATTTGTACTGTGTCAATGCGTTCTGGATTCATATCTTCCACTGATAAATAAAAAATGTTTATGCATACCAAAAAATAAGATTGAAGTGTGAAGTGTAGATTCGAGGGGCAACATCAACAGATAGTATCTTTGCTTTATCTCTCACAGTAGAGAGAACTTTTGCAGCCAAAAATGTATGACGGAGATGATCCACCATGGACATATTTGAACCAAAATATTCTATTTTTAGCTACAATGTTATCTAGGTTTATTGAATCCCAACAGTAAATCGTACAATAAAAAAAGTCGGAAAATAGTTTCAAAGCATTGCCTATTAGAACATCACCCAAAATATATGATAAACCAACAACATTATAAAGGCATAACCTTCTGCATAATTTAAGAGCACTGATTTCACCCTCTGGGATGATAAATATAGTCAAAGATCCTAATCATACAAAGTAATGAAAGAATTATATGACGTTTACCCATTAAATATACAATCATTCTTGTAAACAATTTTAACTTGCTCAAAGTTTTATAAAAACGTGTCACTTTTATGTGCTTTGGAAAAAAAATCAAATGTGAGAAAGAGTGCATATTGGATATATGTTCCTAGCCACTCTAGAACATATTTTCTTATTGTGTGAAGATTATTGTTGTGTGACACCATATAATGGTCAGACAGTACTGAAAAGGACAAATCCTGAACTCATTTAGTCCAATATTCTATGTGAGGGCCTTTTACAATTACTAAAGCATATGTCTTTCATCTAAACAGAGTAGTGACAACTTACCTGATTTATGTTAAAGCATATGATGTCCTTTAACAACCTAGTGACAATCATTACCCTTTGTAATTGATACATATAACATTTATCCTAATTTCTTCAAGTACTAGTATAGATGACACGTGCACGTGTGTGAATATACCTTGTTGACACTTACTTTAGCCTATCCTATAGGATTAAATTATTTTTAAATAAAGTTATAGTTCTCCTCTGTTAGGTATCTAGAGAGGTAGTAGTGGGGGCCCAGAGGGCCCATAGTGATAATAGTGGAGGCCATTCAATGTAAGGTGGAATAGATCCACTATATTATTAAATAAGGCCCACTATGGTAGTTAGATATAATACATGTGTAGTTAGATATAGTAAATGTAAGAGGACTTCTTAGAAGGTTAATGTTAGGTAGCTAGAGAGGTAGTAGTGGGGGCCCAGAGGGCCCATAGTGATAATAGTGCAGGTCATTCAATGTAAGGTTGACTAGGTCCACTATATTATTAAATAAGTCCCACTATGGTAGTTAGATATAATAAATGGGTAGTTAGATATAATAAATGTCAGAGGACATATTAGAAGGTTCTACTTCTAGAAGATTCCTCCTATAGAATGTTCATAGGTGATGGTAGAACTATATAAATAGGTTCAAGAAATGTAATGGGATATGAAGAGAATTATTTTATTGTGAGTTGTAGCTCAATAGGATGATGCCCCCTCGAAGAGACAAGTGAACAGGAGATAATCTCTTCCATAATAGGATCCATTGTATGGTGTTGCCCTACCTCAAGGGTCTAGTAATAATAAAGTGTGGTTTTTTTTTATCTTGCTTTGTGGATCTATTGTGTATTCAATATTTGTGGTGATTATATTTGTATATCAACTTAGGTTCCTAACAAGTGGTATCATAGCACTTTCCTTGGCAGACATTGTGGGAAAATATTTTTTTATTTTTGCATATTTTTTTTCGGAGAAGAAAAAAGATGGTCGCGACATTCCAAAAATATTTGGTATATTTTTGTGAAAAATTTGAAGAAACAGGTTGTAGATATGATTTCCTCTCATAAATACACCCAATTTGAAAAAACAAATCGTCTGAAACTGAGTTAAGGAAGTCAAGATATTGAAGTTTTAAAATCTGCAATTTTTCAGGTTTTTTTCCGCGGTCGGCGACATGATGTTTTTTATTTCTATAGCAGCTGGAGGCCGAATTTTCCCAAACAAATTACAGATATGATTTCCTCTCACAATTTCACCCAATTTCAAAAAACAAATCAGCCAAAATGGAGTCCAGGAAGTGAATTTATGAGCATTTTAAATTCAATAGTTTTTTAGGGTTTTTCCAGAAAAAGCCGCAATTTTTTGTCATAACTTATTGTTCTATTTTTTGGGTTTTTTCATGATGGTTGCAGGAACAAAGAGTTCATAGGGTTCTTAGATGGCTATTTCCTCTCAAACCTTCAAATAAATTCTACAAATTACTGAAGCATTCAAATCCCAATTGTATGACACATTGGATGCTAGATTGCATGACCTTGCAAATGACCTCAATGATAGTTTTTGTAGTATTCAAGATTTATTGGATAACATGGAAGAGAGATTTCTTGTGGCAGACATAAGGGATGAATGTAATCAATAAATATATTCTTGGTATGATTTTGAGGCCGATCGTGATGATTGATATATGGATAGTTGTCATTTCTGGGATGACAACCACTTTCATATTTTATTTGATGAATCTAATCCACCTTTTGTAGAGAGAATCAATGTGACAAATTGAGAGACGATGATTATTACCAGTGCCCATCCTACATATTCTACAATGGTATTATTCCTTCCAGATTCTGCTACGACCCTTTTTCCACTATGTGGATGGATCTTCTTATTTGGATCCACATGACAGGTGTCAGTCTTTGGAGCATCATTTTGAGTTGGTTATTGTGTTCCAAACTCTTCCACGGGGACTTCACATGAGCACTTGGACATGGGACCCAGGCTTACAATGGTGGTTTGACTACTTCATCATGGTGTTTTTCCTTTTTACATGGGACCTTGGTTCTTCAGTCTTCTTCAGCATTATGATCCACAATTATCCATGGGATCCTGGTATATGGTTGTACATCAAGCATTCATAAGGGGGATGGAATGTTAGGTAGCTATAGAGGTAGTAGTGGGGGACCATAGGGCCCATAATGATAATAGTGGAGGCCATTCAATGTAAGGTGTACTAGGTCAACTATATTATTAAATAAGTCCTACTATGGTAGTTAGATATAATAAATGAGTAGTTATATATAATAAATGTAAGAGGACTTCTTAGAAGGTTCTACTTCTAGAAGATTCCTCCTCTAGAATATTCTTAGGTGATGGTAGCACTATATAAAGAGGTTCAAGCAATGTAATGGGATATGAAGAGAATTATTGTATTGTGAGCTTTAGATCAATAGGAGGATGCCCCCTCGAAGAGGCAAGTGAATAGGAGAGGATCCCTTCCATAATAGGATCCATTGTATGGTGTTTCCCTACCTCAAGGGTTTGGTAATAATAAAGTGTGGTTTCTTATGTCTTGCTATGTGGATCTATTATGTATTCAGTATTTGTGGTGATTATATTTGTATATCAATTCAGGTTCCTAACATCCTTAAATGGACATAGGAATGATATTCATATTTAGTTGTATCATACTTAATTAAATAAGGGATGTGTCTTTCTAGAAGGAAAATGACTTTATAACTGCAATATCCTTCTTATAAATTATATATATCCCACTCTCAATGTGGTAAGATTATTATTAAGATATTTATGTTCAACATTTATAGATATATGGGGGACAAGAAAGGGTTATTGAGAAAGGATTGGGATTAGCCTCATTTCATTTCAGTATTAGAACTACCACTATGAGCTTTTGAGGTAGTTGGATTGTCTGATAATCAAAAGCACAAATTCTGAGGATGAGAATATATTTGTAACATTTTTCAACATCATGGATCATGTCAACTTGCATTGATATGTATATTTGTCATTTGAACATAAATTCTCCTGAAATTTGAGAATAGATGCCTAAAATCATAAGAATCAAAAGGTAGTAACAAAAACATACAATGAATATTGAAGAGGATGATCATATTGTGAATTATCATATTTGAGCCAGCATGCGAGTTCTTTGTACCTCTATTTTCAAGAAGAAGAATGTATCCATCCATTAGAGAAAAGGGAAAAGAAAGATATGACAACAATCTATTGATGTTTGTTAACTTGCATCAATGAGATGACAAAAAGATTATTTTCGAAAGATATCTTACAAAATCGTGTCTTCTAATATAATCAGATGACGTGGCAAAACAATTTTACACATATTCAATTAATGAAGCAAAGGAAGATACCTAGAAATTTTTCGTCTTGCAGATATAACATTGGTGCAACTAAAGAAATGGGAGTTCGTTCATAGGATATGTTATCTACCAAGTGCTTAGGTCGAAACAGTTAGATATATTAAAAAAAATGGAAAAAAATAGAATTATAGCTTCAATGCAACATTCTATCTAGATGTAGTGTTGGCATAAAAGGAGAAGCTTGCAAATGTTGTGTGCATTGTGTTCTCAAGAGAAAGGTCCATCATAACTCAGGAATATACTTGGATACTTACTAACATAATAGAATAAATATCCTCATATGGCACCTTCGTGGGAAAAGATGTGGCACTTTCTTTGTTCTAGCATGAAAAGAAAAACACACATGCATCTTCAGACTCCTACACTTTAGTTTGCTACAGTGAATTTTTTTAGGGATGTCACCTTTATGATCCCACCATCCACATGGAGGGTGAATATAGAGAATTTATTTTTAACGAGTTTCATAATCATGGTCTGCCAAGATCTCTTCCATTACTTCTTTCAGCAGGTTGTTCAGTTGGATCTCAGTGTGCTTCCATGGATCATGCTTCCTCTCATCACCATGCAGGTCCTCCTCTAGATTATTCCTATTGTGTTTGACTAGACCCTTCTCTTTCATGGTATGATGTTGGTCCTCTCTCTATTTCTACAAGTACTCTCTCAAGTACTCCTTTTACATTGTTTGGATAGACTCCTATGATTGGTGAGAACCATGTTGATGACTTATCCAATTTTCCTATTGCAAATGTCTCTTCACTTCTTCAGGATACTCTCATAAGTGGCTCATCTAGTCCTCATGTTGTAGATGATGATGTTATTTTTATAGGATCATCCAATGCTCATGTTGTAGATGATGATTTTATTTTCAGAGGCTCATCTAGTGCTCATGTTGCAGATGACTTCTCATCTATTCTATACGCTCTTGATAGTTTGAATCCATTATTCAGTCATGAATACAGAGACAACTTACATGATTCACATGTACTGATTAATATTCATTTGGATAGGTTAAGGCATCTACCTAAGTGGGCTATCTCCACTCTTGTTGATGCAAAAAAGTTTCTTTCTAGTCCATCTGCATGCTATCAGGAGGAATCTCCTCCATCGTACTAGAACATCTACCACCTAAATATCCATGGAGATCAGTGTTGGTCAAGATCAATGATATTGATGGTTTTATGAAGGAGTGATGTTGAATTCAAGGGGGTGATAGAGCCATCTGCTCAACATTAAGGTGGGAAGTAAATTATGTAATCTTGTATTGTAATGAATTCTCTCTATGGTCCCTTGTTCAGCACAAGAGGGGGTGTTGGAATTATTGGTGTATTCTTTACATGTGGCCACAAACCATTCATGTGTCATTTTGTACTTGTAATTATTGCTAAGGACATATTTTATTTCATTTATTGTGTACTAGGTTTGTGGTTAAGGCCAACCTAGTCGAACTTGATATGTAGGTTAAATTACCCTCTTGGGGCATATGGCCTTGTTATGTGGGCCCATAACCTCATTGGAGGACAACTCAAGTTATTATTTATATCATCTCATATTTTGACCTTCTTGATCCATTATACAGAGTGCAATAAGACTAAGGGTACTTACTTTTCACATTTTCTCTTGGGCGCACTTATGCATTTCTATTTTCATCACATTTGTGCTTGGCTTTTGCACTCTCTCTCTAGCACACTTGTAAGGGGGGATTTTTCAAAATTTGGGTGAGATTTGGTTCCATCAATTCTCTTGTTGACCTCAGTAAATCTCAAAAAATTGGGTGTGACTATGATTGTAAAAAGTGTCTCAAGTAATTATCTAAAATATGTATGTACAAAAATATTGTTGGGCAACAAATTTGTCTAATTTATAAATAACCACTTAGATGCTTTTGGAAAAAGAGGGAACATGTAGAAACGATACATGATTTATTCATGGTATATAAGGGATAGGTCCAAAGGGGTATATATCTCTAAAGTGAATGTAATTTGGTTATTTATGTCATGCAATAAGTTTAATGAGGATTATAAGCCTATCATTAAACCTTGTTGGTATTAGTCACATTGGTGAACTACTATTATCTTCATCATTTCACTATTCGCTATGGCCTCATCTGCAATTAACTTATCACTATTTCAAATAAGTACACACATGTCGTTAAGGCTTACAAACCAAAACCAAACATATTGCAACATGATATTCATAATAATATTATAAATGAGAGCCTTAAGAGCATAAATTCATAGCATGGTCTACATACAAACAACAAAATTGTTAAATTTTCTGAAATAGAGAATTTTATTAATGATCATTCACATCCATGTAGTAGTTGATGTTCAAAATGGATATTTTAAAGAAGCCAATTGAATATACATGATACAAGATTTCTTAAGGGTTGCAAAAGACATGCCAAAATGGGTATTATGCCTCAGAAGAATCTAAGGGGATAAATATATCTATTGGAACTAATATTAAGGCCACAGAAAACTCCCTAAATCAACTTTCATTGATACCATAAGAACAGGTGATATACAAACAAAGAGCCTATAAATCTTGTAAACCATGATCAAAACCTAGACCACATCTACTCAAGTGTTATGAAAGTGATACAACTAATAGTGCAAGTAAAAATACTAGGTTGAACTTAATTTTGAATTCCAAGTGAATCTTAAAAGAATAAAATCATAGATGGGATACTCCAATATGCAGTGCCTGAGCTAGACAATTGACTACCACCAACATATAATGTTATGGAAAATATTATTTTTTCTTAGGATGGTTATGGTATTTCTCTAGTGAGTTTGTTTACCTTCTTTTATGTTCGAGTATATTTTCCTTTAAACCTTCCAGACTTATCCTTTTCTAAATGAAAATAGAGGAAATGGATGAGAGAACCTACAGAAGTCCCAAAGTGCAGGTACAGAAAAGTATGATGCAAAATAATAGAGAAAAAGACTAACAACATTTTATATTTACTCTCATATCATTACTTCTTTGGATACACTTCCGCAACTAAGTCTGGCTCTAGAAAATCAATTCTAATCTATCATTTGATGCAAAATAGTTTTAATATACTTGTAACTAAAAATGAGATCCACCTATTAGAAATGCATCTCAATCCCATTCCCATTAGAAAGATGTGGAGGCTCCACTCTGAATTTCAATAGGTTCCTAGTTTCATAATCTAGACGTAATTGTGCAGTCACTTGTGCATCTAAATAAGCATCGCATGAAAAGCACAACACTGAAAGATTGTTGCAAAATATAAAGGAAAATATTCCATATAGTGGTAGAGAAACCTAGTTACATTAAAACAAAGGAGTTATTGAAGATATTCTTGTAGATGATAGCCAAGAAATGCCCAGTGTTTTCATAGTGCTCAAGCATGTGGCCATTGATGATGCGACTACAGAGAACCTCTTTACAACTAAGACAAATCCATATTTTCTGCAGAATGGCCACACCTGGAAAACAAAAGAAGGGGTGTGAAAATCATTATACACATGTATTCATGGTTAGATATAGAATGTCAAAATCCCATTTTCCTTATTCTATCAAAAGCTAATAGGGAAGAACACTTGGATATCTTACTTCCAAGATCTTGTAAATTTATAATTTAATCATCAATTATGGTTATAAAAACAACTAATAGTTCCCATGCTGAGCTCTGCTTCTCAATTATATGCCTTGTAATAAGAACAAAATTCTACATTGTTGATTTTGCTTGACTGATACAACTAACAATATTGAAAAATGCTTAAGCATGGAAATACTCAAAGACCTCCTACACTTGAAATTTTGACAATTGCATTCTCAAACATGAAAGAAAGCAGCAGCATCATTTTAGATGATAATCCCATTTGTCCATGTCCTTTGACATAACATATACATCCTTTCATTCTGATACCAAATGCCATCTCAGACAAACACCCAAATTTCATACAACCTTATAGTTAATATGATTTAAATGTCCTATAATCATATAAGGTCCTTTGAAGGTCAAATATGATATTGAAATGGTTAATCAAATAGCCAAAATTCATACAGCCTTACAGTTCAATGTGATTTAAATGCCCTGTAATCATAAAAGGTCCTTTTGAAGGTCAAATATGATATTGAAATGGTTAACCAAGGGGAAAAATATCCATAGAACATATATATTCATTAAGGGCCAAACTCTCTAGACATATGCTTAATTATTATTCCCACAAGACTGTATGAAGAGCAATTAAAACAAAAATTTGGAAACTTCCAAATAAGACCTAGAATTGGATGACTTCATTAATTTTACATGTTTTCCAGGTTTTGTAATATTCTTGTCCTTGAATGGAAATATTACTCTAGATTGCAGAGTCGGTGAGAATTATACTAAATGAAGCTCTTCATACCAATGTCTAACAACCATACTCGATCTAAGCAGTCTGGGTGTAGGTACTAGTATAGGTCACCCTGGGTGTAGGTGCAGGTACATGTACAGATAAGCATAGTACCCAAAAAAATCCTTTTTTAAAAGGGAGGACCACAACCATTAAGGATCCACACTTGGAAACAACATAGTCTAAACGCTCTACCTCCTGTCTCTTTTCTAGTAATGTTTTCCATTTGATTTTGCTCGAAATTTGGTGAGGAATGGTTGGATCTGTAGATTTGAGTGGCTAAGATTGTATAATATAAGTTTCCCTGGGATTTTTCAGCATGTTGAATTCATTTATGCATTCAGAAACGCATTTTAAACAATATAAAATAGAGATTTTGTCCAAATTTACATCGTCGGATTCTGACAAAAAAAAACAAAATGTAGAATGTTTAGCCAATGCCCTTGGAAACTGCCATGATTTGAACCTGGCATTTTAAATTGGAGGACTGAAAATGTTAAAGAGCCATACTTGGAAACATCCTGGACGTTTGAAGACAGACACACATATATATATAAAAGGTAGGCAGGGAGAATGGATTTGGGTACTAGTCTTCTAGGTCAAGGGTGCTTAGATCATTTGCAACACCATTGTTACAACTAAATTTCAACAAAACAAATAATGGGGACCCATTATAACCATATGAAATTCCCCTAAGAAACTATTCACAACAAACTTTCACCCAACCACATACACAAATAAACAGGGTGCAAGTGCAGGTAATCCATGTCAAGGGTACTTAGATCATTTGCAACATTCTTGCTAAAACTAAAATTCAACATTATAATTTATGAGAACCCATTCTAACCACATGCATTCTCTCTAAAAGTATTCACAACTAACTATCCCATACAAATAACATAAGACATGAGCTTGTGATCTAATAGTCGTGTAGGGGATTTGTCAAACGCAGTTCTCAGGTACTATCCTCACTAGTCACAAATTATAATTGTCCACTCTAGCATTAACCGATATTCTAGTAGGCTACCTTTGAATCCCATTCCTGGGTTAATAGTAATTGTCAAGGCTACCATTAGGATTCTTGAGGGCTGGGGCAAATAGTGATTATCTAGGCTACCTACCCTTGAGAATCTAGTGGGAAAGATATCATTTAAATCTTTGGGTCTATACTAATTATCATGGCTAATATCATTGGGATTTTTTTGTTGGGAGCATATCTACTCAGAGATTTGATTTTTATTAATTTCAATTAATGATGCCAAGCCATAAATAAATATTAATTTATTAAAAAGAACCACAAAAATTGGGTCCTCGAAAATAATCAAAATTCGAAAAACCCAATTCATAAAATGTGAAATATAAGCTAGTTACCTCTTTCAGGGAGTGTCAAGGTCAGGTATATGGAAAATATCAGAACAAAAAAACTGCAGATGGGGACAATCTATGCGATCTTCCACACAACCCAATGCACTTTTGTACCTTTGGTCCTGTCATAATTTTGCAAATTTTTATTGCATACCCAATTTTTGTTAAAGCTCCATTCAAACTCGGAACCAGAAAATTGTTTACCTGGATGGAGGAAGTTGAAGGAAAATCCAATGAAGCCCCTTGACATGGTAAGTTGTCTTTGATTCAAATATATTTATTTATACCCCGGAAATCTAACCACTTCCTTTCCCCAACTTTTCTTTATCTAGCTTGGTTGGAAGAAAGGCAACTAGATCTATACCACAGAACAAATACTGGAAATTACTTTTTTTCGTGTTTTTTAGCAAAAATTGATATAACCAGCAAGGAAAATAGAATAGGAGTAATAATGTTGCTTGAGAACAAAATTTCATTCAGCTCTCCATGGTCTGTCAAGGTTTCATCATAGCCACTCCAAAGGTCGCCCCCTAGAGAAGTGGTGGGGACTTTCATGTGCTCCCTTTATCAACACCTCTTCTCTTTTGGGTCTCTGTCATGAATGGGACACAAGAATCCTACCTCTTCTAATGAAGGTGAATGCCTCTACTACCCCAATATCTTCTCCTTGAATCTCAAACTCAATGGGAACGTGGACCATTCAACAGATTCTTCCCCTCAAGCTCTCTCCTTTCACAAATGCAAGGGTTTCATGTAAGGTCTCTTCCAATAGAGCCTTATAAAACATAAGTTTAAAATAGAGAAATTATATCCTAACTTTTAACCATTCATTATTCATCATAATTAAAATTTATGAGCAACATCATAATAAACGACATATTCAGCAGCATCATAATAAATGACATATTCAACATATTCAACAGCATGATAACAAACCACAAATTCATCATATTAATGAAAATACATACCTCTAACTGATGCTACTGTTGTTTTCCAACTCTGCTTGATGCTCTGCCCAAAACCGACTAACCTCCCAGCCAGCTAAGAACATAGCCTCTCTGGCTCCCTAGCTCTAGGATTCCATAAGGATTCCTGGCCCCCAAGCCCAAATCTCCCAGCATCAGGTGCCTCCTGTCTCAGTCCACCAAAATCCAACAAGTTCCTTAAGAAAAAACCAAAACCATCCTCTAGCAAGTTACTCCAACCCCAAACCAGCGATACAGTCCTCTCCTCTCTCAAAATGATGCTCTCTCCCAAAAATCCAAAAGTCCTCTCTCGAATGTTTTTTTCCTCCTCTTATCCTCCTTCCCCCCTCTCTCATTTGCCGCATTCTCCATTTCATTAAGACTCACCCACCTTGATCCTCCATTCAATTCCAACCACCTTATCCCCTTCTCTTTAATGGTTCCATCATTCGATACAAAATAATAATTAATAATTTATTAAACTAGATTTTATTAAATAGATATTTAATCATTAAATTAATTAATTAGTTAATTAAACCAATTCACTTTCAACAAATATTTAACCAAGACAATTAGTTAATTAATTAATTAAACTAATATGCATTAAACAATTAATTAAACCATGACAATTGATTAATATTTAGGGTTGTTACATACACCCACCCTTCAGGAAACATCGTCCCGAAGTTAAAGTATTTTATGATACAAGGGAAAAGACACATGGTTCACACATTCATATCAAATAACCGACATTATTAGTAATTAAGCCAAGAAAAATTGTACGTACTAGTGTACATGTACAAGAAATGCATGTGTAGCTAGTACATACAAGTCTCGTGCATGTACTAATAACAATAACTATCATGCTTATAGTAATTTATGTATGCATCCAATCCAATCAACAAGACTATTCATTTTATAAAAGATAATAAACCAATGAAATGTTTGTGAATTACCTTAATTACAATAATCTAGCTCAACAATTTTATTTAGACAATTGTAGTTTAGTTAAGTAATGATGAATATACATATATACACATTTTCTTTTCAGAATGAAAAACAATAAATTCCACCATAAGACGAATCTCCATACACTCTCAATTGTTTCTATTCATCCTTCCTCCCTAACTTACTTCCATATTCCATTCCTATCCTTCCTCTGCTGGACTATCTTAGAGCGTCAACTATATTGACCTAACTTCAAATAGAACCCGTAAGCGGAAGTGTCATTATCTTGACCAAGCTTCCCCAGGAGGCAACAAACAGTCATCATCACATGTCTAGGGGAGCGTGAGCTAACACCATCCTCCCATGACTCTAGGTTTTAGAGGATACACGGTGGGAAATTACTCCACCCCTACTAACAGGACTAGGGTCCACACCCTACAATGTAACATATAGTGGCACCATGTTGTTGGGAGTTTTGTCATCGTTTATTCATTTTTGGGCAGTCTCACCACCTAAAATCCTGCACCGGTCCACATATCATAGCAATGCATTCAAACCAATATAACTTCACATACAAAGATTCATACCATATTGTTTCTTGGTCAGTGGTCATGACATCCACTTTCATTACCATTATCTCTTGGCTATTTTATAGCCCATTGACCTGCAGATTAGTCTGTAACACAAACTCATACATATCTATGCATTATCATCATGTAATTGCATACAACCATAATTTCAATTCGGTATCCGCATACCAACAACTTTAACATCAAAGTTTTCAAGTTATAAATAAATCTCATAATATCCCATAATTCAATTAACGTTACCCATTCATAGAATTATCATTTACATAATAGATTGCATCATATCCAACATCATTCAATAGAATTTAAACCTGCATAGGATTCTCATTCACATAGTATATCGCATCATATCCATCATCATCCAAATAACATTTAAACATTCATAAAAATTACATTCACATAATAGATCGCGTCATATCCATCATCATTCAAATATCATTTAAACATTCATACATGTTTCTACGTCTTAAAGTTCAAGTGTATCATTAATAGTTTCACGGTGAAAATAAAATAACGGTAATCAGGCCTCAGGTAATCCTAGTTGTCTAAGTCAAAAGGTGGTGTTACATACACCCAACCTTCGAGAAACATGTTCTCGAGGTGGTCAAAAAAGTGAGGGATAATCTCATCATAATGTCTCAGCATCCTCCCAAGTAGAAGATCCTGGACTATACTTGTCCCACTCGACCTTAACTTGGTCTACCAGATGGTTCATGATTTTTCAGAATCTACAGTCCAATATGTGTAACGGTTCTACCATGAAGGTTCCTACGTCTGATACCTGCAATTCCTTCCAATTTAGTTTATGTGATTCATCAGCAACATAATGACATAGAACAGACACATGAAAAACATTATGAGTTTTATGAAAGTGGGATGGCAGTATGAGACGATAGGCAACATGCCCAATTTTCTCTTGGATTCTGAACGGTCCTATAAATCAAGGTGACAACTTTGTCCCCTTTCTAAACTGTATGGTACTCTTATTAGTCCTGATACGAATGAAAACCTGATCTCCCACTTTATAACTTTTGTCAGTCCTGTGTGAATTCGCATAACTTTTATGTCTATCATGTGCTTCCTTTAGTCTCTACCTAATCTTAATCACCTGTTCCTCCATCTCTTGAATCAATTCTAGCCCAACGGTTACTCGGTATTCTAACCTCTCCCAACTCAATGACGTTCTGCATGGCCTTCCATACAGAGCTTCGTAGGGTGGAATTTTGATGGAGCTATGAAAACTATTATTGTAGGCGAACTCTACCAAAGTTAGGTACTTCTCCCAATGGGTTTGATTATCCATGACATACATCCTAAGCATTTCTTCCATGACTTGATTTACTCTCTCAGTTTTCCCATCTGTTTCAGGATGATAAGTTGTGCTTAAGTTCAACTGAGTCCAAACATTGACTGCAAACTTTTCCAAAACCTAGAAGTGAATCTGGATTCCCTATCTGAAATGATCTTCTTAGGTATCCCGTGCAAATGGACGACCTCACTTAAAAACACATGTGCCACATCAGTGACATCGTAAGTGTCTCTAACCAGAATAAAATGAGCACTCTTGTTTAACTTATCAACTATCACAAGAATGGCATTGTGTCTATGATATGTGAGTGGCAACCCCACAACAAAATCCATAGAAATGACTTCCCACTTGGCCATAGGAACATCATGTGATTGTAGAAGACCTACCAGGTGATGGTGGTCGGCTTTCACTTGTTGACACTCTAGGAACTTGGCGATGAAATGGACTACCTCGTACTTCATTCCTACCCAAAAGAAGAGCTTCCTCATGTATGCATACATTTTCTTCACACCTAGATGCACACAATAAATTTCTCTATGGGCTTCCTTTAGTATGATGCTTCAAATATCCCCACTTTCAGGGATGTACATCCTTCCTCGATATATTAATAGTTCATCTTCTTCCAAACTATATACTTCATACCTTGGATCTAATTTCCTCCCACCATGGAGGTTTGAAGTAACCTTTAAATACCAATTGTCTCCATGGAGTTGCATCAATACATGTTCCCTCATATTGAATTTTAAGGGTACCAAGGAGAAGACACGTGGCCTCCTACTCAAGGCATCTATGACCACATTCTCTTTTCTCTTAATATATGAAATACAAAAATCGTACTCACTCATGAACTCACTCCATCACCTTTGCCTGGAATTTAGATCCCTTTGAGTGAAGAGATGTTTTAAACTTTGATGGTCCATTTTGAGCTCAAACTTTTTCCCTACTAGATAGTGCCTCCAAAGTTTCAAATATAGCATTATAGTTGCCAACTCTAAATCATGAGTAGCATAAATTTCCTTGTGTTTCTTCAACTTCCTTGACACATAAGCTATCACTCCTCCATCCTGCATTAGCATGGCCCCCAACCCTTGCTTCGAGGAATCCATGCAGACTGTGAAGTCCATTTTCATATCTGACACTCATAGAATTGGTGCACTAGTTAGTAACCTTTTAAGCTCAATGAATGCATTATCACATTCTTCTGTCCATTCATACCTGACCCCCTTGTGCTGCAAAGTGATGATGGGTTTTGCTATTTTAGATAACCCTTCCACAAATCTCTGATAATATCCTTCTAGCCCCATGAAGCTTCTTACCTCATGAGCATTTTTCGGCATTGGCCATTCCATAATGGCCTTTACCTTTTCTGGGTCCACGGAGATTCCTTCCCCAGAAATGATATGACCTAAATAGTGAATTTATTTCTGGAAGAAGGAGCACTTCGACAACTTCCCATACAATTTTTTCTCTCTAAGGCAAGACAACACCACTCGTAAGTGTTCCTCGTGTTCTCTTTCATTCTTGGAATAGATGAGGATATCATATAAAAATACTTGTACAAAGTGGTCTAAGTACTTCCGGAATACACCATTCATAAGGCTCATGAATACTGTTGGCACATTGGTCAATCCGAAAGGTACTACGATGAACTTGTAATGCCCAAATTGAGTTCGAAAGGATTTTTTAGGAATATCGCCCTCCTTAATCCTTAACTGGTGATACCCTGATCACAAATCAAGTTTTGAGAATACCACTGCTCCTTTCATCTGATCAAAGAGATAATCTATTTGTGGCATTGGGTACCTATTTTTCACTGTAGCATGGTTCAAGTCCCTGTAATCTATACACAGTCGTAAGGAACCATCCTTATTCTTCACAAAAATTACTGGTGCACCCCAAGGTGAGACACTGGGCCTTATTATCCCTAAGTCGAGTATCTCTTTCAACTGCATCTGCAACTCACAAATTTTTCGTGTTGTCATCCTATACGAAGTCTTGGAAATTGGTTTTGCACCAAGTTTTAGCTAAATAGTAAAATCGAGCTCCCTCTTAGGAGGTAACCCTAGTAACTCGTTTGGAAAAAAATCCTTAAACTCTGACAATACTGGGTACTGATCCAAGGAGGGTCCTTTCCTTTCACTCACTTCTTCCACTAAATAAAGTCGACACCCTTGCCTCATGAACTGCTTAACCTTCATAATTGAGATAAAGTGTAGAGACACCTTTCTCCATACACCTGAGATCTCTACTGGCCTTCCTTCATTGTCAACACAAAGCACCCTTTTTGTGAAACAATATACCATAGCTCGATGGGCTTCTAACCAATCCATTCCAATGATTAGGTCATACGCCCCAAGAGCAGTGACGTATACCTTCAACCTGGTAGTACACACTCCCAGGTCTACTAGACAATTATCAACAGTAGGTCCTACTACTTGTTTTTCCCTCGAAGCCATCTCGACTTGTTTAAATTCATCATGCTCATAGGTTGCCAACCCACTCTTTTCTAATGCAAATGGTGAAATGAAACTTTTTGTAGCACCAGAATCAAATAAAATTTGAACATTTATATGATTTAGCATACCTGATGATTCCACCACTATGGATTGATGTTCTTCCTGGCGATTATTAATTGTTTCATTAATATGGTATCTGCCACTTGCCCTCCACATTGGGGCCTTTCCTTCTCTATGCACAAATCTTGCTTGCAACTCTGGGTAGTCACGCTGGTAATGGGGTCCTCCACATCCCCAACATGTAACATGAGATTGAACTTGCGTACTGCTCTATGACAGTCTCTGAAATGAGTTCCTTCCCCTAGAACCCCTTCCTCTACCAAGTGCTCCCATAGATGGTCATGAACCTTCCTATGTCATTGGTGATGAACGGGATGATGCAATTGCTGCCATTGAAATACCTGTGGAATTTGTCCTTGGTGTGACTCTATTAGCATATGGAGGTGGCTTGGACCTCCCTCCCCTAGCCAATGTCCTAGGGGCCTTCTCCATGAATCCAGGATGATGCAGAAAGGTCGACCTCATACCTCCATTTAATTTCATGTGTTCCTCAACATAATGTGCATTTTTGACTGCTTTCGCTACTAAAGATGGTTTCCACATCCGTACCATGGCCCTTATCTTAGGGTTTAACCCATAGATAAAGCATTATGCCTATCGTTGATCATTATCCATGTACGAAAAATATTTTACCGATTCCATGAACCTGATCTCGTACTCTTCCATGGTCCTGTTTTCCTGTACTAGAGCATGAAATTCTCCCACCTGTTGTTCCTAATAGTAAGCTGGTATATATTTCCTTCGGAACCTCTCCTCAAAAATTTCCCAAGAGACAATGTCTGGGGTAAGGTGCAACTGCCTCTCCAGGTTTCCCCACTAGCTCAAGGCACTGTCCCTTAACTCAAAGATTGTTATTTTCACCTTTTATGTGGATGCATAGTCCCTTAAGGTGAAAAATAATGTCATCCATTCCAACCATCCTTCTGCACGTTCACTGGCATGACCCCCGACGAACTCTGGAAGTTTGATCTTCGGTAGTTCTCTAGTGATGTTATCAGGTGGAGACCCTCCCCCTAAATCCCTAGATTCTTTTGGATTACCCATTCCAGATGGTGGGGGCTCCACTTCGATCCTTGCTGGATGACGCCCCTTTAAAGTCTCATTTATGGCCTCCAAAGAGCGCATAATGAGAGCTTATTTAGGCAATGGTGGTGGCAGCGTTGGTAGTCCCTACGACGATGCCCCTCTGCCTCGATTTCCTCGATTCCTAGCCATTTTGTATAATTGAATCTACATCAACCAAAAGTTTGTCAGGGAGCATCTAGGGAAATTCACATTTGTGCAACTTAAACTTGAAAACAGGGTTAGGTATAAGTTTTTTTTTACTTGTCTGTAAATAGATGTTACTCTCTTTAAGGGAAGTGGTTAGGTCAGGGTCAGAAGCCTATAAGCTCGATGCCTTCGCCTAATAAAACTACTGACTCCCTCACCTAGTAGTTATGATAGCATCACACCACACTCGTCAATTCCTCTAACTTATGTATATAATCAAGCATCAACCTGACCCTTGTAGCAATATGCACCACTCATATTAATATCCCTTATGAATTATAATACCCTGTGTCTCATCATTCATCAAGTTATTTAATACCTAAAATTAATTTACACAGTTTAATTCTCCTTAATCAAACAATCGACATTAATTAATTAATTAATTAATCGTTAATTTAATTAACCAATTAAATTAATTAATCACCTTGACTATTCCCATTAGTTAGTTTTATTTGAATCATAATATTTAAATTATAATAATTAACATAAATATTATTATTATTATTATATAATTAGCATTAAACTAACTTAAACAATAAAAGTTTAATCCTTAATTAAAAGATAATAATAATTAAAAAAATCAAAATAACAATAAAAAAATATATAAAACAATTAAAATACAATTAAAATAATTAAAATAACTAAAATAAAATAAAATAAATAAAACCTAAAGTTGGGTAGTGGGTCCTCGCATGAGGCCCATGTGCCCCTTCCTCGTCGGCGCTCATCCCTTAACCCCAATATCCTCCATCCTTATCTCTTCAAAACCTACCCCCTTTCCATTTTGTTTTTTATTTGTCAAATGCTCAGGGTGAAGGATGAGGCCGACCATGGCCATCTCTCTGCTCAGTCGAGCCTGGTGTCCATGGTTTCAAGGTATGGAGGGTGCGTAGTGTACAGTGGCGAATTCCCTCTACTCCTTTGTGGGCTTATCCTCCATGGCTTGGCACGTGGTTGTGTTGGTATATTGGTTTAGTTTGCTGTTTTTTTATTTTGTTTTTGTTGTTCTACTATTTGTTGCCTATGTGTGGAGGTCTAGGGTTCAAAGCTTTGGCTAGGCGGTGGCGGCGTTCTTATGGGAAATGAGTTATCAAAGGGGGAGAGTCTTGTGGATTTCATTGTTTATTCCAACGGGTTGGAGGACTAGCACTTATCCCATTTTCCTTCTTCTTTGAGAAGAAGAAGCGACCAACCACAGTGAGTTTATCTCTACTCGGATGGTTCTTTCTGTTGTCTCTTGGAGGTACCTGGGTGTTTCAAGCATTTTTGGGTTGGGCCTATGTGTTTTTTCTTGTATTTCTACGGGCTTGGTGCACTGGGCTATGTGTTTTTACTTGTAATTTCATTTTAGGGTAATATGCCTTATATTTTTTTGTTATGCCAGGCACGGTTTCATGGACTTGGCTTTGGTGCTTGGTCACGGGTTGTCAATACTCAGTGCTTATCAGGACATCTATCCTTATGGCACCTCCTTCCTGGAGCATCTTTAAGTGAGAGTACAATTTTGGCACCTTATAGACTGACTTTGGAGCCTTTAGATCAAGAGTAGACCCCACCAAAACCCTAGCACCCCTTGAGCTCACTTCATAAGGTAGGAGAGTTCCTGTCTAGAGCCCAGTCCTCGGAGGCATAAGGGATAAGCTTTAAGCCACATGTGTAATAGTAGCAATTTGACTGAAAGCCCCTCTATTGGACTCCTACCGCGAAGTGGTCAGATTCCTTGCATAATTGTTTCTCGTAGCCAAAGAAATTAGAGATTAAGGTGGTAGCAACCAAGGTGTGTTGTGTGCTTTGGTATAATAATATGTGTGGCTTCATCATGTCCCTGCTGCTTCTTATACTTCTATGGCTATGGCTGTGTAGAGACGGATGAGGAAGAACCACAAGAGCAAACATTTGCACCATTACGACTATGCATTGGGCGAAGGAAAAGATTGGCAATGGGCCTTGTGCTAGTGCTTAGGAGAGTTGCTGAAGGTGGCTGGATTTTGACACGTAGACCACTCCACCTTGACCCTGTGGGTTTCTCCTCCATGTAGCTTTGTGCTTGGACTTGTGTAGTGCATGACACATAGAGAAAGTTAATCTTCTCCTTGCTACTTCCATGCAACATTGGGGTGTCAATATTGCAACAATCTACAAGTGCAATCTTTCCTACTTTGTATATTTGGTTATTGGAATTCAATAGAATAAGGTTTAAATATTATTTTCATGTTGATTGTAGTTTGTTCTTATGGAATAGTTTGCATCATTCAGTTTCATTACATTTCAACATTTGTTTATGCTTCAGTTTCATGAACATTGGCTGACAACCTTAGTTGTTTCATGATTTTTCTTGTTTAAGCCTAGAGTTGGTGCTCATAGAGGACTTGTTTGTCATGATTGAGTGCTTTCCCTTTGATTACAACAAATTCCTTCTAGTGATTTTCCATTCTAAACGTATTTAGCATGGCGAGCTCCACTCCTAGTTCAAGTACTCCATTCTCGGAGAATTTTCTAACTCCACTATCTGAAGATATAATTGTCCATACCAATGCTTAAATTACATGAAGCCGAAAAAATGACACTCTTTCTTGGAAAGGGAATATCCCTTAAACAATGAAAATTAGGGATTATTTCCTCTAGGTGAGGAAATGATGAGAATAGGTTGGTGTGTCTATTTTTGGACTTTAACTATTGATAATAATTGTTTAGTTTAAACTTTAAACACTCGTAATTTTCAGCCATCCTCCTATGAGAAAAGTGTTTTTTTTTTTTTCAAGTAGTCTACTCTAACCTAGATTTGTAATAAGTTGAGGATCTAATTTTATCTCTAGCCTCGTATTTTTTTTTTATTTTTTTTTACAAATGAATATTAAAAATATGTAGTACTTTGAATAATACAAAGATGGCCACAATTTTTATAAGTTTTCCTTAAATATATCATTTATACCTCTAGCTATTTATGTTTATATCACCCTTTTCAAGGATTTTACCTGTATAGGCCAACCAGTTTTAAAGTTTTTAGGGGGGGTGTCAAGTAGGTTTTCAGGGTTGTTTGATTGACACAAACATGGCTTTCAGTGAAGAGGCAAGAGGATGGGTGGGTAGGTAGGCCCTTGGCTCCATATTTTAAACCAGGGCTCTGATACCATGAGTAAGGTCTCTTCCAATAGAGCCTTATAAAACATAAGTTTAAAATAGAGAAATGTTATCCTAACTTTTAACCATTCATTATTTAGCATAATTAAAATTTATGAGCAACATCATAATAAACGCCATATTCAGCATATTCGGCAACATCATAATAAACGACATATTCTTCATATTCAGCAGCATGATAATAAACCACAAATTCAACATATTAATGAAAATACATACCTCTAACTAATGCTACTATTCTTCTCCAACTTTTCCTGATGCTCTTCCCAAAATTGACTAACCTCCTAGCTAGTTAGGAACAGAGCCTCTCCGGCTCCCTAGCTCTAGGATTTCGTAAGGATTCCTAGCCCCCGATCCCAAAACTCCCAGCAATAGGTGCCCCCTGTCTCAGTCCATCAAACTCCAACAAGTTCCTCAAGCAAAAACCAGAACCATCCTCCAACAAGCTACTCGAGCCCCAAACCAACAATACAATCCTCTCCTCTCTCAAAATGATGCTCTCTCCCCAAAATCCAAAAGTCCTCTCTCGAATGTTTTTTTCCTCCTCTTATCCTCCTTCCCCCCTCTCTCATTCACCGCCTTCTCCCTTTCATTAAGACTCACCCACCTTATCCCTCCATTCAATGCCAACCACCTTATCCCCTTCTCTTTAATGATTCCATCATTCGATACAAAATAATAATTTATAATTTATTAAACTAGATTTTATTAAACAAATATTTAATCATTAAATTACTTAATTAGTTAATTAAACCAATTCACTTTCAACAAATATTTAACCAGGATAATTAATTAATTAATGATTTAAACTAATATACATTAAACAATTAATTAAACCATGAGAATTGATTAATACTTAGGGTTGTTACATTTCATCAGACTCCTTAATGAGGTGTTAAGCTACATTGTCTAAGAAAGAATGTCTCTTTTTCCCTATGGAGATAATTTAATCAATTGATCAAAGTCAATTTTCCTCAACTCCAACATTACTCTCAAGTAGGAAGATTCATAGTAGAGAAGTCAAAATCTCCTCCAATAATACAAATCTTAACAAAGGAAGTCTATCACAATATCAAGGTCTTCAAAGAATACACTTTGCTATGCAGCTTCCAAGAGATCTCCACTTCAAATAATTTCATTGGATTGTCCATGGTCTTCAAGGTTTTTCAATGTAACCACTAAAGAGGTCTCCCCTAGAGAGGTGGGTGGGTCTTTTCATATAGTCCTTTCATCGATACCTCTACTCCTCTAGGTCTTCATCATGAATGGACCACAAGAAGACTACCTCTTTGAATGAAGGTGAATGTCTTTGATGCCCCAAGATCTTCTCCTTGAACCTTAGGCTAAAGGGTGAATAATGGGAACATGGGCCACTCAACACCTTATGCTCACGTTCCCTCTCTTTTCACAAATGTTAGGGTGTCATCAAAAGATCCTTTTCAAGGAGGCGTTAACTCAAGTTCTCCAAAAAGAATGTCTCTTTTTATCTAAAGAGTTTGTTCAAGCATGAGATCAAAGTGGATGGCCTCAACTCTAGTAGTCCTTTTGGGCAAGAAGATTCATAGTAGAAAAGTTGAATTCTACTCTAATCCTACAAGTCTCAATAAATGAAGTTCGTGACCACATCAAAGCCTTCAAAGACAATTCTTCTATATGTAACCTCATTATCAAAAACAAACTTACAACATATATTCCAAATAGATTACAAGGAAGAGATATGCAGACAGTTCCAAATACCCAAACAAGAAGAGAGAACCAAATAGTCAACATCATTAAGAAGAGTTCAATGCCAGTGCGCCTTCCTATGAAGGAAGACTAATACTGGGTCTACACATTGTTCCAGCAACTCCTAGAAAACTAGCAATCCTAGAATATGTGCTTCACTATTTCAAAACAATCACAGACAAGGCAAAGGACGCTAGGGAGACCACTCTTCACCAACCATACCCTAGAGGGGATCCCGTGATAAACAACAAGCCACACAAACACCATCAACATGTAGGATAATTGCACAGACCATACACTATGCAAGCAATGAATCCAACTATCCTCTAGATCCGAGACCACCCAACAAGCATAAATAATAGAGAATAGCTGATGGCATTGATGCAATATGGAGTATATCTTCTGAGATTCATAATGTTGAAGAGGAAAAGCCAATGTGCAACAATTTTTCTAGGAGCATGCTATCGAGGCCCAAATATCATGCCAAAATAAGATAACGTTCTATCTCAAACACCAAGCTTGAACCAAAAAATCTTTGCAATGCAAGAACCCTACGACCTCCAACTCCAAATAGGACATCTTGCCAGATCCCAACCGCTCTACTTCCAATTATATTCCATCTGACCAAACTTGCAACAACATTCTAGACAACCCAGTTGATCCTGAAAATAGAAGAACCTATAACAAGTGCACAAAGTACCCACAAGCCTTACCCACATGTTGAGTTTTATACAACCTGTGATGCAACAAGATCTACCAAGGAAAAGGTACCCTCCAAATAACACATGACCAATTTAGCAGCTAGAATGTTCCCCTAGGAAGGCACATCAATCAAACCTAATACCCCATCATTCTTGGCCATGACACACACATCCCATGAAACCATCAGGAGGCCTTGCTCTTCACCATATCTATACCATAGCTATGACCTAAACATTTTCTCCAAGCATCGAAACTAAGCCTGACTAGGAAGCCAACAAACAAATAGCAAATGTAAGAATCCTAGAGGATCCACACTACAACCATCAACTTCCCTATAAATGGGAGGTCCTTACACTACCAAAAATTAAGCTTGGTCTACAACTACTGAAGACATTAATCCCACATAGCACGAGGAAAAGGCCCACCCAAAAGGGAATGCCAAGATACCATACAATTACCCAAGGCCAAACAAAATTCCACTAAAGGGGAATCCATACATATGGCTCATCCAATTCAATCAACCAAAAATGAATTTTATGATCAACAACCACCACACCTAAAGCCACATAGTGGACTCCTAGTCGACAAGATCTAAAAAAAGAGAGTTATCAACAAAATGATTTTTAACCATATCCAAGCCATCATTAAGAGATACCATGAACAAACCCATGAATGCAAGCAACCTCTAGTAGATAGCTCAATGCATCAACATTGAACACTTACAAGGGGCTAAAGGAAATCACACAATAGGAGTAAATAAGGCTATACAGGTATTACTAGTCCATGCTATTAGATCATATGAGTATTAATTAAATGGAAATAATTCATGCAATGGTTGTATAACCTCTAATTCCAAATTACATTGGTTCCAATAGATACGAGTTATGCTTTGAGTGTCATATCACGTAGTTTCCATAACAAGAGCTTAGCAATAGAGAGCTTAATATGATTCTAGTCATTGTGTTGTTTAGTGATGTTTTTTATAGGCTAAGAATATAAAGAAGAATGGTCACAAGAAGCTATGAGGAAGCTTCCTAGAGTAGTGTGACCTAGGTCAAAGTCATAGGAAAATTGTAATTAGAATTAGGGAAAAATAGAAACAAATAATGACTTTTTATTTTTCTATTCACAAGATCAACATATATGATAAAAGAAATAAACAGATCTAAATTAAAATAACTAGAATTGATGGCTATATAAACTTATATGCTAAAAGGAGAAATCACACCTAATCTGATGAACTATTCGACGGTACAATTGGAATGGTTGGCCCAATGTGTTTGTCTTCAGTTGTATGGCCCTCTATTAGTCTTGAGCTTCCCTCAATCGATGAAGAAAGATCTTAAAGTACCTTCCAAAATCATTCAACCTCCATAAATATCTAAAAGAATCAATACAAGTAATATTTGTAGCGCATTATTTACTCTAAGATGCATTTTTATGAGAGTGTCAGAACATACATGAATGAGCTCCTCTTGGTTTCGATAATAATTTATTGGAGCCACATGTCTAATATTTGATCAAACTTCGTCCCTTGATTTGAAGTAGCAGCAATGAATTCAGAATTGACTTTGTTGTTGCTTTGTTGGATCGGGGGAGGTTTGCTCCAAGATAAAATGGCTCCAATAAATTATTTTTTATTCAATAGGGCCAACCATGTGAAGGAGGAAGCTCTTATGGCCCTTCCCACCCCTCACATCACTCTCAATTCCCCAATACCTAGAATATAAATCTATTGAAATATTTACAACAAAAACAAACATATTAAAATATTAAAATATTCATGTACATCATCATTTAGTACTTTTATCCGGCCTCTTCTTCTTATCTCTATAGTTCCTAATCATTTCATCAATATCCACGTCTTCATTCTCTGGGTGCTCTTCAAAATCTGATTGTGATTGCATCCTATCATGCAGAGCATGACTAGTCGTGGGGTACTCACCATGTAATGGAGGCCGTTTTGATGAGGCATCACCTACAAAAGAAAAAAATACAAAATTTAAATGGCCAGTTTTTAAATATCATTGAACTAGTTTAGTAATATTAAAAAAAACACCTGCAATGTAATTATTTACCTAGTGCATTGGTTGACAATGTTGGAATGGTTGCCCCCACATGCTCCTCTTCAACTGTACGAGACTCAAGTACAACATTCTCTTCCATTGAGACCACAAACTTTATAAGGACAATCATAAATGTATAAGTAAAAAAAATAGAAGAAACAAATGTATAACTACAAAATTATTAAGTATATGATTAAAATACAGCCATATTACCTTCATGTGCCAACTCAGTCGTAGCACCATCGTGCGGCTGCGCCTTCGTGGAAAATTGGGACTAAATGGGATCAGAACCATCTTTTGGTTGCAAAATTCTATCAACACACTGCTCTCCAATAGTACTAGTGCGTTCATTGACAGTGTTGCTCCCCTGATTAAAACAGAGTTGTAAATATTAATAATATCCAACATGATTGTATTCTTTTAATAATGAAGGTTAATGTGGATTGAATTTTATTTACCTTATCCTGCAACGTGGTTCTTGGTATCTACCCCAAGATTTTTTGGTGTTCAACTATCGCTTTATAGCCATACTTGTAACCAATCTTGAGGTCTTCCTCTGTGGTTTCAGTACCAAACTCATCACCCTGCATTGCATAAGAGTATGTATTTTTTATGTTATTTGTTGCAATTACCTAAAAGTTTTAAGACGATACAAATATAATATTTAGGTACTTACAATTCATGACTACAACTTCAAGTAGCCACCCTGGCCTAGCCTGTGCTGGCCACATTTGGAAAGCCTTGATTTTTTGGCCTTTGACGTGTTAGTCAACCTATCATCAAAAGTTTCAAGTATGTTAATATATACCACATTTTTATTTATATCTAAAAAAAATTGAAGGTATTCAATTGAAATTGTAATTTACCTTATGGGACCAGAGGGTGTTTTTCATTCATATGTCAATTTCTTCTCTTTTGCATCCTCAATGAGGGCCTTCCACTCCCTCTCTGTAATCATCAAATGACACTCGTGCCTATCATTTTGTTTCAAGTCCTTCCTATATGTTTCTTGCGTATATTTTAAATATTGGCCAGTTGCGGCGGTCGCCAAGGTCTTATTAAAAGTATCTACACTAAAAATGCTTTCTATAATCCATCAATTCTTTTTTGAGGTTAGAATTCTGGGAATTCCACCTCTTCCATATGGTGGGCCCAAAAATCAGCAAAGCCTTATTATCCAAGGACCTATAAAAATCATTTTTCCCTACACACAAAATGATTATATGATTATTAATTTAAAAATAATAATTTAGATGATTTATATTTTTCTACATAGAGAACATGAAAAAAAAAAAATTACCTGGGACTTTAACTTTCTTTAATGGAAGCCCTTCTTCTTTGACCATAAAGTTTCCCTTAAGGATCACTATGTTTTTCACACATCTTTCTTTAGAAAAAGAAACCATATAGTTTGTCAAATCATTGGCCTCATCTCCGTCACCACCTCCCGAACCTACCTGTGTGGTCGCTTCCTCGTTGGGCATGTCGTGGCTGCCACCTAATGGTGTGGAAGGTGGATATCTGAATAGATGCATCCTAGCATCTATACGAGGGCCTATGTTGGGAACCTATGGTGTCTGTGCAACGCCACTACTATTGATACCATGCAAGTCAGTGTCAATAGGATCCAAAAATCTCTATACGAGAAAGAAACCATTTTTTCATTTAGATAATGTAAAAGTTAAAAATCAAGCTTTCATAATTGATCTTATGACATAAAAATAAAACCACTTGAAATTATGGTTATTACCTTATATGTGTTAAGCCTTTTCATAACTTCTCTGATCCTTTCTTCAATCTCAGGATTTTGATGTAGAATATCTAACAAGTGAGATAGTTCCTTGTTTCCTTTATTGATCTTTTGTAACGACCCTGCTTAAATAGATGTATAGGGATTATTAATTATAATTAATTTGATAATCTGATTGTCCTAATATGTTAGTTAAAAAAAATAATTATT
>SNQJ01S0001438.1:118688-144377 GCA_010110895.2 Picea sitchensis
GGGGGGGGGAGAAACATTAAATATAGGGATAAGATATTAAATATAGGGATAAGATATTAAATATAGGGATAATATATTAATGAAGGGGATAAGATAATAAAGGGGGAGATAAGAAAATTAATGAAGGGGGAGAAGAGTCGGTGAAGGGGGATATGATGGGGAGGAGTCTTACGGGGGAGAGTCATTATTTTGGGGGAAGAATTATGGGGCATAGATGGGTCTATGATTTTGGGCTGTGGGATATTTTTCTAGTGGGAGGAGTTTGATTTTGGTGATTTTTGGTGAATCAGAAGCAGGGTGCATCGGGTTGTTGGGGGTTTTGGGCACGGGGGCCAGGATATCCTTACAGTATCCTGGAGCTAGGGAGTTGGATAAGCTACTCCTAGTTGGCAGGGAGGAAAACTCGATTTTGGGTAGTGTTTGGCACAGTTTCAACTTCAGCATTGGACCAACAGAGATCGGGGTTAGCATTAGGAAGAGGTAATTTATTTTATTATGTTAAGTAATTCTTATGTTGTGGATAAATTCTAATTTCTGCTGAATATTTATGCTTATATGATGGTCAATGAATTACATATGCAATGAGAAAGGAATTATATGTTTAATTGTATGATTTTTTTGGATTTAATTGAGTTAGGACTTTACATTATACTTATGTTTGGAGTCTCAGAGTCTCTTCCAATAACATGGCTAAAGCTTATGTGCTCTTGCAAGGGTTAAATCTCGCCAAAACTCTCAACTTACCAAGCTTCATAGTGGTAGGGGATTCTAAATTAATTATAAAGAATTTGATATACGATTTATAGCTTTGGAAAGGATTGGGCAAGCTAAAGAATCATTTGCAAAGGTATATTGCTACGACACATTGCGTGAGAACAATTTAGTTGTAGATTATCAAACAAACTTAGCCACTTGGGAAAAAATGGGGGTTTTAATTATCAATGATAAACATTATGAACAATTGATCCCTTAACTATAAAATGAAAGGCCCATGTAGCTCCTCATCAATATGACACATGGAGAGTTGCATGGAACTCTCCTCCCACAACGAAAGGACTAATGTGACGAGACATCACCACTCTTGCCATGTAATTGAACCTCATACCACACAGCTTAATGAATGCACTACCTTAGCATGACGTAATTGTGGTGGGAAAATGAGTTGGATGGACATCAAAGTGTTATGGTGTAGATGGATTGAACTTGTTCAGAGGAGCAAATGCTCAAGCTGCCTCATTATGCAATTCTCTCTCCATCCTTCATTGATTGTAGCAACTTCACGGATTGAATTTTGAGGATCTCACATGGTCCCCCAGCACAAAGTGTCGTAGTTCCTTCTCCGAGTTCGAACTCATAATCACAGTCGATTTAAAGGTAATTTCTCCACTACAAGTGAACATTAGTTGGTTTCCTAGTTTTTTCGTTGTGAACATTTTGCTTGGCTTCAAATTGGGATGCTTTGGTCATTATTAAGCCAACCTTAGAGAAAATTTGGTCATTTTTAATTTGAATTCAACCCTCTGGTTAATCTCCTATGATGTTAGAAGCTCTGCACTCATTCCTTATGACTAGGTTATCTCATTCAGGATCATGGATTATAAATAGTTTTGGGAGACCAAGGACACCTTGCAAAGGCATGAGGACTCCATTAGGGCTCAATGAAACTCCTTATAGTCACTCTCTAATTAGATATCAATTGAAACAAATAGCTATAATATCAAAGTGGAGATCATCATGGAATTCTCCTTCAATAGAAGAAGCACATTTCATCTCTGCAACATTAAATACATAAATTGTGTCATCTCATGGTATGCCTATTAACTGAGAAGTATGGTGAAACCAATGCTATGGATTTTTCGAAATCAGACCCTCTACTTAGCCAAAATTGGAAATAGAGGCACAGAGTCATTTGGATCAAGTGGAACAACGAGCTATATTGTTGGAGACTTAAAGGAAGAGGAGGAGGTAGCAGTAAGAGGCAAAGTGGCAGTAGCTAAATATTTTTTTTTCTAATCCATTAACATATATGTGTTTTAAATTCTATACGATCTTAGGCCACTTTTTTCAAGTGTATATCGTTAGAAACTTCATAATAGTGTTATATTGAAAGCTACCCACCGTTGGTAGTCTAAGACATAGTCGAGTTTTTTTTTTATAAGAAAAACACATGCTAGAAGTCATTTTTGATGCAATCTTATTGTACATTGATATTACAACATTTTATTAATATAAAATCCTAATTCTAATTTAATAATAATTGAAAACAAAAACAAAACAAAAAAAATAGTACCTCCTAATTAGAACATAATGGTTAATTGGCACTTCAACATAAAAATATATACCTAATACTAAAATTGAAAAAAAAATCTATACTATATTTGTAACCCAAAATGTAAGAATCAACTTATAAGAGAAAGATGTTGTCAATCTAACCTAATCTAATTTAAAGGAAAGGTAATTAAAAACAAATTACAAAGAAAAAATTATATACTATATTTGTAACACAAAATGTAGGAATCAACTTATAAAAGAAGGATGTTGTCAATCTAATCTAATTTAAAGGAAAGGGAATTAAAAACAAATTACAAAAGCAAGATTAAAGGAAAGGGAATTAAAAACAAATTACAAAAGCAAGATTATATTGCTTAAAACAAAAGGCAGAGAGTGTAAAGAGTGTAAATGATAAATTTATTAATATAAGAAAAAAATTATTATAATTAATATTATTGAATTTTTTAGACCATAAAATATGTTGATTTTTTTTTCAATTAAATATAATAATATTTTTTATTATAAAATATATGTTGATTTATTTTTCAATTAAAAATAATAATATTTTTATTATAGGTAAAATTGAGAAAAAAACATAAAAAAAAAAAAGTAAATAAGTTTAAAGGTAAAATAGATTACTAAAATATTCACCAATACTTTCATAAATACATATTAAACCACCATTACATTAATCAAAATGTAAAAACGAAAAGAGACCATGCTCAATGTGCACCTTAATATTGATGGAGAACTATAAAATTTAACGTTGATCATCCCATGGGTAACCAGTTTTCAAAACAATTTCATCTAATATAAATACCATGTATAAACAATAAATTACAACACAAATGCAATGTTCAAATGATCCTTAGTTATGAGAGGAGAATTTGATTGTGCCAATTCATTTTCCTTTGAAGAGGACAGAGGTATTTAATCTTTCCTTGAAGTGCAAAGACAATGCTTCACTAGATGAACAAAGAAGCATAAAATATCTTAAATATATGAATAAAATTTAAAAAAGATTAGGTTTGTTGATACCCTTCAAAGTTACACCATGCCAAGAAAAGTTGAAGAAAACTAACAAGTCCTATCACTATTCAAAAGGTCTTGAAACTATATAAAGAAGAAAAACTATATAAAAAAGAAACAAGAAAGGGACAAGGAATTCCCAAAGCCAAATCTACAAGTAAGTGATGGGGTTTTTAGTTTATCACTAAATTTTAAGATAAATCATAATAGCATAATACAGTATTGGTAAGAGTAAGATTGAATGATTAAAATGAAGTAAAGAGTTTGTAGTTATAAAAAAAAAAGGTGGGAAGACAATTAAAGAAATTTTTTTCTATCATTATAATAATAATAATAATAATAAGGCTACGATCAAGCCAGACACCAAATTGGTGTATGAGACTCCCTTATTTGTGGGACAAGGGATCCTCTCCACTGCCGAGTAAATTTTACAAAGGTATACATACCCTAATAATTAACCTTTTAGAAAAAAACACATGTTCTTAACCATTAAACCCACTTAATACATATAGATGTTTATTAATAAACATTTTTTCCTTAAAAAAAAAAATTATTTAAAAATTATTAAAAATAATAAAATAGTTTAAAATTATAAAAATATGTAATAAAAATAAAATAATTAAAAAAATTAAAACTATAAAAAATATAATTAAAAAAAAAAACAAAAGTTAAAAGCCACAAGGGTGCAAAATTCATATTATCGAAAAGAACATAAGTTAAAAGCCACATAGGTGCAAAATTCTTTACTCGTTGTAAATTTTGAAAATCTCCCCGCATATGGCCCCCTCACCCAATTACTTTTCATTATTAATGAATTTTAAATTTAAGGCGAAAGTCGATTCCCTAATGGAAATAGGGGAGGGCCCGTGGGGAAGCATGAAGGGGACTTGAGACATAGTAGAGCCCAAAACAAGGGGGAGGATAGACCTAAATGAGATTTCAATTTTTTTTATAAATTTTTATAATTATATTTGTAATGTTTCTTGCTAGGGAGAGGATACACATATTTAAACGAGATTTCAAATTTCCTAGAAATTTGTTGTAATTATATTTGTAATGTTTATTGCTAGGGAGAGCATACACATATCTAAATGAAATTTCAAATTTCCTATTTTCAATTTTTTAGTTTGTGTAATTATATTTGTAATGTTTATTGTTAGTCCCTTCCAAAGAAAGAAAGCCCTTTCCATCACTATTATTGCTAGTCAAAACCATTAAAGAAATTCAAAACAAAAATATTAAAAAAATTAATATTATTTTTTTTTAACGGATTATTATCTTCTTTAATGGTTTTTAATATTTTCTTTTGAATTTCTTTAGTGTTATTCACCAAAATTAATAGGAAATTTTGTAGAAAACATTTCCTACCATTTTTTCTATAAAATTACTAGCAATAAACATTATAAATATAATTACAAAAATTTCTAGAAAATTTGAAATCTCATTTATATATTTAGGTATGTGTATCTTATATATATATGCTATCGATAATTTTATTTAGCAAAAAATAAAATTATATTACTGAGATGCTTTTGAGTGTTTGGTGTCATAAACTATTATTGGAAAATGATCTCAATCTGATCCTTTTTCTCTTTCTTCTTTTTGACCTCTATCCATCCCTATGTAACAGGGCTTGCAACAAGCATTTGCATATCATTTGTGGGAAAAACCATTCTTCTGAGGTTACGAACTTTCAAATCCATGAGATCTTTTTATCCCTCGTGTTGGACTTCCTTTAACAACTAGCTTCCTAGTAGAGTGAATTCTGGAGTTCATTACTTCTTTTTGAATCTTCAATAACTTATTAATATCTTCATTCTTTTCATTTATTTCTTCATTGTCACTGTAACGTCCCCGCTATAATCCTCAGTTTAATTAATGCTTAATGTATATATAATGCATGGTTGTGGTCAAGCGATGTAATATGTGAATTGTATTTCTGAATAATTGTGATGTCAGTGTTAGGGAATATGGACAGAGATGGGTGTTGATTAATCCACAAGAGAGAGGAGTGTATAGGAGTGTCTAAGAGGGGCCCAAGCAGGAAATTATTCATGGGTATTAATCCAAACCCACATTCTTGAATTTTATTATGATCATGTATTAAACTTATATTTTTTTGTTTGAGTGTGGAAGAGCCCAATCACTGAATTCATGTAAGAGGGTGGATGTGAGCAGACACATCCCATAATTATTGAGAGCATGGGACTGATCACAATCAGTTTGGGGAAGAGTGTAAGTCAAACAAGGAAGCCAAAGGAGAGGAAAAATTCTTATGGCCAAGAGGGCAGTTTTTTGGACAATCATGTTTTTGGTGAACAACAAGCAAAGAACACAAAAGAAGAGCATTGGAGTTGGAGCAACCATGGAGGGTGAATTCTGGAGAATTTGTGGAGCTAAAGACTAAAGAAGCAAGTTGTTAGGTTTGTAGTAGAACAATGTTGTCAGGCATGAAGAGTAAACTCCTGTGAGAGTTGCACTAGAGCAACAAGCTTGTTTGTTGTTGTTTCATGGTAGTCTTCCTAGCAGTGAGCTCCCTTGAGTTTCCCAACAATGAAATTCCTAGTCACTTGCACCGAAGAGACCCTAATAAACTAATTGGATGCCCAATGGAATGAGAGCAGTGAAGGGGTGCATTCCTTGGGTTGGGCAGGTCGAGAGGAAGAGAGATGGTGGAAAATCAAGATTGTTGTAGGAGAATATCAGTGGGTTGTGATATTTTCTAAGTTGTGAGTGGATAGTGAGAGACCACCCTCTTTGTGGATTGCTAGCTCTATCTCGAGGGTGACTTGTGTTGAGATATGGAACAAAACATCTATGGTTGGTTGGAACAATTGTCTCAAGCAACTAGTTGCACAATTATTTTAAAAGATAAGTGTTTTATCCATTATGTTATATTTAAGAGCTCAATGGATGTACATTCACTCTGTGTTTAATGAGGATTTGTATGATGTTGTGTTGAGTTATTTAAACTGCATTCATATCTATTTTAACATGTTGTAGATGAAGTTAATTAATGGTATTAGACAATAGTTAAAACTGGGTGTAATTTGTAGTTGGTAAGCTATAGGAAATAAGTTAGTAGAACAATTTTAATTTTATGAGAATTTCAACATGTAATGGACCTCAACTGGGATGGGGGTACATTACATTATGGTATCAAAGCTTATGGTTCAAACACTAGGCTTGTATAGACCAATATCAGTGTGAATTTGGGTGAATTTTGTTGTTATAGAATTTGGCTCTGTGACGTATTTGGGGAAATTAATGAATGTTGAAGTGGAATCCCCATATTTCTTGGAGAATGTAGGTCGAAACTACCTCAGAATATCTCAGAGGTGATTAAGGACGACGATTTGTAGAGTTGTAGAGTTAAAATTTTGACTTGGAAGGTCAAAATTTATGTTTTAATGGTCAATAAAGAAGTTGGGTGAAGTTTGATGAATTGACGATCGAGATCTCTTTTGATTTTGAGATCAACGACCTAGATTCATTGTAATCAACCTAAATTTTATTTTTTTAAGTGATTTGGAAAGTGAAGAAAATCAATGGATTGGATTTGTTTTTCAACGATTTGGAAAGTGAAGTAGATCAACATTCTAGATTTGTTTTTGGCAGTTTGGAAAGTGAAGCAGATCAACAGTCTAAATTTGTTTTCAACAATTTGGAAAGTGAAGCAGATCAATGGTTTGGATTATTTTTCGATGGTTTGGAAAGTGAAGCAGGTCAACAGTCTAGATTTGTTTTTAGCAGTTTTTGAAGTGAAGCAGATCGACGACCAAGACTCATCTTCACATATTGGTGAAATTAAAGGATCGACGATCAAGATCATTTTAACTAGAAAATCAACGACCAATATTCATCCTGGATTTTGGTCGAAAAATTCAAAGTATCGAAGTTTGGAGAAACTCTTGAGTAAATTTACTCAACCAAGGAAAATCCTCGATCATCGAGGGTCGACACAAATTGGTGAAAGGTTTCATGAGTCCAAAGGAAATTATCGATCACCGATGGTTGATGATCAAAGGTCGATAGAATTAGCGAGGTGTTCAATTCATCAAAGAGAATTTGTCGATCGCCAATGAAAAAGGAAAGATGAGGATGATGTGGCATGCCACATAAACATCCACATGTCATGCCACATCAACCATATTTCCACATCATCATCCATATCAACATAGTTTCGACGTTAGCTTAGTTTCCATGTAAGCCAAGATATGGTCGATGGTCAATGATCGGGGTTTGGCGAAATTAGTAAACAAGTTGGTTGCCAAGAATATTCGTCGATGGTCGATCACCAATGATCGGAGTTTGTCAATATTTGTGGGAAAAAATTGTTTTCCAAGAGATACAGTTGATGGTTAATAGCCAATGATCGGGATTTGAGGAAATTGATGAGCAAGTTTCGTTTACCAAAGGAAATAACAGATCATCAATCGTCGATGTAGTGTTATAAAATCAATGGTCCAGATTGCTTCAAGTAAGCAATCGAAGGTGGAGATTCATCCACAAACATAGAGAAGTTTTATCGGATCAACAACTTAGATTTATCCCAATTTTGAGATCAATGACTCAGATTAAAATACTATTATAACAATAAAACAATATTTTTTTCTACGAAATTTTATGATTTTCTAAGGTCATCAACTTGTAGGGGCATTTAGAGGCTCTAAATGACATCTTTAGGTAGTCAAAATCGAAAGAACTATGTGAACATTTGGTACAAATAGTCTTTAAAACTTAAAATGAAAGAGCTCAGTGAGATCTTTCTAACAAGCTATTCTGAGCGCAAATCAAAGCTAGTATGAGGAAGTTACAACTAAAACATTACAAGGTATATTTTCGGCACCAATTCACTTCTAGAGGGTATAACTCCTTGCTCCGAAGTCAATTTGGGGCACAAGAGTAGTATATGGAAAGATTATGCACCACAAAAGACAACCAAGGAGCCATATTTGGAATCAATGTACATAAAATTGTGCAGGAGGAGAGAAAAGACACTTGTAGCATACAAGGGTAAAAATGAGAAAACAATCTAAACTTATGCAGACCATAACTATCATCTTGGAGCTTGGCATTGGGAGAATGAGTACTTGTCAGAAAGGTATTGAGGAGGAGAATCCATCTATTAACCCAAAATTTTGAATTGAGCACTAAAATTTCTCAGAAAGTATTAAAGTCATTTTTGTAGTAGTAAAAATGGAGCAATGAGTGGAAATTGCAACTTGTGAATGTTGTAACTTTGCACTCAGAATGAGGCACGATTATAACCATTGGAGAGTTTTCTTAGAGAGGAATGTTTCTAAGGAATCATATTTTGTCTTAGTGCATTTTGTTCTTCATAAATTGAGATGAATAATAGCCTATATTATAATTCATGGAATGTTTTAAAGTATGCATGTTCTAACAATAATTATTACATGCACATTTTTTGCAGAATTAGAGGTACATGAATATAATCTTGGTTCTTGTATGAGGACTAAAGCCATGGAATGGTTCTTGTATGAGGACTAAAGCCATGGAATATGCCCAAGGATCTTTAAGCATCCATGAAGAGGAGGTCGAGGTATGCATGTCAGCATGGGAAATGCTAGGATGAAGTCTAATGAAAGAAGAGGTAAGCATGAGTACAAAATCCATGATAACTCCGCATAGAGAAGTGTGGAGCTATAGGGAAGATAATGAGAATATTATGAAGGAACAAGAATAGATACTTTAGAGCTTAAATATTTTGCATAAGCAAGTCAACAAAGACTCTAGCACAAAGCAAGTAGCTAGTGATAAACAAGTGAAAATGTCCATATCCTATAACAGAAGGGATGATCATGAGAATGGAAAACAATCAAGAAGTATGAGAAGGTGTCATCATTCCCCAAAGAAATTAATTAGGAGTAAAACTTCATGAGAGTTCACAGACGTAGGAGTATCCCAAGTGTCTCTCTTTATTAGGAGGTAGTGTGGAGAAGGCTCGTGCAGACATCTTGCGTGTGAACTCAGAAAAATCAAGCCACCAACTTTAATGGTGAGAATAGAAAGGGAGAAGAGGCTAAATCATGGTTGTTGCAACAAAGAAATATTTCCAACTACATGACTACCCCTCATGGGTAGAATCTATAATTCCCACCTACCACTCGCAAGGAAAGATAACTATGGTGGGTTAGCTGAAGCAAAGCCAAACACCTTGATGAGAAAAAGGTATCATGGAGATAATTCGAAGGATATTTCAAGGAGAAATATTTATCAAATCATTACCATGAAAGAAAGATGAAAAAGTTCTTGAACTCAAGTTGGGAAGCATAACAATGAGGATGGTAATATGATAAGAGGTTCTTTGACTTGTTGAAGTATGTTGGTTTCATAAAGGATGAGAAGGTCCATGAATCCAATTTTTTTTGAGAGGTTTACCCTCCTACAGTGAAAAGATACATTATGATAACCCTAGAACTTTGGAGGAGGCCATAAGGAGAGCAAAGGAAGGCCAATGATCCAAAAATCTTGGAATGACAAGATGAAGGGTAAAAAGGATCAAAGGTAGAAAGGTTTTAAGTCATCCTTTTTCAATAATAACTCATAAGAAAATCAACAAGGTCAAACAACCCAAAGTGAACCCAGGATGGTAGATTTATTTGGGAAAGGGACAAGGCAACTACTTGTACAATTTTGAGGATGTGAGAGAAATCACTTATATAATAATTTATCTCACAAAGGAGAAAGAATGAGGATTGTCCACAATAATCAAGAGGTTGGAACAGTTGAAAAAATGGGAGGAAACATGCCAAGGATTTATGTATCCTTGGATAACGAGCAAGAAAAATATCAATCCCCCATGATTGAAGTGGAAGGTAAGATTGATAACCAACTCATAACAATTTTAATTGATTTTGGAGCTATCCATAGTTACATAAAATCTAACATTGTTGAAACATTTCACTTGGAAATGAGTAAGAATAATAAATCTTGGTTAGTTCAATTAGCCATAGGGGCTAAGAGGAAAATCAATGAGTTGGTTAAATATTTTCCAATAGACATGAATGAAATCAACATAGAGGTAGATGTGAACATCATACCATTGGGTTCATATGATTCTCTAATTGGCATGGATTGGTTGGAAAAACATTATGATGTCCTAGAATGTTACAACAAGACAATCACGTGTCTTGATGAAGAAGGGTAGCAAGGAAATGTTTAAGGCATTCAAAGAGATGTAGTTGTTAGAGAAATTTCATCCATGCAGTTGAAAAAGAGCTTCGGGAAGGGATGTCATATTTTTACAGCCCAATGGAAGAGGTAACCAGAGATAAAGTGGCAAGCAATGAAGACCATCCAGTCTTGAGGGATTTTGAAGATGTTTTGGGGGAAATCCTAGGACTGCGACCAAAGAGAGACATTGATTTCTCTATCTATTAGAGATAATTTTAAGGATGGAAATTTATCTCAAAATATAGAAACCTTGGCGAATCTTACTAGTTCTTAATATACAAACAAACTATAAAATGTTTGGTGGTATTTTTGTAAAAATATTCAAATTTCTAAGGATTTTATATAGTTTCTATAAAAATTTGGCTATTTCTTAGGTAAAAAAAAAAGTTCTATAAAATTTGAGCGAATTATTTTTAGAAAAAATGGAAATTGGTGAATCTTTTTTGGGGAAAAAGCATGGAAAAATATCCCATGGGTGATATATAGCCCCTAAATTCTTTTATGCTATCTATTTTGTGCCATGAGCTACCCAATGTCTAAAAGGCCATACCGAATGGGCACACTAGAGTTGAAAGAGTTGCAGATGCAACTTGAAGAGTTGTTAAATAAGGGGTATATATGTCCAAGTGTGTTACCTTGGGGAGCCCCAGTTCTTTATGTGAAGAATAAAGATGGAACCTTAAGGTTGTGCATTGATTTCAAACAACTTAACAAGGTTACAATAAATAACAAATATCATTTTCCAATGATTGATGATCTATTTGACCAACTGAAAGGTTCAAGAGTATTTTTCAAGATTGACTTGAGATCAGGTTATCATCAAGTGAGGATAAAGGAAGAAGAAAACATTCAAGACAATATACGAGCATTATGAATTCACAGTAGTGTCATTTGGACTATCACATTCCCCAGTTGTTTTCATGTACATGATAAATGGAGTGTTTAGGGAATACTTGAACAAGTTTGTGATTGTTTTCTTGGATGACATACTCATCTCCTCTAAGTCAAAGGAGGAACAAGAGCAACATTTAAGAATGGTTCTGCAAGTTTTAAGAGAGCATAAATTGTATGACAAGCTAAGTAAGTGCATATTTTATCAAAATAAGATTTATTACTTGGGCCATATTATTTCAACAGATGGGATAACAGTTTATCCAAAGAAGATAGAGGCCATTAGGGGATGACTAGCGCCAAGAAATGTCATAGAGATTAGATCATTCATGGGTCTTGAATGGTACTACCAAACATTCATAAAAGGATTCTCAAATATTGCAAGCCCAATCGCTTCTTTGCAAAAGAAGGGAGTAAAATTTGAATGGACTCCAAAATTTGAAGAATTAAGCTTTCGGTAACTGATTTTTTTTTTTACTAGTGCGACAATATTGAACATTGCATATCTAAATGAAGACTTTATTATGTGCACAGATGTGCACAAGGAAGGGCTTGGTAGAGTCCTCACTCAAAAATATCATGTGGTGTGTTATGAGTCCAGAAAATTAAAAGAGAATGAGAGGAATTATGCTACCCATGATCTAAAATTAGCAATCATTATTCATGCACTAAAAATGTGGAGACATTACCTCATGGGGAGAAAATTTGAGCTAAGGACATACCATTGTGGTCTAAAACATTTGTTTTGACAACCCACATTAAATGCCAAACAATGTAGATGGATGGAATTCCTTAGTGAATATGACTTCGAAAATTAAGCATATCAAGGGAAAAGAAAACCAAGTGGTTGATGCACTCAGTAGGAGAGCACGTGAGATGTATATTGCAACCACCAACATGTACATGACTGATATGAAAGATAAAATTATTGAAGCAACAAAATTCAGATCAACACAATTGAAAATAAAAGAAACATTACAGTAAATAAATTTACAATATAAATTTAAACATTATGAGATGCAGGAAGATGGAATTCTCATGTACATAGGAAAGATATATGTTCCAAATTCAAGTGAGTTGGAGAATACAATGATGAGGGAAATGCACAATGTGCCATATGCTAGGCACCCAAGAATGATAAGTCAATACTTTTGGCCAGGAATGAAGAAATAAGTGGCTAATTATATAGCCATGTTTATAGAGTGCAAGAAAGTGAACACTGGACATAGACATCTAGTTGGATTGTTACAACCATTTCCCATTCTATAATGGAAGTGGGAAGTTGTTATAGTGGATTTTATTACCAAGTTGCCCAAAACAATGAAGCAACATGATTCCATCACGGTGGTAGTGGATAAATTAACCAAGGTTGCACATTTTATTCTAGTGAAGACTACACACAAGGCAATAGATATCACATAAATATACATGAAGGAAGATGTTAGGCTACATGGAGTGCACAAGAAAATCGTTTCAGACATAGATCCAAATTTTACATCCAATTTTTGGAAGGGTTTGTTTAAAGTCTTTGGGACAAATCTAAATCTTAGTACATCATATCACCCAGAGTTTGATGGTAAAACAAAGAGGACCAATAGAGTAATGGAAGACATGCTCAAAATGAATGTGATGGACCAACCATCAAAGTGGGAAGACTACATCCACTTAATAGAGTTTTCTTACAACAATGGGTATTAAGCCTCATTAAAAATGAGCCCCTTTGAAGCATTGTATGGCAATAAATTTAACACACTAATGAMTTAGGACAACCCAATAGACAAAGCTATCATTAGGTTAGATTTGTTAAAGGAAATGTAAGAGCAAATGGTGAAGATCGAGAAGAATTTAAAAGCTTMTTGGGATAGAAAGAAAAATTATGTAGACAATAACATAGTTTTCAGASATTTTAAAGTGGGTGAACATGTATTTTTAAAAGTGAAAGTTATCTAGGTGGATATCGGTGGCCACCCACCTATTCCAACTGGCTCATTTTGGTAGTTTYARTTTGGCAGTTTTGTTTCTAGTTTTTTTGAGTTCCAAACTTTTGGGGCCATTTTGAGGCCCTAAACAACGTTTTTAGAGCTCCCCATAGTCAAAGTATAATTTTGTTAAAGTTTGATGAAAAAATGTGTATTTCTCGGATAGACCTTTCCAAAGAGCTATCGTGCGCCCCAAACAGATATTGTATGCCAAAGTTACGCCCCCGGAAAGTTGATACACCAAACTACCCAAAATGGGGTCCACCAAACTATTGGCTTTTCATCTTCTGGGGTTAGGGTTTTGGATTTTATTTATGTTAAAAAGGCCTTTAGAGCCTCATTTTAAACCATATTCTTGCAAATGCGAGTATCGAACACATCTCGTCTCAGAGATAAGATGCCACCATTCTAGCGAGTCTTTCACTTTGTATTTTTACAGTCTTTGTACATTTTCGCTCATTAATAGAAAATTGTGTATTATTGTATCATTGTGTTTATGGTTGCATATTTGATACATTTATGTTATAATATTGGATATCCTAGATATCTATATACATTTCTTTATTATATCTCTTCTCTCATTTCGTGCCGAAAATAATCCAAATCAGAAAGCGAAGAGAAGTTCGCTAAGATTAGGAAGTTTCCCAAACTTGGCAGCAAAATATTGTGGGCCTTTTGAAATCTTAGAAAAGATAGGGTCAGTTGAATACATGATAGTATTTCCTACATCTATGAGAGTGCATAATATATTTCACATATCATTATTAAAGAAACATGTGTCTGACCCTAACCACATAATTGATTGGACTATGATCTAGGTAGAACACGAAGGGGATTTCCGGGTGGAACTAGTGCACATCCTAGACCAGAAAGTCAAAGTGCTTAGGAACAAGACCATAGGCCTAGTAAAGGGTCAATGGACCTGTTACGGTCCTAAAGATGCAATATGGGAGAATGAAGAAACTAAGCGGGAGGAATACCCACAATTTTTTGTCAATTTTGAAGAAAAAAAAATATAACAATGCAAGACTTTATTTTGAGTAGCTAGAGTTCTAGAACCACATATTAGAGTCCTATCTAACCTACGATGGGGGACCTGATAAAAGAATGGTATAACCCGATGGATTGAGAGTGGTGAAGGGGGTTCATTCATTGGGTCAGTGGGTTAAGAGGAATAGAAGATTATGGTGGGAACTGTTGCTGGAGTTGTGAAATTGCATAATTTTATTTTCTAAGTATTGTGATGTAAAATTATATATGTATTTCAACATGGCGTTGTGCATCGAGGATGATGCACAATTGTAGGGGAGGGATAATGTAACATCCCCGTTATAATCCCTAGTTTAATTAATGATTAATGTAGATATAATGTATGGATGTGACCAAGCGATGTAATATGCAAATTGTATTTTTGAATTTTAATAAATAAAATGTGATGTCGACTAGGGGGATATGGATAGAGATGGGGGATGAATAATCCACGAGAGAGATGATTGTATATAAATGTATAAGAGGGGACCAAGGGGGGAATTATTCATGGGTATTAATCCAAACCCACATTCCTGAATTTTATGATGATTATGTATTAAACTTCTATTTTTTTGTTTGAGAGTGGAAGAGCCCAATCAATGAATTCATGTAAGAGGGTGGGTGTGAGAAGTTACATCCCATAGTTATTGGGAGCATGGGACTGCGTACAATCAGTTTGGGGAAGAGTGTAATTCAAGCAAAAAATCAAAAGGAGAGGAAGAATTTGTATGACCAAGAGGACAATTTTTTGGATAGTCATGTTTATGGTGAACAACAAGTAGAGAACATAAAAGAAGAGCATTGGAGCTGGAGCAACCATGGAGGGTGAATTTTGGAGGATTTGTGGGGATAAATAATGAAGAAGCAAGTTGTCAGGCTTGTAAAAGAATCAAGTCTTCGGGATTTTAGAAGAACCAGGTTGCTAGGCCTGAAGAGTGAACTCTTGTGAGAGTTGCACTAGAGCATCAAGCTTGTTTGTTGTTGTTTCTTGGTAGCTTTCCTAGTAGTGAGATCCCTTGAGTTTTCCAATAGTGAGATTCCTAGTTACTCGTGCCAGAGAGACCCTGATAAATAAATGGGATGCTTGATGGATCAAGAAAAATGAAGGGGTGCACTCCTTGGGTTGGGCAGGTCGAGAGGAAGAGAGTTGGTGGAAAATCGAGATAGCTATAGGAGAATACCAATGGATTGTGAGATTTTTTAAGCTATGAGTGGATAGCGAGAGACCAACCTCTTTGTGGATGGCTATCCCTTGCTCGGGGGTGACTCGCTGTTGATATTTGGAACAACAATTCTATGGTTGGGTGGAACGTCTGTCCCAAGCAACTAGTTGCACAACTATTTTAAAAGATAAGTGTTTTATTTGTTTTATGTGTTATATTTATGAGCCTAATGGTTGTGCATTCACTATGGGTTTAATGAGGATTTATATGTTGTGTTGAGTTATTTAAACTGCATTCATATCGATTTTAGCATGTTGTAGGTGCATTTAATTAATGGTACCAAACAATAGCTAAATCTATGTGTAATTTGTAGATGGTAAGCTACATGAAATTAGTTAGTAGAAAAAATTTAATTTTATGAGTATTTCTGCATGTAATGGACCTTAGTTGGGCTAGGGGTACGTTACAGTCACTATTTTCAACCTTTTGTGAAGGAAAATATTCTTTGTTGATTTTATTCATCATCCAAAAGTGGTAGCTCATATGGCTACTATTGACACACAATATCACACCCAAAGATGAAAATTCCTAACACCTAGATGGAGACATGTGAAACTAGGAGGTTGGCCACTGTCACCTCACCAACACTCCTCTTCGCATTCGACAAAGGGTGGACCTGAGTCAAGGGAAATTTCCCTATGGTTTCTAGGCTCACTTTGTATAGTATGAAGTGGGAGTAAAGGAAACCTAAAAACAACTACAACAAATGGAAGATGGGAAATGTTTTAGAAAAGGTGGGCTTGGAGATGAAAGATGGAAGGGGAAATCAGATGCCTTATTACTTGGGCTATGGAGTCATAAATGAAATCTACGAGGGTGTTCTACTAAGGCTTAGTAGGCAAGGGATAATAAGGTAATAAAGGAAGGGTCTCACAATAGGATCTCCACAATCCAAATTAAGCATAGGAGTTGTTACACATTCACCCACTATAGGAGATACATGGTTTTAAAATCCTTCTCTCTTGGATAAGGTGCAATCTTTCACTCACAAAGAAGGTCTAGGACTTTAAATCCTCTCCTTAATACAAGATGTTTCTCTGTTTAGTTTTTGTCACTCTAACCTACAATCAAAAGCATACTAGATATGCACCTAGAACAATTGTACCACACACATAAGATTGTACAAAAATAACAACATTATTTACATAGCAAGTACCTTCAATTCCTTGCTCGGAATACAATAGAAATAAGACTCTCCTCATACAATAAAATATCATTTGTTTTCCTAGATCCACTTTTCTCTCCAAGGAATACAATAAAAATAAAACTCTCACCAACTTGCTTACTAAAAGTAGCAAAAAATTTGTTGAGATCTCAATTTCCTTAAATAAAATATTCTAGAAAACAAAAATAACATTATCTCAATTTAATTAACTCCAACAACCAAATCAACAATAATAAAATAATAGAGCTAATTAACATTTTTTCAAAAAATAACCAAAAGATGACAACCTTCTCCAAATATTATATTGACTTTCACAATCCTCCTTAATCTCTTTCTCAAACAATAAGTAATTAATCTTCATAAAAAAAATAAGGTTAATTATTCATTGTTACTCAAACAAAAAATTGTGATTTCATGTAAATTTTTGTCATCGGATTAAAAAAAAAAAAAACCTTAAAATAATTAGACAACACTAAATATAATTTGGTCGCTTAAAAAATGGAAGTGGTCAACAACTTCACACATGCTTGGAATGGAATCACTCCATGGAATAAAGTCGGTGGCCCACTAAATATATTAAAAATAAATCATAGCATGGGTTATGGTTTAAGAGAATGGGCCCATAGATCATGTGAGACGGCGACCAAAAGGGATGCGACTTAAAATTATCTTCACTATGGCATGATTAGGAGAGTAAGGGGGCGACCCCTTTCTTGATTCATGTTTTTTCCTTGGAGCCACAACTTTGTTTAATCTGTTTTTCTTTTGAGTTTATGAAGTCAACCGTTTTTTTCTAATAATTGAAAGATACATGCACTTTATAACTAGCATACCCCAAAACAGGGGAAAGGGAACACCGAAGTGAACTAAGGTGGTTATGTTGTTCAAAGGTTTAGAGATTTCATTGGTCTATGGAAAATGAATACCTTAAATGGTCTTGTAGCAAGAGTAAACATAAATGGATGTATGGTGGGAGGGTGTTATGTAAAAGTCATGAAATATCAATTCATCATTAAATCAATCTTTGGTGTTTTTTAATCTTCCAAGGACTATTAGAATATGAGGAAAAGGTGGGTTATTATTGTGTATCAGGATATTTTTGTCAATCACCAGTACAATTCAATTAGAGGCTAGAAACCATTGGTTCAAATGAGACCCATAGTGTAATGTGAACGAGAGGATCATCGCCTTAACAATTTGCAACAAAGATGACTCATTGACTCTTAATGGAAAACTCTCAAGAATGGAGTTTCATCCATAGTGCTTACACAATTCACTTATAAAAGGATGGTGTGTGTGTGTGTAAACAACACACACACATATGGTGTTTATTGTGTGCATCTCCATTTTGGGAATCCCAAGGAACATGGAGATCCACAATTATTGTTATTTTAGGATTACTTCACCATTAAGTAACCTAAGATGGTTCAATTAGAGTCTGTTAAAGCAATATTATGGATAAAGAATGATACTTTGTTGTTTTCAGATTTCTGTGGTGAGGAATTTCAAAATCATTTCCCGGAGAATCCACAGTTGGTGTCATTTTTTCATCGACGTTTCGAATCCGAATCGGGATTCATCATCAGGACTAATCGTCGTTTCGAATCCAAATCAAGATTCATCATCAGGACTAATCGTCAATTAGAGAGCTAGCTGATCTTAGTCATTAATAGTATATATGCAGGACAGTCAATAAGATAACCAAGTCGGCTATATGTAACCCTAAATGCGGAGCTAATTAAAAACAAATTAATTATTAATAAATTTAAACGTAACTTTTAATAGTGAATAATATAAATAATTAAAGTTTTTTTAATTAATATAAATAATTTAAAGTTTTTAGGGCTAGAAGGAGTTATATTACTTATTAGTATTTTGTTTTACATTTTAATTTTTAATAGAGTTTAAGGAACTTAATAAATTAAGATGATTAGTGATAATTAGTAATATATCATGAGTGATTTTATAGATGTTGATATCTCTAAATAGATATAAAGTTCTAGGGTTTTCTAKTATTTGTTTTGTAGTGYTTTWATTTATAACCTAATAATCTAGAGATAATTAGTAATAATTAATATAAYATAAGTGATTTCTAAGTGTTGATATGTCTGACAATGAATAWAGGTCTAKGGTTYCTAAYAGTTTGTTTWAAAAAAWAWWWAAAWTTGRTAAGTAAAAATAAATCTAGGGTTAGCTTTWGATTRAATTTTATCTTATTATATTAATTGTTTAATATTTCTAACTSAATGTATAWTTCTATTAGATATTTTAWGTGGATTTATTGGATTAAAAAGTGGATTTTGTAGGATATTCATTATTAGATCAGATTAGGATAATGTTATGRATATATAAATAAATCASGGTTAGAGATTTAAAATGTGCTACTAAGTAGTAGGGGTTGATTTATGATTCAAGTTTTTAAGTGTTTAGGATGTAATGAATATAAGGTGTCATAGGATTAGGGTATATATATGGTTTAATTAGTGATAAATATAGTACTATGTTTTTTACTTAGAATAATGTGGTAGGTAGTACRKGGTTAGTTGGACTTTTAAATCTAGTTACCGACTCAAGGGTAGAACATAAACAKGTGAGGAAAAGGAGGAGGAAGGTGTCAAACCTAATTTGATTTGAGAGGGTTTCTAAGTTGGTTGATTAATGGGTGCCAAAAGCTGCTTACTTCTAGGCCACCGTCTCTGTTCATATTGTTAGGGTGTTTGATTATTTCTAGGGCTTCTCTTAAGTGTCTCTTGTAGTAATGATCCTCTTTTGCTAAAATCTTAGTATCCTCAAGGAAGAAATGATGTTTGGAATTATGATATATATTTATGATTTAATACTATGAGAAATTGAGAAACTCCTTGGAAAAAAACTATAGCCACACTATATAAGAAATTAGATTTAATTAATAAGATTATTTTTTTTTGTATTACTCACAGGTATATTTGTTTGTATAAATTTGTCACAACGTGTTGCTCTTAAACTAACAATTGGAATGCTATTACCAATACCAAACACCACAAAGTAATATTTGTCCCAGTCTACATTAAAGCCTTGCATCTTATCTCTCTTGTTTATTTATTTGTGATCCATATAAAATTTGACAAAGAATTATGACTAATTCCATTTTAGATTTGTGGATAAGAAATCATAATGTTGAAGCATTGAACCCTCTTACATCTAAGTTTCTAATTCAAATATAAGTATGACACAATAATTAAAAAGGATATGCAAAATATGAGAAAACTTTTTTTTTTTTTATGTGCATCATCCCTCACAATGGGATGTTTGTGTAAGTTTATTTTGAATCCAAATAAGGAGGATTGGATTGCAATTAAAATATTTTGAGGTCCCTATCTTGCACAACAATCTATGCATTCTATGACCTAATGGATAGCAAGTAGTGATTGGAAATAATATATACATGGAATACAATAGATTTACATGGATTTTTTATGCAAATTGTGTGGGAGATATTGATAATTGTTGATTCACAAGTGGCTATGTATTTATTCTATTTGGAGGAACACTACAATGGATACTAAAGTGAGTTTGAATGGTGATATTATTTAACATTGCAGTTGAGTACATCACAACTACTCAAGTTTGTAAAGAGACAATCTAACCACAAAGATTATGAAACAAAACGTTATTTAAATTAAGGACAATGAAAAAAAATGTTAATGGTGATAATATCTAACATTGTAGTTGAGTACATCGCAACTACTCAAGCTTATAAAGAGACAATCTAGCTACAAAGATTATGCAAAAAATGTTATTTAAATTAAGGACAATGAAAAAATCATGTTATTTAAATAATAACAAAAAAATGTTATTAGTCCGTGCCATGGGAGTATAGGAATGAGTTTGCTTTTGATGTGACATTAATTTGCCTTTTACCATAAATTTGTGTATGCAATGTAATGTTTAACATAGGAAAACAAATATATATTTTTGGATATAATAAAAATATTTGTGTTTCTCATTTTTAGTTGGTTGATAGAATTGAAGTGTTATTGCTCCCTTCATGTCTTTCTATATGTAGAATTAATTACATAATCAATGAATTTCACTAATCACCAATATAAAAAGTTGTACTATATATTTATTATTATGCATTATTATATTTATATTATCTTTATTATCTAATATATTATTTATTACTATATTTATATTATCTTTATTATCTAATATATTATTTATTATTATATTTATGTTATATTTATGAATATTATAGTTCCATTCAACTTATGGTTCATTATACATTTTAAATAACAAACAACCCTCAATTATTATCTTTTGAAAAAAAATTCATTACTTGTGCATTTAGTTATATTAAGTTTCATTGTTCAACATGTATTTCCCAACTAACTTAGTAGGGATTGCATTTCCATGCAACCCTTGTTTAAATTAAGGGCAATGTTCATTGAATGTGATAGTTAAATCACCATTTATTTGGAAAAATCTCACCTATCACACTTTGTTCAGGCACACATATGTTCAATACCCTTTCATTAAGGGGATGTTGTTGTTGATTAAATGCGACAAGAGGAGAATTTTGTTGATGCGTAGACAAATCCTCTTGTTGTAGAGAAGTTCAATTAATGTAAGAGCTCAATGGGAATTCCAAAACATGTATGTGGGCGTGATATCGAATCCGAACATGTGTCCCATTCGAATGCAATTTTGTGATCCAACTTAAATGCACTATCATTGCACCACATATCCACATTTTTGACGGATCTTGTATTGTGTTAAATGTTGTTCATTTGTTTCTTTGCAAAATGTATACCATATATATCTATTGTTTCTTTATGTTTAAAATCATATTGCACGGTCTTATCGCATATAGTAGAGAAAAAACCGATGTGCAAAACAAAACCCTCACTCCGATGGAGAAAACTGAAGAAAAATTCCAATTGTCAGGATGTTTCTCGCTCTTCCTTCTCTGGTGCAGGGGAAATAAAACATGTTTGCATGCCATTCACAAGTGTTGTTCTACTTGGATTTGAACCAACGGTTACAAAGTTTTTGGATGTGTTCAATGGACTCCCATGAAAGGAAATTGAGGTATCAAATACACTTCTTAAACTAATCTATGTATAAAAAATAGCATGCAATAAACTATACCATATAAAATTAGAGACAAAAACCTACATATATAAATATAGATTAAAAGAGGATTAGTAGAACTAAAACATACATTAGTATGTGGGCTCCAATTCTCAATATTGTTAGTCATTTGAACGATTCATGCAATCTCAACAAAGAGTGGTGAAGGTATGACCTAAGTGACAATTTCTACTTTGGAAAGAGAAATTCACCATTATTGGTTGTGTGTTGATTTCTTTCCCAACACACCATTGTACAATACTTCTAAAACATTTGCAATATCATAACCCATGCATCCTTAATACCTATAAATTTGCTTGAATTAAAAAGTACCTCTCTTCCCTTAATATAAGGTTACAATAGTCAATTGGGTGTAGCTTGGATGGTTGTGAGGAATGATTGTTATCCTCCCCACCCAGATTCAATTCCCATAATGACATGAATAAAGCTCAAAATGAGTATTTTGTAATGGCTTCGAGCCTATATGTATTGGAAAGTGCCTTTGATTCTTAATTGAATAACAAGGCAATTGTTATTTCCGGGGAAATTAACAATTATATTTAAGATTGCCTTGTATTGCAGGAACCTTTGGACCTATGGAAGTTGATTATTGATGCAACCATTTTACGATTACCAAAGACATTTGGGAAGTTAAAGCACCTTGAAAAAAATGAACTTAGATGTGATATCAAAACATTGCAAAAAATATTCTTCCATGTCAATGACCTTAAACATTTGAGATTGTCCACAAACATGAAGTTTCAGCCAAACAAGTTTAGGAATATCACAAACCTCCAACATCTCAACTTGAACGTTTGCAACAATTTGCAATGCTGCCAGACTCTTTTGGTAATCTCACAAACCTCCAATATCTTCACTTGTCTGGATACTTCGACTTGGACCAACTACCAAAATCGTTCATAAATCTCACAAACCTTTAGGATCTTCACTTTTCTGGGTGCTCCAACTTGCACCAACTGTCAAACTCATTCAGGAATCTCAAAAACCTCTAACATCTTCACTTCTTTGGCTACAACAACTTGAAGTGGTTTCCAAACTCATTCGGGAATCTCACAAACCTCCAACATCTTCGCTTGTCTGTGTGTCGCTACTTGAAGCATCTGATAGACTCATTCGAGAATCTCACAAACCTCCAGTATCTTCACTTTTTTAGGTGCAGACACTTGAAACGACTTCCAGATTCGTTCGAGAATCTCACAGACCTCTAGGATCGTCACTTGGTGTTAAAACTTTAATTAAAAAAAAAAGTACCTAGGCAAGTGTTTCTCATCACCTAGGCACCTAAGGGGTGAGAAAGTGCCTAATGTGGACCCTAGTCATTTAATTTGTGAGATGAAAATTAAAAGGTGACTTTTTGGGACTTAGGGAAAGTGGGTGGATAAAGTGATTTTTATTTCCACCATTGTGTAGATTTTAACCTTGTACAATATTTACTGCAAACAGATTTTCAGTAAAAGAATAGAAAAGATACAATGGCAAATACAAACATTACATAGAGATTTTTCCCCTAGAAACACAAACCAGGAAAACCAACATATTCTATATTCATTCATGGTGATACATTGTTTATAATACAATATACATATAGGAGCCAAAGACACCCAAAAACACTAACCCAATGACCTGGATTAGTCCATAACCCTAATTCCTTAACCGGAAATAGAAAACCATCGGCAAAGAAACCATGTTTCAAAAAACCACCTAAAAATATGACACATTTTTCGAGGCAAAAAAAAATCTTGGGGGCACTTCCGTCGAATCTACATGCCCGACGCATATGCTTAGACACTACTACTCGTGAAAAGAATATAACACATACCCAACATTCTCCCACTTGTTGTTTTATTTGCATACAGGGGGTTACAGGGTTACATAGTCAACAATCCAGGGAAACAATGCCCATGGATCCTCTACACCAAAAGAACTTCTCAGTGCTCACAAATTTTGTTAATGAATCTGCAACATTCTTCAAAGTGTCCACCTTCATCAACAATACTTTCTTTTGTTCAACCATGTCTCTCACAAAGTGATATTGAATATCAATATTCTTTGTCTTTGAATGATAAGTTGGGTTCTTCGCCAGAAAAAATGAACTCTGACTGTCACAATCTATCCTTACAACTTGTTGTACCAATCCAATACCTGAACACAATATTTGTAACCATACTGCTTCCATACTTGCATTAGTGGCTGCAATGTATTAAGCTTCTGTAGTTGAAAGTGCCACTACAACCTGTCTTTTGCTCATCCAACTTATTGCTCCTCCAAATAGATTAAACACATACTCATTTGTAGATCTCCTATGATCCAGATCTCTAGCCCAATCTGCATCCACAAAGCCATGTATATCCACCACTCTGTCCAATCCTGGTCTTCCTTGGTAGCACAATCCATAGCTAGCAGTGCCACACAAATGCCCGAAAACCCTTTTTTATTGTTGTACAATGCTCCTTCCCTGGTTTTGACATATACCTGCTTAGAACTCCCACTGCTTGTGCAATGCCTGGTCTAGTACATACCATTGCATACATTAAACTTCCAACTGCACTTGCATATGGAACATGAGACATGTCCTCCTCCTCTTCATGTGTCTTGGGACACTGATCTACAGATAACTTTACCCCAACGGGAATAGGAACCTTGACTGGTTTACATTCCTGCATATTAAACCTCTACAATATTGTCTCAACATATTTTTTCTTATTTAACCAAAATTTCCTCTTTTTCCGATCTCTTTTAATTTCCATGCCCAAAATAAAATTTGAAGCACCAAGATCCTTCATGTCAAATTTAGAGGACAAATGAGTTTTCACATCTTGGATAATCTCCTTGTTGTTTCCTATCAGCAACATGTCATCCACATACAAGACAAAATAAATCAAATGATCACCAATTAATTTAAAATACACACAATGATCCTCTTTGCTTCTTGTGAAGCCAAGTCCCAACATATAAGTATCAAAATTTTTATACCACATCCTTGGTGATTGTTTTAAACCATACATGGACTTCTTTAGCTTGATATCAACTCCTTTTTTCCCTTAACATCATAACCTTCTGGTTGTTTCATATAGATTTCTTCTTCCAAATCCCCATGTAGCAATGTTGTCTTCACATCCATTTGTTCTACTTCAAAATCAAATGAAACAACAACAGATAACAAAAATATTATAGAGGTTAACTTGGCAACAGGAGAAAAAACCTCACCAAAATCAATTCCCTCAACTTCGGAATAACCCTTTGCTACTAACTGAGCTTTGTATTTCAACCCTTTTCCTTCTGAATTCAGCTTCTTTTTAAATACCCATTTGTTACCAATGGGATTTCGTCCAGTTGGAAACTCCACTAGATCCCAAGCCTCATTCTTATCCAAAGATGCCATTTCTTCGTCCATGACCCTTTTCCATAGATTTCCATCCTCTGAATCCACTGCCTTCCTGACAATTCTAGGATCATCATTAGTAATAGACAAAACAAAATTTGAATGGAAATAAGATGGAGTATACCTTTCTGGTAGCCTTCTTTCTCGAACCAATCTCCTCAATACTGGATTATGAGGATCTTCTTCTTCTGAATATTGTTCTTATGTAGAGTCTGACTCATCATCCTTTAAATCAAACTCTATTTTCTCTGGTTCTTCCTTACTTGGTAGGACTTCCTATTTAACAACATCCTTCATTTCTCTAAATACCACATCTCGGCTATACACTACCTTCTTAGTTTCTAGGTTCCAAAGCTTATAACCTTTGAGACCATCTTTATATCCAAT
>SNQJ01S0001438.1:146207-157468 GCA_010110895.2 Picea sitchensis
TAACTCTTCTTCACCTACCACCCCAACACTCTCTTTGGAGCTTATATGTTTTTTTTAACCCTAAGAGATTTATAGTGGGGGTCACACAAGTGACATATTGGAGCTTATATGTTACTGTGAACCACTTCTCTCAATGTGAGATAATAATTTTGTATAAATAAATAGTATGTTGCAAAAAATTTCAAAATGCACATATGTTAAGTATAATTGATTTAATAATAGTAAAAGGTCACAAGTTCAAGTCTAGAGGGGTCTGATAGGAGTATGTATACCTCTGGAGTACAAGTAAATCAGGGTGAGAATCAAACATGAGACCTCTTACAAATTTTCTACCATTTACATGACACTTGCCAATTCATCTACACCAAGTACAGACACCTTAAAAAATATTATTATTATTATTAATTTGATTTAGTAAAACATAATATGAAATAATAATTTTGTATTTCAAAATTCACAAATGTTAAACATATACACTCAACAATGACCATTTTTATTTTTAGGAAGGAATGTGAAAAAGATGTCATGGAAAACCACTCGTGAAGATTTATTTATTTATTAATTTTTTAATAGAAGGAAAGAAAAGGCCACGCAACCAGCAAACTCACAAAGCAAGAGATGACATAAGTATAATAATATATGGAAGCATAAATATTACACTGAACCACTTTTCCTAATCGATGTTAAGAATAAATTTTCCTTTAAATTTATAATATTCTTATTTTCGATTTTTTTCTTCCTGCACAAATCTTCAATCCCATGGCGAAATAGTGATGGTACCATATGGACTTTGAAAAGAGCTTGACAGCCCTGGGCAATTGCCGATGCCGTCGGCTTCCCCATGCATTCTTTATCAATCAAAAACTTCACCAGATTACCAGCATTAGCACTGCACTCGGGATGCCAATTCCGTTCCCACACCAGCATTGGCAATGGCAAGCTTGTAAAAGCAAAAGAGTGGACCATGTACGAAACTTATTTGCAACAATGCGCAAACACGGAAACGGTTCATACCCATATGATCATAACTGGATTCAAGCCAGGTGTGTATTTAGAAACAAAACTCCTCATTATGTACACGAAACGCAATCAGGTAGAGGATGCACGCAAAGTGTTTGACAGAATGCCTGAACGAAACTCGGTATCGTGGAATGCGATGATCGGCGCGTATGCTCGGCAGGGAGATGGCTATGTTCGGCAGGCTCTGTCGTTGTTTTGCCAAATGCAGGTCATGGACATGAAGCCTGATCGATACACATTCGCCAGCATTGTAACGGCCTGTGCGAGTTCCGGCCTGTCTGCTGTGGAGCAGGGAAAGCAGGTCCATTCTCACATAATTACAAGTGGGTTTTGTTCTGATGTTGTTTTATGGAGTGCCCTTATTCATATGTATGCCAAATCCGGGCATATGGATTATGCGCGCCAAGTGTTTGACAAGATGCCTGAAAGAGATGTAGTTTCATGGACCAGTATGATTGCAGGATATGTGAAATGCAGAAACTTGGAGGCTGCAAGACAAGTGTTCGATGACATGCCTCAAAGAAATGTGGTCTCGTGGAATGCCGTGATTGAAGGTTATGTTCAGCATGGGTTGGAGAGTAATGCCTTGAGGCTTTATGTAGAGATGCAGCGAACCGGCCTGAGGCCAAGTTTGTCAACGTTTGCCGGTGTTCTCAGTGCATGCTGTGGCCTTGCAGCTCTGGAACAAGGTAAGCAAATCCATGTTCACTTAATCAAGAATTTGTTTGAGTTTGAGGTGATGATTGGGAGTGCTCTCGTTGATATGTATGCTAAATGTGGGAGCATTGATAATGCCTATCAAGTGTTTGAAAAAATGCCAGAGAGAAATGTTGTGTCGTGGACCGCAATGATTGATGGGTATGGTAAACATGGTAAGGTCAAGGATGCCATGCAACTGTTTGAACAAATGCAAAAGTCTAATGTCAAGCCTAATCACATTACCTTCATTGGTGTTCTCTCCGCTTGCAGCCATGCAGGCCTGGTGGATGAAGGTTGGCGCTACTTTAGTTGCATGAGCCGAGATCACCACATCAGTCCTCGAGAAGAGCACTATGCTTGTATGGTTGATCTTCTTGGCCGTGCCGGACAACTGGATGAGGCACATGAATTTATCAGCAAAATGCCAATTGAACCTGGGCCTGATGTCTGGGGGGCTTTGCTTGGTGCCTGCAGAATCCATAACAATGTGGAGATAGGAAAACTTGCAGCAGAACACATTCTTGCTGGAAATGCAAACAAGGCTGGAGCATATGTTGTTCTGTCTAACATTTATGCTGCATCTGGCAGGTGGGATGATGCATCAAAAGTCATAAAAACAATGAGAGAAAGGGGTATAAGTAAAGAACCAGGGTGCAGCTGGGTTGAGGTGGAGAAAAGGATCTATCCATTTCTTGTAGGTGACAGATCACATCCTCAAACGGAGGAGATATATGCAATGGTGGAGAGATTAGCTGTACAAATGAAAGCAGCAGGTTATGTTCCTAATACAAGCTTGGTGCTTCACGATGTGGACGATGAACAAAAAGAATGCATTCTCAGCTATCACAGTGAGAAGCTGGCCATCGCATTCGGGCTTATTAGCACAACCCCTGATAAAATTATTCGAGTTGTCAAGAACCTCCGTGTGTGCATTGACTGCCACACTGCCACAAAGTTCATCTCCAAGATTGTCAGGAGAGAAATTATTGTAAGAGATGCCAACCGTTTCCATCATTTCAAGAATGGCTTGTGTTCTTGTGGGGACTACTGGTGATGCACATGGAGATAAAAAGGCTTTGAGGGTTTGCTTTGCTTTTGCTGGCAAAGGTACTATTCTGTTTCTGGTTACATAATCTATTGAAAATTTACCATGGGATCAAGAATCTTAAAATCATTCAGGACATTTTTCTGGTTTATTCTCTGACATGATATGGAATGATCTAATAATGATACTTGAACTTGTCCAATGGGCATGACATCCTCGAGCTACATTTAGCAGGATGATCGGGAGATTATATTTTTAACTTAATGAGTTGTGTATCATTTAATGATTTCAATTTTTCAACTAGTTGCAGGGAATTCTTCAGCTTGCTCCCTGCTTAAAAAACTATCAGGGAAAAAGGTTTTCAGTATGAAGAAAAGACAAATATGCAAGCTGAGTTTCCGAGGTGATCAAGATCCAATTCTTTGCCCTAGTGGGACTTTAGCATTGAGGCCTATTTCTCTGCACAAATCAATTTTATATCTTACACTATGTAGCTGCGTTTGCTTATTCACATATTATGCTTGTTTAATGACATAGTGTTGCAGGTATCGCGCTAATATCGGAATTATCGTGATATTATTGCCAAAACCCAACTTGGCGATAATATCATTGGGTATTTATCACGATAAATTCAAATATTGAAATTATCGCAATAGTTTGGAAATTATCGCCTTGCTACATCAATATCACCTTATAATCAAAATTTTGGTCTTTTAACCCTCATTTTGGAAAAGTGAGTTAGGGGATTGAACTAGTGTTTTCAAATTCGGGCCCCAATTAATGGTAATGTTAAATTCTTAAAGTAAAAGGATAAAAAGGAAAGCTAAAGGAAATGTTTCAGGATTTCAGGATATTTAACATTACCATTAATTGTTTCAGGATGTTTGAGAGTGGTTCCAACCTCATCGGACTTCATATGGAGAAAGTAGAATTTCATATCCCATTCAAAATTCAGCTGACGTAAGAGTTTTGAGAATTTCAGGATTGGTACGATTGCAACATTTTCGTTGGACTCTATCACATATGAGGGTATGGGATTGGCATTTAATCAAGAGAACCAAGCCCGTTACGTACCTTGATGTTGGTGGTATTGATTGTTGAACTCTTTTGTCATGGCCTTAGCAAAAATGTACCCTTCACTCAAACCAAAATCATTGATTAAGCATGTTAAACTTTTTTCTACCATATTATAAGGCTTGGATTAGGCAGTTTCATCCCTTGAGGATCGAGGTAGAGGCAAAGGTTAGACAAGAGGCAAAGGGTGATACTAATGATGATGATCTTAATATAAATAATGGTGGAACATTGCTTGTCATTTAAATTTTCTTACTCATTTATTCATAATGCTTTCTTTCAAAATTTCAATAATTTTTGGAATCATGGTATGAAATCTTTAAAATATAATTTTTTCATTAAAATTTAAATATTTTATGTAATTTTTAGTAAACCGGGCCATTGAGATCAGATCGGTTTGAGTCAATCCGTGTCCGAGTATCTAGATGCCTCATGATGATCATCTCATGAGATACATTTATTTTTGTTTTGATGTTATTTTGTATTATCCTATTAGGAATTATGACTCAAGACATATATCATATTTCAGTGTCGATGTTTGATAGACCCTATACATCTTATATTACAGTTTTATTTTCATATTTATGTGATAATGTGTTTGTTTGATGTTGCTTTAGAAGTTTAAAAAATTGAAAATAAATGATTATTTTTGTATTTTTAAAAGTTTCTCGATAATTTCCCTGATATTGCCGATAATTTCAATTTTGGACCCTCGACGATAAATTCTTGATAACGTTAAGTGCAACAATGGTTTAAAATTTAAAACTTTTGTGTATATTCTATAGCTTCAATTATTCTGTATCCAGAGTATAGCTTCTTGTTTATCAGTAAATAAATGCGGATGCAGAATTAGGGTAAGAGAACCGTCTTGGAAAGAACAAAGAAGGAAGTAGGGTTATACAAATATCTACACGGTTTATACAAGAAACATCCGTCTTTTACTTCATGCAAAATCTGACTTCCTTACCTTTTGTCATCCTCAAAAAGTTCTGGAGCATATGGAGTGACATGAGTTTAGAAAATGTCAGATACCAAAGAGAAAAACACTTGCAAAAGTGCCTTTGGATAAAGAACTATAACAGGAAGTTGAAAATTGGTTTAATATCTCTTAATTGAAACAACTCGTGAGATCATTTCATTTTGCGTTGATAAGATAAGTGTTGACAAAAAGCATTGGGATTTTTCTATCAGCTTAAGTCAATATTATACAACTAGCACAGCAGCAAAATAACTGCTGGTGAACGCCGAAAGGCTGAGAGGATGAAATGAATCTTTAAAATAATATATTAAATTTTATTATCTATTAACAAATAAACTGTTGGGCTTCATTTATCTGGTGTTAATATTTTAATTTATGTTAATCACTTACGTGGCAATCAGTTAGCTATCAAAGTAATTTTTAAATATGATTAGGTAAATGTAAAAAAGTAAACACATAAACTGATGTCTTTATAATAGCTAGGAAGTTAATGATTGAAATCACAACCATTTATTTTGTGTGACTACTAAGAATATTCCAGCCATATTTAATCTTGTCCATAGAAAACTTATTAAGCACTAAACCCCTATTAAATCTGCCCATTGTCAATAGGTGTACGCCTTTCGACGTAATTAACAGTGACTAACTTTGTTATACCTGCGATCTAAAATGGATCAATGTATACTTGTTTCCTTCTTCATACCTGATGTTGTGGAAAAATCAGAGTTATGACCTTGATGGGGGCCATTTCAGGACTTGGGACAAATCCAACTCTACAATTTTCGGTTAGAATTGAAAATTGCCCAATTTACACATTAAACAATGTCTTTTGGGTGAACACCTTGGCAAAACAAGCACAATGCATTTCCTTGTAGTCGGGTTTGTCGAGAGCTTTCCAACGAGCTAAAGAAGATTAAAACAAAGTTTATACGATAAGGTTATGCTCGCGACAAGTTGAACATTGCTTTTCCCATTGCAGTACCATGTGGAGGCCACATCAACACTTGTTACTCACACATGGAGCAAGCCACATATGGCCTTTCAAGGAAATTCTAGAGGATCCAAAACCTTAACCCTAATGGCTAAAAGGGGGAGTTATAACCCTAGTTGCAAAGACAAAAAGGGGTTATGTTCCTATTGCAATAGTTTTATGATCCATAGCAGAGCAACTGCATAGGAGAGAGATAACATAGTAGAGCAGAGGAAGAGGGCTACCCTGCAGAAGTCTGTATCTGGCCACAATTTATATTTACTCCATAGTGAATTAATTTCTCTATATTTGCATTGTAATTAATGAAAATAATAAGAGCAAGGCACAATCCTTTATTTCTTCCCTCACAAGTTTCTCTAGGTTAAATTGTACATCCATGGTGTTTTATGGTGTGTTTTTATTCCCATAGTTTTATTCTTATTTCTTAGTTAGTTTTAAAGAATATAATTGATGTGTTATTAATAGTACACAAGTAAATCATTGTGCAAACGAGTATATCCTTGTTCTATTCACAATAACAACATTCAAATTTGTTGTGATGAATTGCCCATTGGATTGCACAACAATTTACAGACCATATTGTATTAGAGTAGTTTTCTTTGAGAGTTATTATGGAATAGGTTGTAATTTATGCTTACTAGACTTCATAAGTCTAAATTAGCTGGAACTGCACCTCGTGGATCTAGAGATTGACACAAGGAAGGTGAAGAAGTAGCCTTTAGCCTTAGGCATGGGGTATCAACATGGATATATACTCAACGATGAATCAAGTGCAAGATTTGCAACGTTGGAATCACGATTCTTTGACATTTCCAAGAGTATGACAACATAGATGGAAGTGTTTGAGAGCAAGTTTAAGCCCTTCTAGGAGCATTTCATCCCTATTGGGAGCCCCAAAAAATGAAGAGCCAAGGAATGGGCTTATTCATCCTATTAATGCTTTCAAGAGCCAATTCCTTTAGTCCTACTCTACTTGCTATAAGACATGTTAAATTTAAGCAGCTGCAAGAGCCATTCTCCGGGAGGATGGCATAAGACCCTAACTGAGATCTAGGGCCCCCAGTGCACTCCTGGGGTTCTTGGTTTGGGACCAAGCAGTTAGAGCCATGAAAAAAGACCCTAGTGAGGGCCCCTAGTATATTGCTGGGGTTCTTGGTCAAGGACCAAGCTGTAAGTCCCTAGATGTGTTCTAGGGCCCCTAGATGTGTTCCAGGGAATCCTTGCTCGGTGCTTGGATTGATCCTTGGTTGTGTACCTTGGTGGTTGATGATGTAAGTCCCTAGATGTGTTCTAGGGCCCCTGGATGTGTTCCAGGGAATCCTTGCTCGGTGCTTGGATTGATCCTTGGCTGTGTACCTTGGTGGATAAGACCCTAGTGGTGATCTAGAGCCCCTAGATGTGTTCTAGGGTATCCTGGTCTAGGATCAGGTGGTTCTCGGTTAAATGCCAAGACGAGATGATGTGTGTTCTTATTCTCTCCCGGGATGGTCCATGAGACCTAAGAACAATTAAGAAGGACATGATCACATCAATGACATTCCTCTTATGTTGGGATGATAAAAGCTTATAAGTTATCACGAGACTTATATGAACATCTTGCCATTAAAGAAGACCCCTTTGACTTTGTCGTGTTGCCTCCCCTTGCTTGGGCCACATCCTTATTAATGTTATTGTGGTGTTGATCTAGTCACTTTGACTTGTTGACTTTATAATGAATATTTTTATTAATTAAAATATTAATTATTAATTATTTTGTTTTTAATAGGGTTTTAATTTAATCCTAAAAGGTAGGGTTAATTTAATTAACCTTAACCCCCTTGCTAACCTATAAAAAGAACCTCACCCCTCATTCTTTTTTCACATTCTTTCTCTCACTCTTCTCTTGATTAGATCTTGCTGCGACGACTATTGTAACAATTTTGAAATTTTGGTGTGGCCTACTTGAAGGGTTTTTCTATTTGTTGTTTGAGGGTTCGACCTATTTGTGCTTTCTCTCTCTTGATGTTTTGGAGTCCCCTTGTGCTGGAGTAGGGTACGACTGTCCTGTTTCTGGTCTCCTCTTGTCTTATGAAGTGGTGCGACCCTCTCCCCATGATGCTACAGGTGTTGCGGCCTCTCTTCTACCTCTCCTCCTACTGCCACTTCTCTTCTAGGTTGCCATATCTCTCCTAGGTTTTCGCTAGAGCTCTCCTTGCTGTCGCTGGTACACTCCTAGGCTGTTGCCCTTGTGCTGCTGTCATCACAGTCTTTAGGGCCTGATTAAACAACCTTAAGTCTGCCATCTTAGGCCGCCTATTTTGTTGTATCAACCCTATATGTTTTGGATAGTTTCTTGGTTGAGTTGTTTGTGGTTTTCTATCAGCCTTGAGTTTTTGGTCTTTGGGGTTTTTATATCAGCCCTACTTATGTTGATTGGTCTTTGAGTTCTTATTGGAGAATCTGTCCACATAGATCATGATGAGATCAAACCCTTGAGGGTTTGATCCATGACCATTATTACCTTTTTCTGAGCATACAGAAAAGATGACAACAATAAGCTTCTAAGGTAAATCTATTCTTTGTCTTTAATCAAGGTAATGTTCAGTTTCTTGATTTGCTGATTATCAAATCTATTTATGTTATTGTTCAGATTTATTTTATTGTTAATGATAAGATATGTTCATGCTCAGATTTAGCTTAGATTGTTTTCTACATGTTCAGATCTATTTTACTATTTACGTGTTTGATCTACCTCAGAAAATTTGTTTTGGTTGCTGATATATATCTATTGTAGTGAATAAATTGAAAAATAATATCTCTATTCTAGTTTTTTCCTTTAATTCTAACATGGTATCAGAGCTTAGGGTGTGAAAAGAGTTCAATTGTGGCAGACTTTTGAGCCTGCATAGATCCACATCTGAGGGTTTGTTTTGCAGATCAACAATAAGCTTGTTTTATAACAGATCTCGTTTTAAGTATGGCTTCACCTTCAGTCAAAGCAGAATATAGGCTTGAAGGGGCTTCAAACTTCAATGCTTGGAAGGCTATGGTGTTTAATATCCTAGAAGAAGGTGACTTGGATGAGTTGGTTACCAGGGTGATAGAAGAACTTACTTCAAATACAAGAAGAGAAACATATAAAAAGAGGCAGGCCAAAAACAATATTAACAACTTAACGAGAACTGTGACCTCAAAACGAGAACTCTATAAAAAAAAAATCATATTTTTGCATAAAAAACATGAAAATCAACCCCAAATCAAAAAGTGGTGCTACCGGTAGCACCATTTTTTCAAACGGGGTCAAAATTACAACATTTTTCAAGCATGATCTTCAAAACTCATACAATAGCTTAGAAAAACCTTAAAATTAACACCTAAATAAAAAAATGACGATAACTAAAGAAAAAAGTTTTTCTAAACGTTAAAATTATGTCTCATTTCAACGTAATTGAAACCGTAGTTTTGACAATAGATCTGTAATGAAAAAAAAGAAACCCAAAATTGGATACAAAATGGTCACTTAAAAATTTATTTACTAACATTTCTTTTTCTTCTTAAATTTACGTTGAAAAATAAATAAATAGAAAGGACAAAATCTTCACAACTTTTACCTAAAGCTTGTATGACAAGTGAATGGGCCAAACCATAGGTATACATACCCTACCCCCTCTAGATTTGAACTTGTGACCTCTTAGGAGGAAACACATGTTAACTTGTGATCTCAAGCATTAACTCATGAGATGATCAATCCCTGTGAACTATGACACAAAAGGTTTTGACATCTCAACTATAATGCTCTCCCAGGTTTGCAAAAGATGGTAACAAGTATGCTAGTTTTTTCTTTTGAGCATGATAGTATTTGTAGAGGTTGTGCTCTTGGTAAAAATACAAAAAAAGCTTACCCTCGCAGTAATAGAAAAACTAATGGTATTTTAGATCTTATTCATTCTGATCTTTGTGGACCTATGAATGCTCCGTCAATGAATGGTTGTATTTATTGTATCATTTTCATTGATGATTGTTCTCGTAAAACTTGGATTTATTTTTTGAAAACTAAAGATGAATATTTTAGTAAATTTCAGGATTTTAAGAATCTTGTTGAGAATCAGACAGGTAGACACATCCGTGTTTTCATAACAGACAATGGAAAATAATTTGACTCCCACAAGTATGATGATCTCTGTCGGACATCTGAGATTAAGAGGGAGTCACTACTACATATTGAAAAATTTGCAATGACCACTTACGACGAAAGTACTCTTTCATCACAACATGCAAGAAAAAAAGTTCATTTTTTCTAAATCCATCCCGTTTTCGTTGCTATCTCAACGACTTTAGTTTGATTAAATTATTATGGTCAATGTTCATCGCAAGAGCGATGACCTTAGTTTGTCCGTCGCAAGAGCGACGACTTACCTAACCTTAAAATTGAACGTTGAAAATGACCTAAAATAAATAGGTAAAAAGAATAAGTATTTGTAGGTCACGTTCGTCGCAATTGCGACGATAGTGACCTAAAATAGGACTATAAATATTTGACGATTTAAATATGTTGCAACAATCTTGCTATAACAACGACGGTTCCGAAAGGGTATTTTTGTGTGGAAGAATGTCGCAAAATGTTGTTAGAGGTGGGGAAAAAAGTAAAGCAGGTGAAAAGGGTGATGGTAGATGTTATTGCCCTTGTAAAAAATGTTGCCTCAGACGTCCCGTAAATTTTTTAATAGCAATAGCTACAAAACATTGTAGGAAATATGGTCACATTAATGGTGGATCGAATGAATATCGTCCCATGGTAACTAGCTATATATTGATTATATTTTTTATTTTGTCAATTATATATATATATATATATTGTTTGAATGTTTGTTATAGTGTACACTAATTTTGCATGATTGTTTGTAATTATAAAGTTAGAGTTGCCCTTTAACTTTCCGCAGAATATTGCACCAAGTATTAGTAGAAATGATGTTGTACAAGCTGAAGAACATCATCATGACCAATAAAATGAGGATCTCATGGAAGAAGATGATGGGACAAATCAAATGATCCAAGATTTGTTTTCGCAGTGGGATGAGGATGGGAAAAATGCTGGTATTTATGATGAACCTCTATTAGAAAATACAAATAAACGACTTTATGAAGGATCAAGCATAAATATTCTCTCTGCTATATTGCTGCTAGTGAACTTAAAGGTTATGAATAATTTGTCGAACACTTGTATGACACAGATACTAAGGTATGTAATATGTTTCATCTTATATTATACATAAATGTTGATTTTTTTCTATTTGTTTTTAGTGTTAATTAATGTGTAAAATAAGAATGCAATTTTTACTATTAATATTCTTACATTAACTAGTTGTTTGTTATGTTGTAGATTGTTAGGTGAATTTTTGTTACCATCGTCAAATATTTTACCTCGCACATATCGAGGTTTGCATGCCATTATGAAAGACATTGGAATGGATTAT
>SNQJ01S0001438.1:165340-183730 GCA_010110895.2 Picea sitchensis
CACAATGATAGAACTGAGTCGTTAGTATTTTATGATTCACAGTTCGTGACACTACGTGTCACGAAGATGTGAAAACCGTTTTAAACTTGATTTCAAGCTATTTTCGGACCTGGGATCCGTTGGAATGAATGTATTTTTGCTTTAGACTGTTATGGAGTAGGATCTATATATAACCATAGGACCACTCCTAAGAGACAGTTAGATTATGTTATGTTATGAAACACACTTCTGAATATAATCCGGTTGCATTATGTTATTTCACTGTCATACAATTTGAGCTATTTTCTTTGAGTAAATGGAACGTGAAGTATACACAGTGGTTGCGTAGAATGATATAGTTAGTTCTGGTTCTTCCTTTCGACGTTTGTACCTTTTGGTTGGGCCCGCCAAACAGGTTCAAATCGCTTCTTTACTCTGTCATAGATTCAGTTTATTCCAGTATCATAGTAATTGCATGCATGTTGGTTTATTGAGTTTGGAATTAACTGTCCAGATTATTGCTTGATTCTTCTTCAACTGTATCGTTGCCAGCTTATTAGATATCTTCTACGTTGATGAGTATTGAAGCATGGTTGATTCCTATAGAGTTTAGAGCATGAGCTAGGTTGGTCTCGATTCCAGTTTTCAATAACTTAGAGTTTGAATGTACTCTGTTTTGTTAGATAGTTAGGTTGCAATCAACTTAGAGGAAGCTTCCGGTACCAGTAGGGTAAGTAGGGTGTTTCTCTGTTTTCCTGTAGACAGATTTAGATTCATTTTTAATGTTCAGATTAAATGCATTTTAGGAAATACTCTTTCTGTCGTGGATTAAATATAAATGGCGATGATAGATGATTAAAAGTAGTGGTGGAATAATCTTGTGAAATCACACTTTTGAATAGAAATGGAAGCACCAACATTTAAGCATAGGACTGTTTTCTGTTGATGACTTAGATAGGAAATGCTAAGTTTCAGGATAGTCATTAGGATTCAAGTTCTCAGAGTGAGTTTGTGTTTTCTTCTGAAGATAGAATTCATATAGGGATTAGAGCCTTACCTGCACATACAGTGTAGCGGCTCAAAGTTTACCAACCCTGGTTTGACAATTTAGTGTTTCAGGTCATTTAAAATCTTCAATTTAGCAGCCTGATAGAGAAGTTCAAAGACAATGAAATCAATGCCATGAGTATCATAGTGGACTCTATAAAAGACCACTTGATACCCTACATCTCCCATCTTGACTCATCCAAGAAGATGTATGATGCCCTAACAAACCTCTTCTCAGTAAAAAACATTGGACAAGTAACGAGTCTAAAGAATGAGCTTCGTGACATGAAAATGAATGATGATGACAACATAACATCATACCTTGTGAGAATCTCTCAGTTAAGAGATCAAATAAAAGCTAATGAAGAAATCATTTTAGAGAAGGAACTGGTAAATATAGTACTCAATGGTCCTCCCAAGACATGAGATGCATTTGTCGCAAGCATGAACACAAGGAAGGAGTATCCCACATTTGAAGAGCTTTGGACTTGTTGTGCACAAGAAGAATCAAGGATTAGTGCAAAAGAGAAACCCCAAAAGAAATACGATGATCAAGCCTTCACAACAAGGTTCAAGAATTTCAGGAATAAAAATAAGTTTGGTTCAAGGAAGAAACTAAATCAAGAGAAAGATATGTCAAAAATACAATGCTTCAACTGTTGAAAATATGGTCACTACAAGAATCATTGTCCCGAGCTAAAGAAAAGGAAGGAAACACACGAAGCATCAGTTGGCGAAGAAAGGGAACCCTCAAAGAAGGCCAAGCAGGATAAAACGAACTTCTTCTTCTAAGACAAGGTAACAATATTCTTCATAATTCTTGTACATACCATGTTTACATAGTTTCTGTACATATCTTGCATATCTATTTCTTAGAAGATAAGATGTTCAAAGAGAAACAATACCTATGGAAGAATAACAAGATAAGGATTGCTATCACGATGACTACAAGTCAAGCAATACACATGAAAAGATGAAGTACATTGACAATCCTTGGTAACAATTCCTGTGGAAGCTATTAACATAAGTAACAACTGCAAGATAAGCTGAAATCATAATCAAACTTGAAGAAACATGGAAGAAGTAAAAACAAAAAGAAGTCGACGATCAAAAGGAAATTAGGAAAAGACTTGTGACACTTTGTAGAAGGCAATAAGGATGCAGACAGAAGCATGGACTCTCCTAGATGGAGGGAGCCAATTATATAATTCCAAAGAGGAGCATGCATTCATGCATGAAGCAAGGATTAGGAGGGAGCTAATCCTAAATAATATGATCCATTGAGGTTTATAAAGTATCTATCCATGTTCCCATCAATGTAGCAGCCATGAAAAACAACACGTGTTCAATTTGACTTTAGAAGAAGTCTTCTTTGAAAATAAGCCTTAAAGTATCCCCGGTTGTCCATGATCCTATGATGAAAGGAAGAAGTCGAAATCTTCAGGGCATGTAATCTATAAAAAACTCCATGAACCCAAGAGATAAAGAGAAACATGAGGAAGAACAAGAAGATTCCAAGAGAGAAAGAAAAACCAGAACAACCAATCATTATATCGAGAATCACAAGACTACCAACTTGGTTTGACCTCACTAGAAGTAATCAAGCAGAATAAATGGAAGTTGTGATAAAGAACAATGTATGAAAGACTTATGAATGGAAGCATCACGAGATTCAGAGCTAGAGGTTCTCCCAGATGGAGGGAGAAGACTATGATGATAGCTTGTTCCAGTAGCCAGACATACCTCTACCCGAGCCATTATATCTTCTGCAATATCCATGGGTTGGAGTTTACATCAGATGAATGCAAATACTGTTCTCCAGAGTAATTGAACAAGAAGCGTATGTAAAGCAACCTCAAGGTTTTGAGGTATACCAGAAAGAGACCCTTTTATGTAGATGGAAGAAGATCTTGTATGGATTCAAACAACTTGGTGCAAATCCTCTCATGCACAACAAAAACGTGGTGAAAACTTTCTATGACAGAGATCATAATGTTTACTCAGAAGTTCAGGATGATGGATTGCTAATCCATGACAAACTCTCATGATGACAAAAGAAGTGCTACTTGGATATGTTTCAGTTTGAGCCTTGCCACGATGTCATGAGCTAGCAAGAAACAAAAGTGTTGAATTGAACCATGATATATTGTAATGATCAAGAGCTATATGAAGCCTTCATAGAAACCAGTGTTCCAGACAGACCAAAGTACATTGAGATCAAGCATTACGTTATTCGTGATGAAGTCCGGAAAACAGAAGTGGTTCTCCAATATATATCTCCACAGATGAGCAGATAATGGCTATTTTGGTAAAGCCTTTGTCTAAGATGGAAAAATTTTGCGTACTCAAGAAACAAGATGGAGCTCGTGGAGACGACTTCCTTATTGAAAAAGTAAGAGATTACTCCTAGGTTGGGAGGGAGCACTGATGTGTTATTGATTTATGGACAATCATTTTTCAGTTCGAAAAATGGTCCACGATGAGAAGTTCCTTTCCAGTTCGGAAAGTGGTTTGAGATTTCTGATGGAAAGGCATTTTCCAGTTTGGAAAATGGTCCAGATCGGGCGGTCATTTTCGTAATGAAAATAGTTCGATATATTGTTGATGTACCATAGACAATGATTCTCCTTGTGGCCAGTGTGTGGGAATGGTCTAGGACAATCTTTCTTCTTGGAAATCACTCTCAGTAGTTGCCAAGTAGAATGGTCCGCCTTGCCGGGCAGTCATTCTTTCGAAGTTCATAGTTGTGAGCAGTTTCGAAGAATGGTCTGTTTTGGAGGTTGGTGCAGGACAATCATTCCCTAGGGCAGACTCATTCTCTCTAGGTTGCACTTTGTTTAGTGCTGGAGGAATGGCCCAGTTAGGTGAATGTGTCCAGGTTCAACAATCAGGAACAAGCATTCCCTAGGGCAGACTCATTCTCTCCAGGTTGCACTTTGTTTAGTGCTGGAGGAATGGCCCAGTTAGGTGAATGGTCCAGGCTCAGAAATCAGGACAATTATTCTTTAATGCTTGAGAATAATAGTCCAGATAGCTCATGGATGATGTTTTACTTTCTGAGGGCAGATGCTCTTCCAGATCTCACAGATGTGAGTGGAAGAATGGCCTAGATGACTGAGTTTATATCATGATATTGTTTTCTGTGTAGGTTGATATCAGATGATATGATCTCTATGGAGACTGTATGTCTCTAGACAGTAGATGTATGCTACTGTGGTGGATGTGTTCCACTGGTTGTGACTATGTGTCGTTATTGAGTAGTCGTGTACTACTTGGTGTGGTTGTGTACCATTGGATAGTAGTTATGTACTACTATGGATAGACACAATTGTGTTATATTGAATGACATTGTTTTGATTTCCATGTAGACTATCAACAGTGTTGAAAATGATTACCAGCGAGATGGATAGTCAATGTGCTTGTGGACATACATTCTCGAGGCAGAGAATGGTTCGGGTAGAACAAATTGCTGGTGGACAAGTATTCTCTTTGTGGAGAATGGTCTAGGTTGACAGTTTGTTGACATGACATGGACTAATATTTTCCTAAGGCACAGTTTGTGGCTCGATTAGGAAAATGGTTTAGGACCGATATTTTCTAAGGCATATAGGTTGAGACAGATCTCTATGGTACATATGACTCGATTAGAAAATAGTCCTAGATTCACATTCCGATAGGAATGGTCTCTGTAGTCCATGTCGCAACTTTTAGCTCTTTTGGGACAATCATTCTTCTAGGACGTATGTCCGGATTAGAAGAATGGTCCTTGTATCACTCTGTGGAGTGAGTGACTTATTCAAAATCATGCCTGATTACTCAAATGGAGTATGAATTCTAGAGATGATGCAGTTGATGCTATCAGATGATAGTGATAATGGTGCTCGTGATCCAATCATGAGATAGCTTGTACGACTATGATGATGCTACCGGTTGAATGGTATGTTTGTGCTCAAGACCATTGCTTTCAATACCTCCCTAGCTAGGAGGGAGTGTTGATATTATGGTAGATGCGGGAGGTATTTACCTCAATGTGTAACCCTAACGAGAATAGAATATTCCGGGAAGCAAGAAGAAACCCTAAAGCATTGAACATAACCCTAGAAGACAAGTCGACTCAAGGAAATATTTAATATTAAGTATTTAGCCTTCAGAGTGAGAAGTCGGCCCAGACAGCTCAGGAAAGACAATATAAATACAGGTAGCCAGATCTCATTTGGCACACACAGCTCGAAATTTCAGTAGTGAAGAAGTGCGCACTGCAGAAACTGGGTAAGTGCGCAAGTCTGCGGAGTAGCTGTAGCTGCAACTACTGCAATATGTATTCTCGGTTTAGGCTCGAACTTTCTATTGGTTATGGTTTGGACTTTCTGCCTTGTATGCTAGCTCTGGACAGAGAGAGAGGTACGCTACATTGATTGGCTATTAGGCCTAGGGTTTGCTTCCAAAATCATTCTTTGTCAAGGTTAAGGTGCTCGAGGGTGGATTCGACCTATGGTTGGGTGACAATATTGCTATATTGTCTATGGTTAAACGAGCACATCTATTATTTCTAACATCTATCACGTATGAGGGTATGGGATTGGCATTTAATCAAGAAAACCAAGCCCGTTACATACCTTGATGTTGGTGGTATTGATTGTTGAACTATTTTTTCATGGCCTTAGCAAAAATGTACCCTTCACTCAAACCAAAATCATTGATTAAGCTTTCTAACATATTATAAGGCTTGGATTAGGCATTTTCATCAAAATAGGGTGGTGTTGATTAATGTCCCTAGAGGATCGAGGTAGAGGCAAAGGTTAGACAAGAGGCAAAGGGTGATACTAATGATGACGATCCTAATATAAGCGATGGTGGAAAATTTCTTATCATTTAAATTTTCTTGCTCATTTATTCATAATGCGTTCTTTCAAATTTTCAATAATTTTTTGGAATCATGGTATGAAATCTTTAAAATATAATTTTTTCATTAAAATTTAAATATCATATGTAATTTTTAGTAAACCAAGCCATTGAGATGAGATCGGTCTGAGTCAATCCAAGTCCGAGTATCTAGATGCCTTATGATGATCATCTCATGAGATACATTTATTTTTGTTTTCATGTTATTTTGTACTATCCTATCAGGAATTATGACTCAGGATTTCAGTATCGATGTTTGATGGACCACTTGACATCTTATACATCCTATATTACAGTTTTGTTTTCATATTTATGTGACAATGTGTTTGTTTGATGTTGATGTTGCTTTAAAAGTTAAAAAAAATTGAAAAAATGATTATTTTTGTATTTTTTAAAATTTCTCGATAATTTTTGATAATTTCCCTGATATTGGCGATAATTTCAATTTTTGACCCTCTACGATAAATTCTTGATAACGATAAATGCAACATTGTTTTAAACTTTAAAACTTTTGTGTATATTCTATAGCTTCAATTATCCTGTATCCGGAATATCGCTTCTTGTTTATCAATAAATAAATGCGGATGCAGAATTAGAGTAAGAGAACCGTCTTGGAAAGAACAAAGAAGGAACTAGGGTTATACAAATATCTGCACATCTGTCTTTTACTTCATGCAAAATATGACTTCCTTACCTTTTGTCATCCTCAAAAAGTTCTGGAGCATATGGAGTGACATGAGTTTAGAAAATGTCAGATACCAAAGAGGAAAACCCTGCAAAAGTGCCTTTGGATAAAGAACTATAACAGGAAGTTGAAAATTGGTTTAATATCTCTTAATTAAAATAACTCGTGAGATCATTTTATTTTGCGTTGATAAGATAAGTGTTGACGCAAAGCAATGGGCTTTTTCTATCAGCTTAAGTCAATATTATACACTTAACAATGACTAACTTTGTTATACCTGCGATCTAAAATGGATCAATGTATACTTATTTCCTTCTTCGTACCTTATGTTGTGGAAAAATCAGAGTTATGACCTTTGATGGGGGCCATTTCAGGACTTGGGACAAATCCAACTCTACAATTTTTGGTCAGAATTGAAAATTGCCCAATTTACACATTAAACAATGTCTTTGGGGTGAAAACCTAGGCAAAACAAACACAATGCATTTCTATGTAGTCGGGTTTGTTGAGAGATTTCCAACGAGCTAAAGAAGATTAAAACAAAGTTTATATGAAAAGGTTATGCTCCCGACAAGTTGAACATTGCTTTTCCCATTGCAGTACCGTGTGGAGGCCACATCAACACTTGTTACTCACACATGGAGCAAGCCACATATGGCCTTTCAAGAAAATTCTAGAGGATCCAAAACCTTAACCCTAATGGCTAAGAGGGGGAGTTATAACCCTAGTTGCAAAGACAAAAAGGGGTTATGTTCCTATTGCTATAGTTTTATGTTCCATAGCAGAGCAACTGCATAGGAGAGAGATAACATAGTAGAGCAGAGGAAGAGGGCTACCCTGCAGAAGTCTGTATCCGACCACAATTTCTATTTACTCCATAGTGAATTAGTTTCTCTATATTTGCATTGTAATTGATGAAAATAATAAGAGCATGGCACAATCCTTTATTTCTTCCCTCACAGGTTTCTCTAGGGTAAATTGTGCATCCATGGTGTTTTATGGTGTGTTTTTACTCCCATAGTTCTATTCTTATTTCTTAGTTAGTTTTAAAGAATATAAATGATGTGTTGTTAGGAGTATATAAGTAAATCATTGTGCAAACAAGTATATCCTTGTTCTATTCACAATAAAAACATTCAAATTCGTTGTGATGAATTGCCCATTGGAATGCACAACGATTTACAGATCATATTGTATTAGAGCAGTTTTCTTTGAGAGTTATTATGGAATAGGTTGTAGTTTATGCTTACTAGACTTCATCAGTCTAAATCAGCGGGAACTGCACCCCATGGATCTAGAGATCGACACAAGGAAGGTAAAGAAGTAGCCTCAAGCCTTAGGCATGGGGTATCAACATGGAAATATACTCAACGATGAATCAAGTGCAAGATTTGCAAAGTTGGAATCACAATTCTCTGACATTTCCAAGAGTATGACAACATAGATGGAAGTGCTTGAGAGCAAGTTTAAGCCCTTCTAGGAGCATCTCAGACCTATTGGGAGCCCCAAAGGAAAATAAGAAAATGAAGAGCCAATGAATGAGCTTATTCATCTTATTAATGCTTTCAAGAGTTTATTCCTTCAGTCCTACTCTACTTGCTATAAGACATCAAAGTGTTAGGTATAATCATATAACCAATAAAGCCAAACTAGCACTTCATCAACATCAAGAGCCCTACCCTTATGTTTGGCTATGAACCAAAATAATGATATGTCAAGTACAAAATCATCATGAATTGGTATAAATATTACATCATGACAAATCATAGAATTCAATTCATGGCAATGGATTAGAGCACCAATATCATGCCAAGATTGGCATGTGCATCCACAAGTTTGCTCTATCCATTCTTGGATGGGGTTGCAATATGACATTGATGGTTCAACCTTGTTCCAAACAAGGTCTTCATGATTCAGCCCATGCATCTCATAAGGTTGATCCACATGCTTCAATGAATGGCCTTCGTATACAATATTGTCCTTTAAGACTTGAGATGACTTTTCCAAAATTATGCAAAATACATCTTGATTTTCTTTCAACAAATATGAAGATGAGATATGAGATGAAAATTCAAAGCTTTTGAAAAAAAATTGGTCCCAACTTAGGATTCGTTGCCTCTTTATATGTGGCTATAAATTGTCACAACAAGCAACAAATTGAAGATTCTTTTGCCCCAAACATATTTCAACATCAAAAATAAGTTTTCCAGTTAGAATTTCAATCACAAATTGAGGAAGAGATGAAAAAGGAAGTGATTGGAAAGTTTTGCTATAGAACACTTGCTGCGATGTGTAAATTACAACCCCAAAAGAATTCTCTAATGTTGATTTTACACATACAAATTCACCAAAATATAAACATAAGGATGTCTAGAAAATTTCTGAATATTTTCCATCATAAAACATATCCAAATGATGAAAAACATATGCATTATATCCCATAGATCATAGCTGGAAATTATCATGAGAAAGCTGTAATAAATCAAGCCTACATAGTTGAAATAAATCTGCGAAAATTCATCATGCTACCCAAAATCTGCATTATTAGTGTACACATATGGCTGGAAATAAATACAAAAATTTCTTAATTTGCCTCTACTATATTGAGCTGTCCAAGGGCTTCAAAATCTGCACTTTCTTTACTAGAAGTGTTATAAATAGGATCTCCTAAAAATCTCCAATAATCTCTATCCAAACCATGACCAAATTTCTGAAAATGCATATCCATAACAACATATCCTTGACTGCCCCTATCTTAATTAAATAGAGAATAAAATATATTCTCAAGTCTACTATCATTTAAGGGTTTTTCTTCAAGATCATCTATCTCAAAATTGTAATAAGAAAGATAATCAAATTCAGAATTTTGAGAAGGTCCAATACTTACAAAACCTTCATCTTTGAGAGGAGAGGTAGATGCATGAGTGCTCTCACCAATAGGGTCTTCTTCATGTGCTTGATCTTTAATCTGATGTGCTTCATCAATGTGTTCTTCAAGTGCATGCTGACTTTCTTCATCCTTACTTTCTTCTTCATGGTCTTGGTCTTCAATGGAGCATTGAGGTGCTTGTTCTTCAAAATATTCATGTATATGATATTCAATGGAATCAAGAGGTGGATTTTGCTCTACCATGTAAACATGAGAAAACTCTTCATCAATATGCTCTTCACATGCTTGATCCTCCATATGATCATGAGGTGCTTCTTCATCTTTGTGTAGGGTTGTCGTAAAATATTCAATAATATTTTCATAGTTTTTCTATTCATAATGAGGATCCCAATGCTTGAGGAAGGCTTGGATCAAACCCGCAAGAGAAGATATTTTCTTCGGCCCACAAGTCTTAATCCAATCTTTTAGACCTAGTTCCAAGGAATTTACAAATAGTCTTATCAAGACATCTTCATGTATTAAATTGAGCCTTGAAACAAACTTCAAGAATGATATCACATGCAAAGTAGAAAAATCATCATCAAAATTTGGAATATTCTTCTCCCATCTTGGATGAAGATCATTTGGATATCCAGAAATATTTTCAACATCAAGAGGAGGAAACAGTATGATGCAGGAGCATCTTTGGCCTTAGGCAATTGACATCAACCAAAAATATTTTGATTTCACGTTAGCAATGGTAGGATGAAATGAGGGTGTTATAATTCCACGTTCCTACAACTCTGTCTATACTACATACCATAACATGTTGCAACTTGAGTGATGCAACTCCCGTCATGTTGTAAGTGCTCCAACTCTAGGCATGCTACAACTCCAGTTACAATGTTGTGGGTTATACCATGTTGTGACTCCCGTAGTTGTGGGTTATGCATGTTGTAACTCCACATTTCTTATACGAACTTTGTGGCAATTGATGGGTCATCACTCGACGTGTCTTGTGCAAATTTTGTGACAATTGGTGGGCATTTGCGTGATGAAAGACTAATCTCTTGAAAACGGTTTGAAGAATTTAACCGTCACAATTGTCTAGATCCCAATGCACATTTCGGGAAATGGTTGAGGAATTTAAATCATCGAAATGGTCCAGTTCCTAAGGGAGACCTTAGAAAAGAAAGGAGGGGACACAAGAGGGGGGTTCACTTTAGTTCAGTTGGGGAACATAAAAGAGGGGACAAAGAGGGTACGTCTACAGAAGAAATAACACAAAAGGGATGCCCATTTTTGTTTCACAATGTGGAACAAAGGAACACGCTTAGTTCATTTATAACAAGTCATGCAATTGATTAGTAATCAACTAAAGAACTTGACATGGTTAAAATGTTTAAACCTACTAAGATCAACCGATAAATCATAGCACATGGTCCCAACCTCCCATCCCCTAATCTATATTGGCATTACTCTTAATTATGGTCTAATTAAAGGAGACTTATAATTCTTGTAAGTTATTTATGGCTATAGTTATACACATCTCTGACTTGTAACTTGATTCCGACATTTTGGGGAAAAGACATAAAATCATTTCAATACCTATGTGTGAGATTCCCTAATGTAAGACACTACTACAACTATTGCATCAACTATGGGATAATATGTATCCTACCACGTGGATGAAGAGTATCATCTGATAGGAAATGTATATTCCAAACAATTAAAGGTGGTGACAAATACTTTGCAATTGTAAAGTTATATACATAATCAATGAAAATATAAAATATTTCATTCTAACCTCATCCAAGAAATTATCATGCATAGTACCTTTGTAAACCCACAATAAGTATTCCCGCAATGAGATCATCGATGAGGATTAACTGAATTGGAACCAGAATGGCTAGCTTAATGAGATGTTGTGGCAAGTCTAGAATCAATGATGTGGTTTGAAGGCCCTACCTTGGTAGTTTAACATCATATGTAGATGGGTCACAATAGTATGTGTAATATACCTAGTATATTATATTTCTTATTATTTAATAATATGTTATAGGTTTTTTATTATATAAAGAGGCATTATAATGTAAATGATAAGCCATGACCTTTGGAAAGAACATGACTTATCATTCTCCACGTGTATTTATATACACATATTGTTTATTATGAAAATATGGAATTATGTTTTATATTCATGATGTTCTCATGAAGTGGACCACAAGATCTACTTCATTTGGTGTCAGAGCTTCGTTGAAGAAAAACAAACAAAAACAAAAACAAAAAAAACAAAAACAAAAAAAAAAGGAGAAGAAAAAAGAAAAGAAAGAAAAAAAAGGGGAAAAAAAAGAAGGTAATTTAAAAGAAAAAGTTCCAAAGAAGAAAGGAAGAGGAAATTCTGATTCAACTGTTGGTGGTTTACAGACCCATGGTTTTGGTAAACCATTAAGTGATAACGCGCCAAACCAACTTATGTAAATGATAAAAAGTGATAAGGTTTAAAAGATAAAGGGAATTATTAAAGTTGTTTGATACCTTTTATTAAATTGGAAGGAAACCAAAGTAATATTCAAGCTATTCAAATGAGAAATATATTGAATAATAATAATACTAATAATAATAAAACGTGAACAATGAATTCAATATATAAATCTAAATTTTAGACTAAATGACATTTTTGTGAAATGGAGTTTCACAATCACTTTTGTTCGATTTGTTGAAAGTCATTTATTATGGATGAATATCAAGATAACTCACATATGAAATCACTAATATTAAAAGGCAAACTAGGAAATTATAAAGACACCAATGGAAAATTACAATTGGGAATTCAGATGGAGAAATACTTTAATGGGTTAACAAACAAAGACAATATTTACTTAAAAGAGAAAAATTGGGAATTCATCACACAAATTGAAGAAGCAAAAAACAAAAAACAAAAACTGGACAAGGACTTACTAGAACAAGATGTAGAAATGTCACGATTAAAAAATCATAATCAAAATTTACTAGTAAAAATCAGGAAGTCAAAAGACAAGAAACAAGAGAATAAAAATTCAAAACAAGAAAATCAAGGCCTCAAAGAGAAATTAACCAAAAAAATGAAGAAAGCTCATGTCTAAGGAACCTTAATAAAAAATTGATTGAACAAATTAAAAATATGAAAGATGAAAAGCGAGAGAATTAAGATATTATAAGTGAAGTTGAAAAATCAAATAACGAGGAAGAACTTTTACACCTAAGGGTTCATAATCGAAGTTTACTCACACAAATTAATAAGTTAAAGAGTAATAAGAAGTCGCTATAGAACAAGTTAGATAAACTTATCAACAAAGAATCATTGGTTGATAAAGAGACAATGATTGAACCTGTGGAACTAGATAAGTCTTCAGATGTAAACATCACAATTACGAATAAATGAATTAATACGGAGCTAATCAACCTTATAACTCAAAAGGATGCAAATCCAACTAATGTAAAAGGGTCTTCAAATATCGAAGTACAAACAAGCCAAGGGTACGAAGAAGAATCAATTCAAAAAGTTAATCAAGAAAAACTACAAGTATAAGAAGTAAAGATCAAATTGCAAGGATGGCTTATCAACATCCTAATCACAAAAGTAGATACTTCAACCAATCAATGTATCATCATAAATAAATGATCGATATTCGAAAAAATATTACTTCCATTACAAGTGGTGCTCAAAGTAGAAGCTATTAGGGGAGTCAAAATACATCAAGTTTTTTCCAAGAACCCTATAAATGCACAGTTTCACAGAAGATTGAATTAGGGTGGGAATACTCCTTTACAATTCGACAAATCTACTCAGCGTTTAAATGATTCTATCATCTCAGGTCCTCAATGATCATTGAATCAAGAATAAAGAATCAAGAGACAATATTACAGGCCAGAGAAAGAGATAAGTCTTTTATAACTATGCTTTGAGGACAAAGCATTTTTTAAGGGGCAAGACTTGCAATATACCTAGTATATTGCATTTCTTATTACTTAATAATATGTTATAGGTTTTTTATTACGTAAATATGCATTATAATGTAAATGATAAGTCATGACCTTTGGAAAGAACATGACATATCATTCCCCAAGTGTATTTATATACACGTATTGTATTTCATATGATGTCAAGTAAATATGTAAGGCGTTGGCTAGTTGTTCTACGAAATGATTTTTTTCGCCGGAATCTGACGATATAAATTTACACGAATCACTATTTTTTGTTGTTCAAAATCCATTTTTGAAATTAGAAATGGATTCAACATCCTAAAAAACTCCCAGGGCACTCGGATTTTACAGAAATAATCACTTAAATCTACGAATCCAACAATTTCTCGCCGGATTTCGGACAAATATCCCCAGAAAAAAATCTTCATTTCGTAGAATCTTTAGCCTATGGAAATATGTAAAATGAATAGTAAATAAATATTATTTATTATGGAAATATGGAATTATGTTTTGTATTCATGATGTTCTCATGAAGTGGACCACCAAATCCACTTCATATGTACAAAAAATATGTTATGTTAAAGTGCACTACGTGTCTGTGTGTATATTGTAGTTCTAGTCACATGAATCTTATTCACGAGCTTAGGTGGTCAAGGGGTGGGTTAGGCATATGCCTAGGAAGGGGTTCCCTTCTCAATCTATTACACCTAGACCTTTCTCGATCTTGATTAGATCCAAGACCAACCCCTGCAATTCACCAATGTCAAAAAAATTGACACAGAGACCCATAATTTACGTAGAAAATATAATGGAACCTCCCTATTATTGCACGGATTTTTTGATGTCCCCTTCCACTTGAGCATGATGGGAGGATGAATTAGTAGCCTATATGACTCTCGTAGGCTATAGTCATCAAAGAAAACATAGTCAAGGGGTTTATTTGATATCACTTAGTTAAGAGATGTTATATTTCTAAAGTGACATTAAGTAAAAAGGTAATAAGTAACTTTTAGATTAATAGTTAATTGAATATTAGAAAAAAAATGACTTTTAATATTTAAGTGAAAAGTAAAAGGGGAATAAGGGTCATGTTGGATTACGTCAAAGAGAAAAGATCTAGATGAGAAAAAGGGGCATTGAAGAACTATAAAAGAAGGGGTAGCTCTCCACTCTCCACTTTCCTCTTTATGTTTTGGATTGTTCTCTTGTTGGAGTGCTCTTGTGAACCAAGGTTTTCGTTGGGTTTTGGCATAAACCCTTTTGTTTGGGTTTGGTTTCGGTGGTGAAATATCCACCCTAGCTAGACAAAGAGGAGGATTCATCCCTTCATTTAGGCTTCATCTTGTGGTTTGATACCAACTTGGAGGTGTATCGACTTGCTTAGGAGGTTCGCGGAGCTTCATTGACATGGATGAATTCATATTTGTAGGGAAGTGAGGGTTTGGAGGAGGTCGTGAGGGTTTGTAGGTGGGATTGATATCTTTTGGAGGCTCGTTGAGGGTGTCTGAAGGAGCCGATCCATATTCCCGTAGAGTCGTGAGGGTTTGGAGGAGGTCGTGAGGGTTTGTAGGTGGGATTGATATCTTTTGGAGGCTCGTTGAGGGTGTATTAAGGAGCCGATCCATATTCCTTCAGAGTCGTGAGGGTTTGGAGGAGGGTCGTGAGCCCTATTATGGGAACTTGGAGGTTCGATCTTCCCTTGAGAGGTCGATATTGATGTGTGGAGGTAGCATGTGGACTAAAGAGGCCCTTGGAGATGGACGACATCATCTGGAGATGGTTTGAGGCTAGGCATTGGACTTTCTGTAGTGTGGAGGAGGACACATCAACTCTTGAGGTGGTCATGGCATCTTCCATGTTTTTGGATCGAGTATTGTTATTTTTTTCATTAATGTATTGCAATTTCCATAGCAGTCAATAAAGACTTGTTACTGTTGTGTTTGGAGAATCATTCATAACAAAAATACCCCTTGGTTGTCTCTTCCATTTCATATGTACTTCTATTTCATGCAATATGTTTGACGAAATTCTATTAGTTATAATGTATGGAAACTGTTAGTAGAACGTTGTCAACTATTTTATGGCATAAAGAACAGATATAAAGAAAATTGTTTGACAAAAGCACACAACCAAAAATACTTAATTATGCAACATTGGACAATATCCTATCCTAACGCACTTGGGGATATTACAATGGTATTAGATATGGTGATCTTGATAGCCTGTGATTGCACGAGACATTGATGGTTTATACAAGAAATAGAGGGCGTGGAGGTCAAATCTTCCCAAGATCAGAGTCATCAGAGGAAGAGGAAGTTATTGAAGATAGACGAGACTCTTTAAAGAAGAGTATGATCTAGATACTAAGTGACTTGGCCAAGGGATAGAATAAGACCTACCAAATATAGGTAGAGATGGCTAGGTACCAAGAGGAGACCCTTAACATGCTCACGCAACTAGCGGGACAACAAGAGAACCAACTTGGTGTAGGACAAGCCGGACCCAGTAGATCCCATGGAGGTGAAAAGGTATGTGCAAAGGTTAGCCACAAAGGAGGTAGACCTCAGGTAGAGGGTAGAAATTCCCATATTCCAACACAGAGTGTTCCATAGAAAAGAAGCAGGAGGACGCCTAGGCCATTATTGCCACAATTTTTTGAGGATAAACCTATAGGAGCATAGGGGCAACATGGTCATGATGATGATTTTACCATCTACTTTAGGGAGTACCAGACATTAGGGGAATATATTCAGGCAACCATGTCTTACCGAGACTACTGCAACATCAAGTACATGAACATGATTAAGGAATGGAACAAAGCAACACCAAACCAACAAAACTATGATATTTTGTGTAAGGTTGGGAAGTTGTCTATCCCACGTTTTGACGGATCTTCCATGAGCACAACCATAGATTGGGTATAGAATTTGGACACTTAATTCCAACCTAACCAGATGATAAAGGAAAAGGAAATTAAGTTTTCCACTCTACACTTGGATGGAGAAGCTTATGAGTGGTGGTACCATGGACTAGTGACATTATGGCATGCCAGTATCACATCATATGTGGAATTCACACCGAGGTTGATGGACAAGTTCAACAAGAAGGATCCCAAGATCCACTTCAGGGAGTTAGCATAGTTGAGACAGACATAAACACCAGAGGCATACATCACAAAGTTCCAAAGGATGGCAGTCATGGTGACATACATCTCTAAGAAAAGGTTGGTGATGTTATTCATTGAGGGTTTAGTCGAGCCCTTGAGAGGGCGGGTGAATTCCTTTAGGCCAGACACACTACATGACACCATCAGGTGGACTCAGGACATGGAGAACACAGTCCCCAACAAGGAATCAACGAAACCATTTATTCCACAGAAGGGTAAGGAGATGAATCCTTTCTAGAATCCATGGACAGGGAAGGACAAGATGGATGAAGAGACTTAGAGGGAGTTGAGGAGGAAGAAGCTTTGTTCTAGTTGTAAAGAAAATTGGGAGTCAAGTAACCAATGTATGGGAAAATGGAAAGTACATCACATAGAGGTGATTTTCGATGAGGAGGATGATGGTGAGGATGAGATAGTTCACACACATGGAAGTGGACCGAGCAGTTATAACGTGGAGCCACCAACCTTGAGATTATAGAGGAGACACAACTGTAGGAGGGTGTCAAGGGAGTGACCATTGCCACACTTTAATGAGTCCCTAGGTACTATACCTTCAATATCAGAGGTATTTTGCAGGGGCAGAGAGTTACAACACATATCGATGGTGGGGCCACCCACAAATTCATTGATGCAGGGATTGTCACTAGGAGACACATCCCTACAGAGGACTTTGAGGGGTTCAACATGGTGATAGAAAATGGGTACAACATGTCTTGTACTAAGAGGATCAAAGGATTGGATGTGACATTGGGAAACTATACATTGACCGATGACTTCTATATATCGGATTTGGCAGACACCAATGTGGTATTGGGATTCTAGTGGCTGCACTCACTTGGATATTTCACCATGAACTATCAGGACATGAATATGGAGTTCAGGGATACTGGGGGTCAACAAATTGTTCTGAGAGGTATGTCGACAAGAGCTCCCAGGATTGTATCAAACAAAGGCCATCTTTAGACATGGTGATGTGGTGTGTGCAACAGAGTGTTTGATCACCACACAAAAGCCATCATAGGACTGCCAACAATGTCATGTGGAAATCGAGGAACTGCTTGGGAAGCATGAAAAAGTGTTCATACATCATAGGACTGCCAACAATGTCATGTGGAAATCGAGGAACTGCTTGGGAAGCATGAAAAAGTGTTCATATTGATACCAGCAACGAGACCACCTGAAAATAGATTTGAGCATATTGTTGAGTTAGAGGAGGGGGAAAATCCCATGATCACCACACCATATAGGCATCCAAAGAATTTTAAGGAAAAAATAGAGAAGGCCATACAAGAGCTGTTGGAGATGGGGCACATCAGGTCTAGATCTAGTCCCTTCGCTTCTTTAGTGGTACCGGTGAAGAATAAGGATGGCATGATGAGGATGTGCATTCACTACAGGGCGCTAAACAAGAATACAATCAAGAACCATTACCTGATACCGAGGATTGATGAGTTGATAGATGAGTTGCATGGGGTAGTTTACTTCTCAAAGATTGATCTTCAATCGAGGTACCATCAGACCTAGTTCAGAGAAGAGGACATCCACAAAACAACATTCAAATGCCACTATAGACACTATGAGTTTCTAGTCATGCCCTTTGGGTTGACTAGCGCACCACCACCTTCCAATATTGCATGAACCATATCTTCAACAAGCAATTGAGGAAGTTATTACTAGTATTCTTTGATGATCCACTGTTCTACAATAAGACTCGGGAGGAGAATCTAAGGCATGTTGATGAAATTCTCAACAACATGGAGGAGAAATCATTGTTTG
>SNQJ01S0001438.1:193364-214716 GCA_010110895.2 Picea sitchensis
GAGGAAGAAAAATTAGAACAGAGCGGGCACTGAATAAGGCCATCTTCATTGCAATCAGGACACCGACTCACAGAATATGATCCCTCAGGCGTCCTCCCCTCCTCCAAAATCTTGCAGCTGCCATTGCATGTCACGCAAGGAAACAAGGACAGCCCTCCACACGCTTCACAGATGAATTTCTTGATCCCAATCTGATCGTTCATTTCGTCCTGAGGCTGCCCTCCGTCGTCCTCAAGACCTTGCATGAGCTCTGAAATATTTATACTTTCCCAACTGCCAGTCATGTCCTCTTTCAACTCCCAGGTAGTACTCTTCTGCGACCTGGTCGTTGCTTGATCTTGCTGGAGCTTGTAGTGAAGAATGTTGAGCTCGGGCCATGAAGAATTAGGACTTATTAACTGGAAATTATCGATCATCTTCTCGTATTCGTTGCTTCCCGGGGGAGTCTGACGATGGATTTTCTCATAATTCCCGTGGATCGAACTTTTGACCTCTGAGATATGAGAGATTTTAGAGCATGTAGAGCCCATGATTTATCAAAAATCCATAGCAATGCAATCTAAAATACGTCTGGTGTCGATGGATATGGATTAAAATGGCATGGGCAGTATTAAACGTCGACCTGTGACCTGCCAAGTTAGTATTGAATTCAATGACTAACTATTATATAAAAGGAGAGGATCTGCCCGTGCCAGTGCCATCCCCTCCATTGTTTTTTCAGAGGAGAACAAGTTGCACAGAAAGTGAGGCTATGATATCAGATTTAAATGCCAAAACGATTTATTGACGTTGTTAAAGATAAGCCATAGATTAGGTCAATGGTAGCCATGGCTCACTGAGCTACGAAAACGTGGAATGCGAGATCCCGCATATCAATGTTGTAGCATTAAATGCTTGGACAGGCTTGTGGCAATTTTTATGACACGCCCATACGTTTCGGTAGATGCCTTGCATTACTCACTCTAGTGTTCTACGGTTAGGAGAAGGCATGGCGAGCCTTAATTTGACGTGCATTACATGTTAGGTAAATTTTAAATGTTATGTCGACAGACAAATTAAGTTCCCATATATAATATGCTCTTATAGGGTCACAATTTCTAATAACTTTATACAAATATAATTTCATTTCAAAAATAAAAGTATGATAATGTTTACTTAAAAAACATTAAGTGTAATTATAATTTTATATCAAATATCCATGAACTTTACCTATTTCATTTTGAAAATGAATTTGGGTGGTTAGACGTGGTAGACAATATTTTTGAATCTCGATATTTTCTTCTTAGCATTTAGTTTCCATCTTACAAGATTGCAGATGTGATGGAGATGGGCTTTTCCCAACATGCCCAAAGACCCACTATGGATGCACCTTTGTGACTCTATATGGTGGCAATCATAACTTATAACCCCTAGGCTACCAGATTGCATCATCATGGCTCGAAATGAGAAGAGAGCCTCTATGTGCTCGATCATATATTACTTGGAAGGGGCCCACTCTCGAGAGAATAAGTGAAGAGTAGTGAGAGAGATTAAACCTATTGGAATATCTCCTCTATCTTTGTATCACTTGAAAGATGCTCGTTGGTGGCAATCAATCAATGTCAAGAAGTTAGTTGCTTTATTTAACCCTCCCAATACATGTTGGATCGAATCCATGATTTGGTTCTTTGGATCGTTGGCTTGCCAATGTGCAATTGACTTCAAGCCACTCATAGACTTGTGCATCCAACCAAGGCACGCGCAAGTGAATTTAAGATCGAAGATAACATAGCCAATTTGATGAAAAAATGGTTAACTAGAGACAATCTAAATTTCAATCATAGGATCACACAAATTCAAGGAAAACTGACTATGGTGGCATATAGATGTAAGTTCCAATTTGCATGATGGGCATGCCGCATTGGGAATCATGGGATGGAGACATGATTTTTCCTGCATGTGGCACACCCAAAGACCCAACATGCCTCCACTTTTACGGTTCCAAAAATTAAGTGGTCATCGGTATTGACATGTACATTTTAAAATTGCGAGTACTTGACGATTAAATAAGGAAAAAATGGGTATTTGTTTGTCAAATTTAACCACTCATCACTATTTTTTAAATATTTCATTACTTAACCTAAATATTAAAAAATGTAGTCTTATATTTTAAATATACATACATAAAACATATTTTTCACTTACATTTTATAATAATAAATATCATTTAATTCCAATTGTGGTTTACAAAATTGGAACTTAAATTTTTTAAGTAATTGAGATATGTTATTTATTGTATATTTTTTCAAAAGATGATAATTTTTAAAAATAAAAAACATTTCCATATATTTACATGTGAAAAAAATGTATATACAATTTCATGTTATGCCTAATGCAATTTTTATTACAAATACTTATCTTTTATGTATAATACAATAAATTGAATGTCTTACAAAAATTGTGCTCTATTGAAACCTACTCACAAATTTATGATAGCTATTAAATACTTTTAATATTTTTCATTCCAATGAATATTGTATTATCCAAGGAATCAAATTGTCATTTCCGTTCATATTTTAATATTTAAAAAATTACAATTTTGTATAAGAGTAAATTATTGTTTTTCAAATATTACATACATCAATAAATATATTGACATTTCAATAAATGTATTTTTAACTTTGCTAACATTTGCATTCTTCTTCAATTCCATGCATATCCATTATAATTTGCCTAATACATTGATGCAACAATGTTTTTCTTAGATGGTATTTTGGTTCCCTTTATCTATCCTTTATTAAAACAACATATGAAATGTATGGTGTCAATGTTAACGATAAAATATATTACATGGATTGGAAATGAAGAGATTCTTTTCAACCCCATTTTAAAATTTATAGACTTCAAACCAACCTTAGAAGATCGTCATTTTGTACTTGTATTTAATGGAAGAAATACATTGCAAAGTTTATTTGCTTAAATTCACAAGTGTTTTTTCATAGATCATCTCAAGTGAAAAATGAGTCATTGGTTCCAATAAACAACTTCATGTGTAGATCTATCCAAAATAGGAAGCATGTCTTCAAGTTACTTGCTTTGCACCGCTCAAATTTACTTATATTGTATAGAACTACTCTCATTTTTTTTCCTCTGCCACATCCCATTCCAAATCACATACATCACACACATTAACCACATTTTAAACTACTCAATATGTGATCAATAATTAAAGTACTAATTGTATATTGTTTTTTACATTTTTTGGAGGGTTTTGATATTTCATGAAATGCAAGTGTGGAATTTGACATCAGAGATTATTGGTGACTCAACATTGATCAACTATATAAGTGGTTTTGGAAAATAACCATTTGAAACAAATAGATCACCCCCAAAATTCACTACTATCAAATCTTTGAATCCATACCTAAATGAATGGACATTGAAAGTCAAAGTACTTTCGAAAACTAATCTACACACCTTCATCAATGCTAAGGGACCTTGCCATGTCTTTAGCTTTGATGTTATTGACATAGAAATTAGTATGGTGTGTATTTCATGCTTCAACATCCAAGAGATGCAATTGCACTACAATGTCATGCACCACAATTATAGAAGGTATACACATTGCAACAACATTCTCCCACGAATGCATTGCAAAAATGAAAGATACTACTTATGTATCATTCCAAAAAAAGAAGAGGTACCCTAGTATTCTTTGTCACTTACACAGTTAAAATTTGCATCCTTGATCACTACTCCACCCCTGGGATTCTCTAATGTCATAGGGGAGGTCACAAAGTTGTAGCTTCTTCTATGTTTTCAACATAATTCTATACATGAAATGTTTGATCAAATGATACAATTCAGCTTGTGAAAATTGTTGATATTATGGTAGCTGCGGGAGGTATTAACCTCCACGTGTAACCCTGAGAAGAATATAATATTCTGAAAAGCAAGAAGAAACCCTAAAGCTTCAGACATAACCCTAGAAGACAAGTCGGCTAAAGAAATAATTAATATTGAGTCTTTAGCCTCTAGAAAGAGAAGTCGGCCCAGACAACTAATAAATAAAAGTATAAATATAGGATGTCAGAGCTTATTTGTACACACACAACTCGCAACTGCAGAAATCTAGTGCGCACTGCAGAAATTTAGTAAGTGCGCAAGTCTAGAGAATAGCTGCAGCTGCAACTACTGCACCTAGGCTTGGACTTTCTCTTGGTTATGGTTTGGACTTTCTTCCTTGTGCGCTAGTTGTGGAGAGAGGTATGCTACATTGATTGGATATTAGGCCTAGGGTTTGATTCCATGATTATTCTCTGTCAAGGTTAAGGTGCTCGAGGATGGCTTCGACTTATGGTTGGGTGACAATATTGTTATATTATCTATGGTTAAACGATCACACATATTATTTATAACAAGTTATGGGCCCACACTATCTTCAGACAGTCTAACCACTGGAAGATAGATTGGGAGGATTTGCTCAGTTACAATTGCAGTTGCATTCAAAGTATTGCTACAACAACGAAACCCTAACTTTCTTGTTAAGGCAGCTCATGTGAAGTGATTGACCTAATTTTTGGATAGCCTAGTGTACTTCCCATGCTCTCAGCAAGCTAAGACGTCAAGTTTGAGTTTTTGGTCAAATTCCAAGGTTGACCAAGTCATAACAGTCATGGCCTACTCTATGAAGTCAGAAATTTTTTTAGAAGGGACTTCTAACTTCAGAGCATGGAATACAAGGATTGATCTCATCCTTGCCAAGAATAAAGTATTAGATATCATGAAAGGAAAAATCGTGGAACCACGGTTTGAAGAAGGAAAAGAGAAGGAACCTCAAAACATTGCAATTATGGAGAAGTTCAAAGACAATGACATCAATGTCATGAGTATCATAGTGGATTCTGTAAAAGACCACTTGATACCCTACATCTTTCATATTGACTCATCTAAGAAGATGTACGATGCCCTAACTAACCTCTTCTTAGTCAAAAACATTAGACAAGTAATGAGTCTGAAGAATGAGCTATGTGACATCAAAATGAATGATGATGAAAACATACCATCATACCTTGTGAGAATCTCTCTGTTAACAGATCAACTACAAGCTATTGAAGAAATCATTTCAGATAAGGAACTGGTAAATATAGTATTCAATGGTCTTCACAAGACATGGGATGCATTTCCTACAAGCATGAACACAAGAAAGGAGTATCCCACATTTTAAAAACTTTGGACTTGTTGTGCACAAGAAGAATCAAGGATTAACGCAAAAGAGAAATCCCAAAATAAATACGATGATCAAGCCTTCACAACAAAAATTCAAGAATTTCAGGAATAAGAGGAAGTTTTTGTTGAGATTTGGTAGCTTGGACGTACTTTTGCATTGGCAACGCTCAACATGCGGAAGTGACCAAGCAAATTTTATCCTAGTGACTTTATAAAGTGATTTTATAAAGTTGAGTCTTTTAATTTCGAAATGTAAAAGTGACTTTATGATGTTATGAGTCACTTTATTAATTAAAGTGAACTCAATGAATGATTAAATCGTGACAGTTGATCTCAAGGGTAATTGATAAAAGGCGACTCATTAGGAGATGAGGGCGCACTTGTTGAGGAGAGCTTGAGGGAAGTTGAAGGGGAACACATCCCAAGGAGGTTTCTTATCTTGGAGGGAAAGGGTTTCAACAACTAGGAGGAGACACGCATCCCTAGGAGGATTGGCACGCATTCCTAGAACAATATCAACATCAGTGGAGGCCGTACAATACAGATTGGAGGAGGTTGTACAACAACTTTGTGTTTTCTTTGCAGCTCCAGCCGACTCAGAAAATTTTGTTGTGTATTGGCATGATTTTCTAGGAGTTTTTCTGCTGATAACATATCCGTACAGTGAGGTACGGATCTGTACCTATTTCTCGGCACAAAAAACAAGAAATGTATCTTCTTTTAGTAATTGTACAGTCCGTACATATTGTATAGGAAATTAGTTTTGATTTCAGATTGTGTTACTAAGGATATAAGTGTTGTTTTTTGTTCAGTTATGAGTGAATGTACAGAAGATATATGTTGATTTAAGCTGTTGTTATACTAAGAAATTTCCCTAAAGCTGAATAAGAAACATTCTCCTCAATTCTGTCATTTTTCTGAGTTAGTCTTCTTGGGTTTTTCCCAAATTTTTGTATGGTGCATTATGGATATTTTGTCCACTGTTAGTATATGATTCGGTTGCAGATTTAGTTTTAGAACTACATTATTTAGTGTTTCTTCTCATTAAGTGCATCTAGTAATGGTTTTAATTCTTGGTTGTTATGACTTAATTGGATACTGAAATCTGGGAATAAATATAGTGATTTTTCTGAACTAATTTCAACATGGTATCAAAGCAGGTGCTTTGAAGTTCAGTGGGCATAATTTTGGCACTTGGGACAACAAGTGATTTGCTGGTACATTTGCTTGAAGAAGGCAGAAAAGGTTCTTTGTCAGGTGGACAAAGATGACTTCCAGCATCAGGTTTGAAGATAGATTGGAGGGGGTTTCCAACTACCTGGAGTGGAAGGTTAGAATCAACACTGTTCTCAAGGAGAACAAATTGTGGTCGTTTGCGAACACCGTTGTACCTGTACCTACAAATTCCACAACTCTTGATGTCCATGAGGTGAATGAAGCCAAGACTCAGAGAATAATCTTGGACGGGGTCAGAGACCACCTTATCCAACACTTGGCTGAGAAGAAGACAACCAATGAAATGTGGGTTGCACCAAAAGGCTTGTATGAGGCTAAGAAAGAGAACCAAAAAATGGCTCTCCGGGACAAGCTCCATGGAGATAGGATGGTGAAAGGAGAGAGTGTGGCCACCTACTTCGCCCAGGTTTCACAGGTGAAGGACGAGTTGGTAGCTATTGGAGAAGTCATTCCTGACTCGGAGTTGGTGGAGATAGCCCTCAAAGGCTTCACTAAGAAGTGGGAGGTTTTCATCAAGTGTGTGGTGGGGAGAGAGAAGCTCCCTGTCTGGAGAAGATTATGGGATGATTTTATGCAGGAGGAGATATGGGAGGGGTCTCAGGAAAAGGTATTGGATGGTGCAGATGACAAGAACATTGCTCTTGTGGAAAAGGGTAATGAGAAGAAGAAGGACATGAGCAAGGTGAAATTCTTTGCATGTCACAAGACTGGCCACTATGCTAGTCAATTTCCAAACAAGAAGAAGACGAAACCAGAACCAGAAGTGGCAACATCAGCAGTGGTTGCAGATTTTGTTGAGAAATTTGAGAAGGATTTATCTCTCATGGATAGTACCGTGGGCAGTGGGTGCCTAGTGTTCGAGGACATTGAGTCGTGGTTTGTGGACAGTGGTGCCTCTCAGCACATGACCAGGTTGAGGTCAGTTTTCCTTGATAATACAAAGATAGACTCAAACTATAGAGTGAATTGTGGAGCATGCCCACAACTTGCAGTAATTGGGGTTGGAAGGGTGAGATTCCAACTAGAGTCGGGAGGTCTTCTGGATGTGGGTGAGGTGTTATATATTCAAGAATTGACAGTTAATTTTCTCTTAGTGTCATCTTTGGATGAGAGTGGATTTGGAGTTGTTTTCCATGGTGGACATGTGCTTTTATATCCTATGGGAGAGACTGCTAACACAACAATTATGCTTGGTGTCAAGTATAATGGATTGTACAGGTTGTTGGGTAGACCTGTGTTGGGGTCCAGTGGATTTCTGGACTTAGATTTTGTGTCAAAGAGTTGGCAGGTAATACGGGAGAGAGAGTTGATATATGGCACTCAGTCTTCTTTCGGGACTCTCAAGGGACTCAATAGGCATGAGCCGACATAGTTGGATGCTTAGGAGAGTGTTTAGTCTCTTAGGAGCATGTCTTCAGTTCGTGGTACATCGGAGGTAGCAGCAGAGGCTTCCAGTGTAGTGGGAGTAGTGGCTTCATGTTCAGAGGGAGCATAGACTTCTAGTATAGAGGGAGCAGCTATGACAACTGATGAGATGGAGACAGATTTTGGTGGTGATCCCAGAAGTACCTCTCTCTCTAAGAGGGAGTGTTGAGATTTGGTAGCTTGGAGGTACTTCTGCTGATAATATATCCGTACAGTGAGGTACGGATCTGTACCTATTTTTGGGCATGAAAAACAAGAAATGTATCTGTTGTTAGTAACTGTACAGTCCATACAAAATGTACAGGAAATCAATTTTGATTTCAAACTGTGTTACTAAGGATATAAGTGATGTTTTTTGTTCAGTTATGAGTGAATGTACAGAAGATATATGTTGATTTAAGTTGTTTTTATACTAAAAAATTTCCCTAAAGCTGAATAAGAAACATTCTCCTCAATTCTGTCATTTTTCTGAGTTATTCTTCTTGGGTTTTGCTCAAATTTTTGTATGGTGCACTATGGATATTTTTTCCACTATTAGTATATGATTCCACTACAGATTTAGTTTCATAACTACATTATTTAGTGTTTTTGCTCATTAAGTGCAGCTAGTAATGGTTTTAATGCTTGGTTGTTATGACTTAAATAGAGGTTGAAATCTGGGTATAATATAGCGATTTTCTGAACTAATTTCAACAGTTTGGCCTAAGAAAGGAAATAGACGAAGCATCAGTTGTCGAAGAAAGGGAACCCTCAAAGAAGGCCAAGCGGGATAAAACAAAGTTATTCTTCTAAGACAAGGTAACAATATTCTTAATAGTTCTTGTACATACCATGTTTACATAGTTTATGCACATATCTTGCATATCTATTTCTTAGAAGATAAGATGTTCAAGTGAGACAATACCTATGGAAGAATAACAGGAAAGGATTGCTATCATGATGACTACACGTCAAGAAATACACATGAAAAGATGAAGTACATTGACAATCCTTGGTAACAATTCATGTGGAAGCTATTACATAAGTAACAACTGCAAGTTAAGATGAAATCAGAATCAAACTTGAAGAAACCTAGAAGAAGTCAAAACAGAAAGAAGTCATCAATAAAGAGGAAATTAGAAAAAGACTTCTAACACTTTGCAGAAGGAAATAAGGATACAGATGAAAGCGTTGGTCTCTTAGATGGAGGGAGTTGATTACAGAATTCCAAAAGAAGAGCATGCATTCATGCATGAAGCAAGCATTAGGAGGGAGCTCATCCTAAATGATATGATCGATTGAGGATTATGAAGTATCCATCCATGTTCCAATTGAAAGTAGCAACCATGATAAGAAACACGTGTTCAGTTTGACTCTAGAAGAAGTCTTCTTTGAAAAGAAGCCTTAAAGTATCCTTGGTTGTCCATCTACATCCATGATCCTATGATGAAAGGAAGGAGTTAGAATCTTCAGGAAGGAAGGGCATGGAATCTATAGAAGACTCCATGGACCCAAAAGCTAAAGAGAAACATGAGGAAGAACATGAAGATTCCAAGAAAGGAAGAAAATCCAGAACAACCAGTTATTATACCGAGAGTCATAAGACCACCAGCATGGTTTGAACCCACCAGAAGCAACCAAGAAAAATAAATGGGTTGTGATAAAGAACAGTGTATGTAAGAAATTGTGAAAAAGACCTATGAATGGAAAGAATTGCGAGATTCAAAACTAGAGGTTCTTCAAGAAGGAAGGAGAAGACTATGACGACAACTTATTCCAGTAAACCATATATATTTCTTGTAGTATCCATGGATTGGAATTTACATGTAAAATATTGTTCTTCCCAATAAAGAAAGTGAGAAAGAAGCTTATACCATAAAGAGACTCATGTATGCAGATATAATAATACCTTGTATGGATTCAAACAACATGATGCAGAGTATCTCATATACAACAGAAGTGTGGTGAAAACTTTATATGACAGAGATAGTGTATCATAATAGTTAATCAAAAGTCTGGGATGATGGATTGCTAATCCATAGAAAACTCTCATGATGAAAAAATAAGTGCTACTTGGATATGTTTTATTTTGAACCTTGCCACGAAGTTATGAGCTAAAAGGAAATAAAAGTGTTGAATTCAACCATGATATATTGTATTGATCAGAGCTATAGGAAGCCTTCAAAGAAAACCAATGTTCTGTGATAGACTGGAGTACATTGAGATGAAGAATTATATTCTCTATGATGAAGTCCATAAAAGAGAAGTGGTTCTCCAATATATCTCCACAAATGAGCATATAACATATATTTTGGTAAAGCCTCTTCACAAGATGAAAATTTTGCATACTCAAGAAAGAAGTTGGGGCTCGTGGAGATGAATTTCTTATTGAAAAAGGAAGAGATTACTCCCAGGTTGGGAGGGAGAAATTATATGTTATTGATTCATGGACAGTCATTTTTCAGTTTGAAAAATGGTCCAGGATGAGCAGTTCCTTTCCAGTTCAGAAAGTGGTTTGATATTTCTAATGGACACGCATTTTCTAGTTTAGAAAATGGTCCATATCGGACAGTCATTTTCGTAATGAAAATGGTCCGATATATTGTTGATGTACCATAGATAATGATTCCCATTGTTTCCATTGTGGGGGAATGGTCTAGGACATTCATTCTTCTTGGCAGTCACTCTGAGTAGTGGTCAAGTAGAATGGTCTGCCTCGTCGAGCAATCATTCTTTCAAAGTTCACAGTTGTGAGCAATTTCGAATAATGGTTCTTTTTGGAGGTTGGTGTGGGACAATCATTTCCTTTAGGAAATGGTCTGGATAGTCATTCCCTAGGGTAGACTCATTCTCTCCAAGTTGCACTATGATGAGTATCAGAGGAATGGCCCAGTTAAGTGAATGGTCCAGGTTCAAAAATCAGGGACAGACATTCCCTAGGGTAGAATCATTCTCTCCAGGTTGCACTATGATTAGTGTCGGAGGAATGGACCAGTTAGGTGAATGGTACAGGCTCAAAAATCAAGGAAAAATATTCTTCTATGCTTGAGAATAATAGTCTAGATAGCCCATGGATGATGTTTTACCTCCTTAGGGAAGATGCTCTTCCAGATCTCACAGATGTGAGTGGAAGAATGACCCAGATGACTCAGTTTGTATCATGATATTTTTATGCAGGTTGATATCAGATGATATGATTACTGTGGAGACTGTATGTCTCTGGAAAATAGTTGTATGTCATTGTGGTGAATGTGTTCCACTAGTTGTGACTATGTGTCACTAGTTAAATAGTCATGTGCTACTTGAAGTGGTTGTGTACCACTGGATAGTAGTTGTGTACTACTATGGATAGACACAGTTTTGTTTTATTGAATGGCATTGTTATAATTTCCATGAAGACTATCAATAGTGTTGGAAATGATTACCAGCTATATGGATAGTTAGTGTGCTAGTGCACAGATATTCTCCAGGTGGAAAATGGTTCAGGATAACTATTCTTCTAGGACGTATGTCCAAATTAGAAGAATAGTCCTTGTAGCCCATGGTGTGGCTTCCAACATCTGTTGGAACAATTATTCTTCTAGGACATATGTCTGGATTAGAAAAATAGTTCTTGTATCACTCTATGGAGTGAGTGACTTATTCAACATCATTCCTGATTACTCATATGGAGTATGGCTTCGAGAGATGATGCAGTTGATGCTATCAGATAATACTGATAGTGATGATGTTGCTCATGATTTGATCATGAGACAACCTGTGTGGATATAATGATGCTACCAGTTGAATGGTATGTTTGTTCTCAACACCATTGTTTTCAATACCTCCCTAGCTAGGAGGGAGTGTTGATATTATGGTAGTTACGGTATGTATTAACCTTCACGTGTAACCCTGAGAAGAATAAAATATTCTGAAAATCAAGAAGAAACCCTAAAGCTTTGGACATAACCCTAGAAGACAAGTCGGCTAAAGAGAATAATTAATATTGAGTATTTAGACTACAAAAAGAGAAGTCGGTCCATACATCTAATGGTCTGGATAGTCATTCCTTAGGGCAGACTCATTCTCTCCAAGTTGCACTATGATTAGTATCGGAGGAATGGCCTAGTTAAGTGAATGGTCCAGGTTCAACAATCAGGGACAGACATTCCTTAGGGCATAATCATTCTCTCCAGGTTGCATTATGATTAGTGTCGGAGGAATGGACAAGTTAGGTGAATGGTACAGGCTCAAAAATCATGGAAAACTATTCTTCTATGCTTGAGAATAATAGTCCAGATATCCCATGGATGATGTTTTACCTTTTTAGGGAAGATGCTCTTCCAAATCTCACAAATATGAGTGGAAGAATGACCCAGATGACTCAGTTTGTATCATGATATTTTTATCCAGGTTTATATCAGATGGTATGATTACTGTGGAGACTGTATGTCTATGGACAGTAGTTGTATGTCATTGTGGTGAATGTGATCCACTGGTTGTGACTATGTGTCACTGGTTAAATAGTCGTGTGCTAATTGAAGTGGTTGCGTACCACTGGATAGTAGTTGTGTACTACTATGGATAGACAAAGTTTTGTTTTATTGAATGGCATTGTTCTAATTGCCATGAAGACTATCAATAGTCTTGAAAATGATTACCAGCTAGATGGATAGTTAGTGTGCTGGTGCACATATATTCTCCAAGCGAAAAATGGTTCAGGACAACTATTCTTCTAGGATGTATGTCTAGATTAGAAGAATATTCCTTGTAGCCCATGGTGTGGCTCCAACATCTGTTGGAACAATTATTCTTCTAGGACATATGTCCGGATTAGAAGAATAGTTATTGTATCACTCTATGGAGTGAGTGACTTATTCAACATCATGCCTGATTACTCATATGGAGTATGGCTTCGAGAGATGATGCAGTTGATGCTATCAGATAATATTGATAGTGATGATGGTGCTCGTGATTTGATCATGAGACAACATGTGTGGATATGATGATGTTTCCAGTTGAATGGTATGTTTGTTCTCAGCACCATTATTTTCAATACCTCCCTAGCTAGGAGGGAGTGTTGATATTATGGTAGTTGTGGGAGGTATTAACCTTCACGTGTAACCTTGAGAAGAATAGAATATTCTGAAAATCAAGAAGAAACCCTAAATCTTTGGACATAACCCTAGAAGACAAGTCGACTAAAGAAACTAATTAATATTGGGTCTTTAGCCTACAGAAAGAGAAGTCTGTCCATAAATCTAATAAAGAGAAGTATAAATGTAGGATGTCAGAGCTCATTTGTACACACACAACTCGCAATTGCAGAAATCTAGTGTGCATTGAAGAAATTCAGTAAGTGCGCAAGTCTGGAGAGTAGTTGCAGCTGCAACTACTACAACTAGTATTTTCAATTTTAGGCTTGGACTTTCTCTTGGTTATGGTTTGGACTTTTTGCCTTGTGCGTTAGCTCTGGAGAGAGTTATGCTACATTGATTGGCTATTAGACCTAGTATTTTCTTCCATAATTATTCTCTGCCAAGGTTAAGGTGCTCGAGGGTGGCTTCGGCCTATGGTTGGGTGACAATATTGCTATATTGTATATGGTTAAACGAGCACACCTATTATTTCTTTTAAAAACCAAATATCAATATAGCATAGAAAAACCTCAGAATAAGTACTCAACGCCTTGAAAAAGAGATAATTTCAGATAATAAGCCTCTTTGAGGGGGAAACCTCCTTTTACCCCACATAAATGTTCAAGTACAAGATGATTCCAAATGAAAATGTCTCCTTGGTATATATAGGAGACTAGGAGGTATCATTACAACTAATGGAATACAACCGACATAAATAAAATAACATTACTAATGTAATAAGCCCCAATTAAGGGGTAATGATCCAATATTAGGGCTTAACATGCCCCTCCCCTTGAGACAAGTGTTGCCCACAACGCTTGAGTAACTCTGGATGCTTCTGTATAAAAGACTCATCTTCCCAAGTGGAATATTTAGTCGGTAATTTCCTCCATTTAATGAGATACTCTGAAATGGATCTATTCCTCAGCTGGCGAATTCTTGTGTCAGTGATGGCTTCAGGATCCAATATGATTTTTCCTTCCTCGTCAATTTCTAGCAATATAGTTTGAACTAGGATCTTGTCGCCTATAACCTTCTTTAACCATGAAACATGGAAAACTGGGTGTACTCGTGAAGATGCAGGTGTTGCCGTCAAAAGTCACTCCTCGATTGCAGCAGGAGCAGATCCCAACACCCATCAGTTTAAATGTCACGATTTGTTTGTAAAAGGGGATCAAATGGAAGTAAACTCAGAACAATATCATTTTAACTCAGAAGACTGGGCTGGAACAACTAAGACAGGTGAGGTCTTGATCTAATTTAAGCCAATATTTTTTCATAGTGGTGAGTAAGTGGAGGGAAAAACAAAGGAAATAAAGTCGGCTCTGGACATCTGGTCTTCCAGCAGCCTTAAAAAAAGGGGAAAAGTCTCAAATATGAGATCCTCTCAGATATGAGAAACTTCAAGAAAATTAAGATGCTGCAAAACTAATATAATCAAACATACATGATATAGTCATTACAACACCCGACTGGATCATCCATGCCCGTGCTCTTAAGATTCAGAGGAAAAAGGGGATGAAGATGTTGGCTTCAATTAAACAAGAAGTCTCAAATATCCATCTATAACCAGGAACCGAAGGCCTCGTTAAAGCTTTACAATTGGTAGCTTAGCTCTACCATCGATCCATACAAAAATACAAAAACTGAGTATATATACTCAGAGCAATTCGCCACATTGGTAGCAGGAGGGTAGCTGAGACATTAAAATCCAATTTAGTGTGTGCAGGCTCCTCTGGTCAGACTAGGACATCAGATCGGCATGGCTTCTTTAGGAAAACCTGCACACAAGACGATCTTGGGCAGACTGCCTGCGAGAACCTCCATGCCTTACACTTAAGGAGTGAGGTGAGGTTTCAACCACCTCCTCCTACCTTTATTTACCTCTGGCAAGAATCAGGATCGAGGTCGAGTTGAATTGGCACCTAGAGAATGTGGCGACGTCTACTACATCTAAACCCGATGCTTTGGCCCTTTGCGCAGCTCTTTCTATCACCCCAAGTGACAATGGGCCGTGACCCTGCGCCTATATTCAAAGGTGCTTTTTCCATTTCGTGTTTCGGCAATTCCAGATGCAGTGGAGGAGCGACCCCCTGTCTTTCAAAGTCCCGGTAATCGAAATGGTGACTGGACTTAATCAGGCGCCATGTGTCCCGACTAGATCGGACGACCATGATCATTTCGGCATTTTGGGGCCCACCTTGCCACACAATAAACGTTGACGCCCTTTCCCCAGGCCTGTTTCCTTTGTGACCAGGCACCAAGGCCGTGGGCCCAACTCCTGGGGGATTTTACATTTCGTGTTTCGATGATTCCAGATGCAGTGGAGGAGTGACCCCCTGTCTTTCAAAGTCCCGGTAGTCGAAATGTCGAAACGACTAATCCGCAATCAATGGCCAGATTTGATTTAATATGGACGGTCACGATGAACCTTAGTGTATTTCGGGGATTCTCCCACCGGGAGTTCTCGTTCCTTTGCTCTCGACCCTTGTATTTCAAAGTCTCGGTAGCCGAAATGGCGACCAGACTTAATCACATTCCACGTATCCTTCAATATTAACGGTCCCGATTCTTTCGGGGATTCTCCCATCGGGAGCTCCAAAATCCCCGAAATGTCGACTAGCTACCACCTATCCCCCTTCTTTAGGACCCACCTTTCCATACAACCCTGTGCTATGACCGTAGGCCCGCACCCAAAGGTGCCTTTTCATTTCATGTATTGTGGGTGGAATGGAGTCGACCCTTGTATTTCAAAGTCTTGGTAGCTGAAATGGTGACCGGACTTAATCATGCGCCATGTGTCCTGACTGGATCGGACGACCACAATCATTTCATGACTTTGGCCCTAAGGGATGAGCCCATGCGCTAAACCTCATGCAACTCTGTGGCTCTAGCTTACTCGATGACCATTGATCTGCTCCATCGATGGATCTTCACCGCTAAAAAGCAAAAATGCACGCCCGCTTTATTTTTAACCCGGAAATAGAGACTTTATGCATGTTTCACTTTGGCGCTCATGACTGCGGCCTTTGAATAAAACTCATTTGATGGGTTTTTAAACCCCATTTCTATGCATTTTACACCAAGGGCTTGAAGTCTGAGAGAAACACCCCCCTTGCAAGAATTGGCGCTAACATTAGGCTCCATGGGGGATAGAGTCATCCCTGTGATGCTCTAAGAACTCCTTCTGCAGTTGCAATTGTCTTATGTTGGGCTATGGAGTCGAGCTCAAAACACCCTGCTTAAAAATACATGTCGATAAGTGAAAATAAAAGATAAACACACATACTCCAAGGAGCTTATTTATGTACGGTCCTAAACTAATAAATTCCTTTACATGGGGCTAGGTGAAAGCAAACTTCCACCATAGCCAATCAAGCAACTTCCTGAATAGAAGCTCCTTCCTTCTGCCGATGATCACAAACATATGGTGTAACCGTGATAGCAGAACGGTTATGCTCTTCAACTCCTCCTTACAGGATGAAGTTGAGATGAAATAGGGCGGCTCTAAATTGTGAAGGAAATACAACTCCATGTATTCCTTCACAGGCTCATAGGACCAGTGGCAAACTCCAAAAAATGGGTGACAGGTAGCCTCCTTTGCTACATAGTTGTTCAAGTGTGGATGAATATCTCTGGTAGGCCCAGGAGGGTGAAAAGCTGGTGTAGGCTGACTGATCTCAGGCGGTGGTTGCTCATAGGCAGGCCCTGGACAGGAGGCAAACTGCTCCTCTAGTTATTCTTCTTGGCTCTCCCAAGGGTCATATTCATAATGGCCATAAACAAGACCCGTGGGAAAGCTCTTTTCCTCATCATGTTGCTCAGGAAGGCTTATTTCCTTGCAATGTCCATCATTTGTGAACAGAGGAAAAGGCTTCGCAGTCTGCTCTTTACCAGAATGATCATCAAAGCTGGGTGAGCACAAAACTCCCCCATATTGTAAAAAAGGAACGATCTCTCGATCCTTCTTTTCAATCCCAAATGTAAATACATCATGGGAAATCTCGTGAAGGAAAAGAAAACAATCCTCTTCCATAATGGCTTCTTCCTTTAAATATGAGACAACAGGCTCATTAGGGGCATCAACTAATGCCTCTACCGCTATGAAATATTCATAATCACCCTTAGTAGAGATGCCAAGAGAATCTTCTTCAAGTGATGGAAAATCCTTTGCACATTGTTTGGCTTCCCACCTGTCTAGTCTGGCAGTGAGAGATTTTATTAGTTCCATAACTCTGCCCCAAGCATCTTCTCCCTCCTCGCAACCTTCACTCTCATAAACTTCCTCTGATGCAGATGAATGGGGATGAGAAAGGACTGATTTCTGACCCAATTCATCAGGATCATCCTCATAGCCTACGTAAGCAGCTCTATCTTGTATACAGTTGTTGTATCCCTCACAACAATTATGAAAAATTAACTCAGAGGGATAAAGCTTCTGAAAATGGGCGGTGAAAGCTGCATGAAATTCTACGAGTGAAGAAATGCTAGCAAGGGGTAAACAATGATACCATTTACGGGCATCCCCTGCTAATGAGGACATGAACATTTTCATTAACACATCCTCTTGATGTATCTCCCATTGATGCATGAGTTCATGAAATTCTTCGAGATGTCGAGCAGGGTTGTCCTCTACATGCTCTCTAAATCTAGGCAAATAATCATGCGATTCATTCGGAGAAGGGACAACATTGGGAAAACCATGAATAGCAGAAAAATTAAAAGGAGAATACCTCCGAGCAAGGATTTTTTCCATTTCGAACCAGCGGAGTCGCCAATCGATCCTTGAATCATGGAGTCGCCAGGTGAAATATTCATAGCTTTGAATGTGTCTGGTATTTGTTCACCATCAAAGGCCAGATCCTAACGTTGTGTCCTCCTAGGAAACTTCTCAAGCTGAGAAAACAGCTGCTGAAACCTTCTCGAAAAATCTCCTCTGGTTTAGCTTTCAGGTGTGCTAAAAGTAGCCACAACTGAAATAGTGAAGTAGAAACAGTGGAGTCACCAGGTGCACAGTAGCAATATTCAAGGGCTTTGATGCCTGATGCACCTTTAGAATCAAAGACTCAATGTCGTTCAATCCCTGGGAAAATATTCAACTTCATCCCCGACAACGACGTCAGAAGTCACTCCTCGATTGCAGCAGGAGCATAGCCCAACGCCCATCAGTTTAAATGTCATGATTTGTTTGTAAAAGGGGATCGAATGGAAGTAAACTCATAACAGTATCATTTTAACTCAGAAGAGTAGGCTAGAATAGCTAAGACAGGTGAGGTCTTGATCTAATTTAAGCCAATTATTTTGCATAGTTGTGAGTAAGTGGAGGGAAAAACAAAGGAAATAAAGTCTGCTCTAGACATCCGGTCTTCCAGCAGCCTTAAAAAAAGGGGAAAAGTCTCAAATATGAGATCCTCTCAGATCTGAGAAACTTCAAGAAAATTAAGATGCTGCAAAACTAATATAATCAAACATACATGATATAGTCATTACAACACCCGACTGGATCATCCATGCCCGAGCTCTTAATATTCAGAGGAAAAAGGGGATGAAGATGTTGGCTTCAATTAAACAAGAAGTCTCAAATATCCATCTATAACTAGGGAACCAAAGGCCTCGTTAAATCTTTACAATTGGGAGCTTAGCTTTACCATCGATCCATACAAAAATACAAAAGTTGAGTATATATACTCAGAGCAATTTGCCACATTGGTAGCAGGAGGGTAGCTGAGACATTAAAATCCAACTTAGCATGTGCAGGCTCCTCTGGTCAGACGAGGACATCATATCGGCATGGCTTCTTTAGGAAAACCTGCACACAGGACGATCTTAGGCAGATTGTCTGCGAGAACCTCCATGCCTTACATTTAAGGAGTGAGGCGAGGTTTCAACCACCCCCTCCTAACTTTATTTACCTCTAGCAGGGATCAGGATCGAGGCCGAGTTGAATTGACACCTTGAGAACACGATGATGTCTCCTGCAGCTAAACCTAATGCTTTGGCTCTTTGTGTAGCTCTTTCTATCACCCCAAGTGACCACGGGTCGTGACCCTGTGCCTATCTTCAAAGGCGCTTTTTCCATTTCGTGTTTCAGCGATTCTAGATGCAGTGGAGGAGAAACCCTCTGTCTTTCAAATTCCCAGTAACCAAAATGGTGACCGGACTTAATCAGGCGCCATGTGTCTCGACTGGATCGGACAACCATGATCATTTCAACATTTCGGGACCCGCCTTGCCACACGATAAACGTCGGTGCCCTTTCCCCAGGCCTGTTTCCTTTGTGACCGGGCACCAAGGCCGTGGGCCCAACTCCTGGGGGCTTTTACATTTCCCGTTTCAGTGATTCCAGATGCAGTGGAGGAGTGCCCCCATGTCTTTCAAAGTCCCGGTAGCCAAAATGTCGAAACGGCTAATCCACAATCAATGGTCGGATTTGATTTAATATGGACGGTCACGATGAACCTGAATGTATTTCAAGGATTCTCCCACCAGGAGTTCTCGTTCCTTTGCTTTCAACCCTTGTATTTCTAAGTCTCGGTAGCTGAAATGGCGACCGGACTTAATCGCACGCCACATATCCTTCAAGATTAACGATCTCGATTCTTTCAGGGATTCTCCCACCGGGAGCTCCAAAATCCCCAAAATGTCGACTAGCTGCCACCTGTACCCCTTCTTTAGGACCTTCCTTTCCATACGAGCCTGTGATATGACCGTAGGCCTGCACCCAAAGGCACCTTCGCATTTCACGTATCGTGGGTGGAAGGGAGTCGACCGTTGTATTTCAAAGTCTCGGTAGACAAAATGGCGACTGGACTTAATCAGGCGCCATGTGTCCCGACTGGATCGGATGATCACAATCATTTCATGACTTTGGACCTAAGGGATGAGCCCATATGCTAAACCTCGTGCAACTATGTGGCTCCGACTTACCCGATGATTGTTGATCTGCTCCATCGATGGATATTCGCTGCTAAAAAGAAAAAATCCCCGCCCGCTTGATTTTTAACCTGAAAATAGAGACTTTATGCATGCTGCGCTTGGGCACTCATGACTACTGCCTTTGAATAAAACTCATTTGATGGATTTTTAAACCCCATTTCTATGCATTTTACACCAAGGGCCTGAAATCGAAGAGAAACACCCCCTTGCAAGAATTGGCGCTAACAGCAGGCAACTCCAATTTGTATGCCATAGTACCAATCTTTTGCAACACCTTATAAGGGCCATAGTACTTTGGTGATAATTTATTATCGTTCTTGGCTTGCTTGAGGGACATTTGTTTGTATGGTTGTAGTCTTAAAAACACCCAATCCCTTACTTCAAAACTTCTTTCACTACGATGTTGATATGCTTGTTGTTTCATGCGATTATGTGCCATGGTCAGGTTTTCCTTTAAGATTTGGAGAACTTGTTGTTGATGCTCGATGTGATATTCAACTACTTGAACCTTAGATTTTCTTTTAGAGAAGAAGTGATGGAAGGAGGGTGGTATCCATAGAGTGACATAAATGGTGTCATTTTTGTTGCAGTATGAAAGGAAGTGTTATACCACCACTCTGTCAAGGGTAACCATTTGAACCATTGTGTTTGTTTATCAGAGACAAAGCAACGAAGGTAACCTTCCAGACATTTGTTCACTATCTCAGTTTTTCCATCAGATTGAGGATGATAGGATGAGCCATGAGCCAATTGAGTACCCAAACAAGAAAATAATTTTGTCCAAAAATGTCCAGTGAAGATTGGATCTCTGTCATTTACAATAATCTTTGGGATGCCATGTAGCTTTTGAACTGTCTCCATGAATGCGGTGGCAACTGTACTAGCTTTGAAGGGATGAGAGAGTGCACAAAAGTGTGCATAATTGGCCAGTCTATCAACAATCACCATGATGACACTCTTTCCTTCAGACTTTAGTAACCCTATGATGAAATCCATGGAAACCTCCTCCCAGAACTGACTTGGGATGGCTAATGGTTGTAAAAGACCTAGGGTCTTAATTGTTCCACCTTATTTTGTTGGCAAACCAAACATTCTGCCACAAACCTTTGAACATTAGTTTTAAGGCCATCCCCAAAAAAATACTTCTTGAATCTATGGTAGGTTTTCAAAAATCCCAAGTGCCCTCCTACTGGAGAGGTATGTCATTCCAATAGTATGTTTTGTTTGAGTTGGGAGTTCTTACATAAATATAAGCGATCTTTGTACCACAGTGAATCATTTTTCCATGTAAATGTATCTGATACAATAGAATTCTGCTGCAACCTTTGAATGAGAGTCCACACTTTTTCGTCATTCTTCCATTCATCCCTTGCTTCTATTATCCAATCGGGTTGGATGATCGAGATAGCACAGAGAAAGGCCTCAACATCTTCATCCTTTCTTGAGAGTGC
>SNQJ01S0001438.1:217225-248747 GCA_010110895.2 Picea sitchensis
TCCTTGTGTCCTCATCATGAATTTCATGGGATGCATTTTCACTTTCAGGTGTCTTCTCTGTTACGAAATTTTTCAATACTTCCATGATCTCCTCTTTTAAACCATCCATCCTTGCCTCCAACTTAGCTTCCATCTCTTGTAGTTCATATTTTGTTACTATCTTATTTTGTAAATCATTTATTTCCCTACGCATTTCTTCACCTTCATCAAGAGTCCAAGTAGGACTGTCTGGAGCCTTATTTGGTGTAGAAGTTCCCTTATTGGGGGGCATGTTGGCCAACTATCACTTTTGAACCTTGATTTTGAGGTGGTTCTGCTAGACAATCTTTCTTCTCTTGTATCTCCCAATTTTCGACCCTTCTGGGTATCAAACTTTCTTTTATGTAGTTATCTGATATTTCTTCTCTGTAATTCCATAGGTATGATAAAAATTGGATGTGCCAAGTAGAATTTACGGTAACTTCCCCACAACTTGTTGATTTTTGGCCTTTCTAGGAGATCTCACTTGTATAGCTTTCCCCACACAAAATAATTGATATAAAATTCTAAAACTTGTACCAAAAATACTACAGACTGTCCACTATCCAATGAAACCAGTCTCACTCAATTTGGATACTCTAGGAAGAAGTTATGATTGTTTTACCTGGAACACCTTCTTTAGACTAGTCAATAGAACTAGTCAGATACCCTATATTCCACAGGGTGTATATACAAATGTAAGATGACCCAGAAGCTGAACATTTTACCACAAATACCTTCCTAATTTCTGTGGATAGCCTCCATATTTCACCATCTGAAACGTTACATAAAAAAATTTATAGCAAAAATTTTGCAATGACTCAGTTCATGATGATTCTGTAACCCTATATTTTGCAGGTTGTATCTCCAAAAGCATAAGGCCTCGGGAGCTAAAATTTTAACCCAACGTACCTTGATATGTATACTAAATATCCTCCAAGCCGTTCCTTCTGAAACTTTGTAGAAAAAAAGTTATAGTGAAAATTCCAAGGTGTCTTAGATGTAGCAGCGAAACCCCAAGACCTTGAGCTTTGATACCATATGTTAAGAACCAAATATCAATATAGAATAGAAAAACCTCAGAATAAGTACTCAACGCCTTGAAAAATAGATAATTTCAGATAATAAGCCTCTTCGAGGGGGCAACCTCCTTTTACCCCACATAAATGTTCAAGTACTAGATGATTCCAAATGAAAATGTCTCCTTGGTATATATAGGAGACTAGGAGGTATAATTACAACTAATGGAATACAACCGACATAAATAAAATAACATTACTAATGTAATAAGCCCCAATTAAGGGGTAATGAGCCAATATTAGGGCTTAACAATTTCTAACACAAATATCATTGTTGATTGTATTATAAGCCTACACATTTTATGCAGTAGTATATTGTTTTCCAAGGTAATTAGAGGATAACGCAGAAATACATAGGGATTCCTTATTTTGAGAGGATATGTATAGTTTATCTTAAATTATATTATAAATGGCATCAATGATATGCTTTTATATTTATTAGTAATTGGCGATGATAATAGAAGTTGCCTTCTACTTTATTTCATTTAAAAAACAAATTATGATTTGATATCTAGGTAACAAATAGCTCTGGATGATATATAGAATTAAAAGTGTACACATGTAATATCTTTTGTTTTTGTTATATACTTGGAAAAATTTATTAGGCCATTTACTTCTCCATGTTATCTAATATGATGATAAAAAATAACATGCTACTCAATTTTTTCGGCATTCATTTTCCCCTACTTTAGAAGTATGTTAGTTGTTAATTTATTGATATGATAGTATTGTTGTTTCATTTCATTGGATGTTGCATTTTAATTGAATGGGGATGTGGGAGAAATGGAAATGGTCAAACCTAAATATTTCATTTAATGGTTTTTAACGTTGAGTTGTGCATGCATTGTTTTTTATAATATTTAGGTTTCAATTGTTTATCTTTTATAAACATGGTATATTGTCCACTAGTGCTTAATAACAAGAAGACAAGACATGACATAGTGTTTATGTGAGATTGCCTTGGTGGTTATGTTGCATGTGCAGTGCAATAGAAACTTGGAAATATCCATCTTATTTGTAGTTCCTTCAACCTACCAAGAACAAGAAACCTTCAAATATTCAAGCGTTGGGTAGATGGCAATTTCTTGGTGGTAAATGTTGGGCACAAGTTGAAGGCTAGAAGTGGCATATCTTTAGGTATCCCAACACATTTTGATATATTCATTAAGACTAGTAGCTTCATTCAAATACATTTAACATTGGATAGCAATTACTTTGTTAAATTAGAAAGTGTCATATTAGATTTATTGTTCATTAGAACATGGTGTACTTTATTATACATTTATATCATTCAACACAAGTATTAATACAATTTGTTGTGGTCATATGTGTTGATATTTAGTGTTCACAATCCAAACTCGATATTGGTTTCCATTGGCATTTGGGTGTTGATGTACCATTTGGTATTGGTTATCATTAGCATCTGGATGTTGAAGTATTGTAATGTGGGTTTAGGGTTTCAAATGGATATTGATGCTTTTGTATTCTTAGAAATTTTCTAATTTAATCTCTCATTAAATGTATTCATCTTTAGATTTCTTATTCAATTTTTGGCTTATACTCTTGGTAAATTTTATGGCCTAGGTTGTCATTAGATGTATTTATCTTGATATTTTTTATTCAATCTTCAGTTTGAGTTCAAGATTCTTATAAATAATATTTATTAGTTTTTAATAAAGCATGGACTTGTTATAGAGGTAGTTTGATTTTGAAGCCAAGGAAAAATGGTCTATCTATAATAACAATTTTATTCTAGCTAACGAGGAAAAATTTAGTCAATTAAGTGAAAAACCTATCTATGTAATCTTATCCATCTTGTTTAGTCATTGATTATATATTTGATGGAAACTTTTTTTTTTCTGGAAAAGAAAAAAAAAATTATATTTCTTAGATGGAAATATACATTGTTCTGCCTCAAGGGAGAGTCTCTACCTAGAACAAAAAATAAAATAAAGCTGGCATAAAAGCCATTCTTTCTACCACTTATCTAATGTACACATACCTTACATCAAACGGTCTCCAAACTTTTACATTTTCTTCGAATCAAAACAGGTCGAAGCCAAAATTCAAACCTTCCATATCAATTCAAAATATCATTCAAGGATAAGGAGTTAAAAATTAAATTCAAGACTTTTAGTTTCCTGACCATCATGGAATTCCTGAACTGCAAAGGAGCCAATGCGACATTCCAGAGCTTCCTTGGAGAGCATGTTCGTCATTTAGTTGATCTCTTTGTAGACATGCATAAAGGACTTCCAAGTGAAATTCTGCTCAAGATGTCGGATTTGTTTCAACAGGGATTGAAGGCTAGCTAACTCAAATTTGCATTTGTGATTTTCCCAGTCAATGAAAACTTTTGAATCACCCATCACTTGTTGCTCCAAAAATGAAGGTACTACTGATAAATTGCAAGTTTAGTTTATTGTATTTTATGCATCGGATTGATAAGAATGTGAAATACATAAACTCATTAACTTATTGTGGAATATCAAATGTGACTTTTACTTGATGCTCATTAATGATTAAAGAGATCAACCATTAATAAACATGCTGCAAATTAAGATAAGAGAACAACAAAATAGAAAGAGAAATAGAGACAAGAACTTGTTAACGAAGTTCACCAATCGTTGGCTACGTCTCCGGGCCCGCTTCTAAGTGGAGGACCTCTTTATTTCTCTTTAAAATGCTCAAAGTTCTCTTACATAGGCTCTTTGTTGTTACATTACATGCTTCAGATCTGTTGTGCAAGACCTCCTTACTCAGATTCATACATGCATCATCAAAATCCTCTCAAAAACATGGCAAAAATGCCTCTCAAAACATGAGAAAAAGCCAAAAATTACAAGCTGCTCCTTCAAATCCCTACATCAAAAAGTCTCCTTCAAGCTTCAAAAAGCCTAGTTTATATAGGTTTTGGGATAAACAAGAGAAGCCTAACTTCTCTTGAATATATAGCCTCTTTCTGGGATCAAATCCCCCTCCAAATGGCCAAGATATCCTCAAAAAACCAATTATGGTCATTATATCAGGCAAAAATCAATTAAAATTGCCAAAAACTATAGTAAAAACCCATTTCTGCATAAAATTTGGGCTTAATCCCCCAAGAATAGGCGCGCGCCCTCAAATCGTGGTCACATGCATCTAAAATTGGCCAAGTTCTAGCCCAAAGGGCTAAGCGTTGGCGCTTAATTCGTGTTAGCCCCCTGGTTTTGGCACGCTCTGCATGGATCCTCGACCTAGAATGATTCGCGCCCTAAGGGATAGGCCCCCAAATTGTGCTTGGGGTTATATGGATTCGTCGAGGTTCAAGGGCTAGGCCCTATCCAAACCCCACGTGTGTAGTGGAGCACCTAACATCCTGTGTTGTGGTCGCATGGGTGGATAAGTCCATGGACTAGGGCTTAGCCCCAACCCCTTTCCTCCTCCATTACACATATATTACAACTTAAATAATGTTATTGTGGCTTGTATAAACAAGCTTCACACATGGCACGTTGGTTGTTGGAACTTTCCCAAAGTTGGTGCTTGGTCATAGGTAGTGGGTTCAAAACCCATGGACCCCAAACTTATTTTTGGAACTTTCCATTCGACTGCTGACTGGGTGCCACATGGCTGCCCATGCCTGGGTCACATGGCACCACCACATTTGACCAACTCACATGCCACGTGTCAGTAATGTATTGGATCTGTCATCTTCCCAGTCAACTATTGTAGTGCTTCCACATGTCTCTGCCACATCAACATCATTAATTAGCTTTGGTGATGTCATGATGACGTCAGCATTGACTTTTTTCCAATCCTTTGACTTTTTAACTATTTGAGAATTTGATCAGCGTGTGATAACTCTAGCATACAGAGCTCATTTGAGAACGTAAATATATGGTCAAAATCAGCACCACGAGACAGTCACAATGGAATTGGTTTCACTCAATTCCAAGAACTTTCATTTTTGAGCATTTTCTGAGCCTGGGGAGCCTCCTGGATCACTTGTATGTGATCTATATCCCTTCACTGCACAAAAAACAACAAGGAGAAAAAAGATGAGAATTCTTCCTTGGTGTTAGAACTCGAGCCTGACACATATCTTATATGGAAGTAGTGCTTGGAGGAGATGAATAAAATGACCCCGACATCGCTTTTGGTAGGGTGGCCTTGGTTGGCTCCATCGAAGAAGCCCCAAGGAATCTTTAAGTCTGGAGTTGGCATGGAAGGGATCCTGATTTTCTTCTATTTTGGTTCATGGGGAAACTCCTTCGCTAGTTTCTCAATAAGGCTAGTTACTCCTTCCACGGGAAGTAATTTATCCTGAAACAAAATAGAGTTGCACACCCACCATATGAAATATACAAAGTGACAAGGGATTGAATCGAGGCATACCACAAAATTATCCATCATCCAGTCTTTCACACAGAGTTCCAAACTGTTTTGGTTCCACGAAGCATTGGTTCTTAATTGTTTTAGAAGGAGACTCCAGATCTGAAGAGTATAAGGGAAAGATGCAAAGAGGTGGTACAGTAATTATGCTTCCTTAAAGCATAGTGAACATATTTTTGGGTCGATCCACCCACGTATGATTCCATTATCCTAGGTTAAAAAAACAAATTGAGACCAGGCCAAAGAACAATTTTAGATTTTAATTGATAGTGCAATTTCTAGATTTTTTTCCCACCACCAATTCGAGGGGCCATCATGTTCTCTCTTAGCATATTCCTTGTAGCCATGGTTTACAATATATTCTCCCGAGACTACATTCATAGACCAAACTAGGGAGTCTTCTTCCTCTACTATTAATTTAATATGGTTGGAGCACGACATTTCGACGAATTTTTCACATTCTTCAGCCAACTCGCCTTCCAATATGAGGTCAAATTATGATTTCCATCTCAGTCGCCCAAATATTTTTTGATCAAGGACATCTCATACAAATAATATCTCTTGGTCGTGCAGAACAGTAAGAATCCTCTCTAAAATTTTGAATTCATCACCTTCTTTGGCCCAAGGGTCTTCACCGGTCCTGACTCTTTTACCATTTCCAATATTCCATACCTTCATCTGCTTACCAAGGGGAAGGATTCCACCATGGCCTTCGAAGCAATTGAACTGTTATTCGTAATCTTCCTCAGTGCATGAAACCAATATTCAATAGACAAATTTCCAAGATACTTTGATTTCATCACTCTGCCCCAAAAAGATGAGTTTTGGGTTATCCTCCAAAGGATTTTTCCGGTTGATGCTTGGCTAAATAAGTACATGTTTTTTATGCACCATCCACCCAAGGATTTTGGCCTAGCAAGGTTTGTCCATTTCACCAGTGGGATCATGTTGTGTTCACGACTTCCATGTATATTTTAACCTTGTACAATATTTTACTGCAAACATATTTTCAATAAAATAATAGAAAAGATACAATGGAAAATACACACATTACACAGATTTTTCCATGGAAACCCAAACCGGGAAAACCAACATATTCTATATTCATTCATAGTGATACATTGTTTATAATACAATATACATATAGAAGCCAATGGCATCCAAAACCCTAACCCAGTGACTTGTAGTAGTCAACAACCCTAATTCCTTAACCAGAAATAGAAAACCATTGGAAAAAACCATGTGTCGAAAAACCGCCCAACAATGGACACAAAAATTGAGGAGACACAAAAAACAAGGCAAAATTTGACATGTTTCCCAAGGCAAAAAAAAATTCTTAGGGGCGCTGCCCCTTAACCCCCCTGCGTGCCCGACACAGCGTAGAAGACACCACAACTAGTCATGCAAATAATATAACATGTACCCAACATTCTCCCACTTGTTGTTTTCTTTGCATATAGGGGGTTACATAGTAAAAAATATAAGGCATCAATGCCCATGGATCCTCTACACCAAGAAAACTTCTCAATGCTCGCATATTTTGTTAATGAATCTGCAACATTCTTCAAAGTGTCCATCTTCATCAAAATCACTTTTGTTTATTCAACCATGTCTCTCACAAAGTGATATTGAATATCAATATGATTTGTCTTTGAATGATAAGTTGGGTCCTTCGCCAGAAAAATTGCACTCTGACTGTCACAATCTATCCTTACAACTTTTTGTACCTACCCAATACCTAAACACAACCTTTGTAGCCATATTGCTTCCTTACTTTCATGAGTGGTTGCCATGTATTCAACTTTTGTAGTTGAAAGTGCCACTACATCTTGGCTTTTTCTCATCCAACTAATTGCTCCTCCAAACAGGTTAAACACATACACACTTGTAGATCTCCTAAGATCCATATCTCCAGACTAGTTTGCATCCACAAAGCCATGTATGTCCAACAATCTGTCCAATCCTGGTCTTCCTTGGTGGCACAATCCATAACTAGCAGTGCCACACAAATACCTGAAAACCATTTTTACTGATGTCCAATGCTCCTTCCCTAGTTTTGACATATACCTGCTCAAAACTCCCACTGCATGTGCAATGTCTGGTCTAGTACAAACCATTGCATACATCAAACTTCCAACTACACTCGCATATGGAACACGAGACATGTCCTCCTCCTCTTCATGTGTCTTGGGACACTGATCCACATATAACTTTACACCAATAGGAATAGGGACCTTGACCAGTTTACATTCCTGCATATTAAACCTCTACAATATTGTCTGAACATATTTTCTCCAATTTAACTAGATTTTTCTCTTTTTCCAATCTCTTTTAATTTCCATGCCGAAAATGAAATTTGAAGCATTGATATCCTTCATGTCAAATTTAGAGGAGAGCTTATTTTTCACATCCTGAATAATCTCCTTGTTGTTTCTTATCAGCAACATGTCAGCAACATGTCATCCACATACAAGACCAAATAAATCAAATGATCACCAATTAATTTAAAATACACACAATGATCCTCTTTTCTTCTTGTGAAGCCAAGCCCCAGCATACATGTATCAAATTTTTGATACCACATCCTTGGTGATTGTTTTAAACCATATAGGGACTTTTTCAGCTTGCATACCAACTCCTTCTTTCCCTTCACAACAAAGCCTTTTGGATGCTTCATATATATTTCTTATTCCAGATCCCCATGTAGGAATGTTGTCTTCACATCCATCTATTCAACTTGAAAATCAAATGCAACAGTAATAGATAACAAAAATATTATAGAAGTTAACTTGGCAACAGGAGAAAAAATCTCACCAAAATGAATTCCCTCAACCTGGGAATAACCCTTTTCTACTAACTAAGCTTTGTATTTCTCCACTTTTCCTTATGCATTCATCTTATTTTTAAATACCCATTTGTTTCCAATGGGATTTGTTCCAGTCGACAAATCCACTAGATCCCAAGCCTCATTGTTATCCAAGGCTTCCATTTCTTCATCCATGGCCTTTTTCCAAAGCTTGCCATCCTCTGAATCCACTGCCTCCCTAATAGTTCTAGGATCATCAACAGTAATAGACAAAGAAAAATTTGAACATAGATTAGACGGAGTATACCGTTTCGGTATCCTTCTTTCTCAAACCAATCTCCTCAATACTCGAGTATGAGGATCTTCTTCTTCGGATTCGTGTTCTTTTGTAGAGTCTGATTCATCATCCTTTAAATCAAACTCTATTTTCTTTGGTTCTTCCTTACTTGGTAGGACTTCCAGTTTAATAACATCCTTCATTTCTCTAAATACTACATCTCGGCTATACACAACCTTCTTAGTTTCTAGGTTCCAAAGCTTATAACCTTTGAGACCATCTTTATACCCAATAAAGATACACTTTTCATCCTTCTTATCTAGCTTACTCTTGTTTTCCTTTGGAACATGAACATAGGCCTCACAACCAAATACCTTGAGATGTGTGAGAGAAGGTTTCTTACCAATCCATACCTCTTGTGGAGTCTTTTCATCCAGTGTTGATGAGGGTGATTTGTTGACCAAGTAACATGTAGTACCCACTACCTTTGCCCAGAATTCTTTCCCTAACCTGATGCCACTGAGAATGTACCTTTGTTTTTCCATCAATGTCATGTTCATCCTTTCTGCAACTCCATTTTGCTGAGGTGTATATGGAGTAGTCTTCTGCATTGCTATACCAGACTTCTTACATAATTATTCAAATTCATTCTTGCATAACTCTCCACCATCATCTATCCTCAGCTCAGTCAACACCTTAATTATTTTCTCCATTTGATTCTCAATAAGAGCCTTAAACCCTTTAAACATTTCAAAGACTTCATATTTCTTCCCGAGGAAATATATCCAAGTATTCCTCGAGAGGTCATCTATAAATGAGACATAGTACATAGATTTTCCCAATGATGGAACCGACATAGGTCCAAACACATGACTGTGAACTAGCTCTAAAATTCCTTCTGCCCTCGTTGCACCAGAGGGGAATCTTACTCGATTTTTCCTCCCATATATACAATGTTCACAAAAATAAAAATCCATAGAGTAGTTAAACATACCTTCAACCATACCTTTACCATGTAGTAGTCGAAGACCACTCTCTCTAATATGCCCTAGTCTTTTATGCCACATCATAACCTTTTCTCCAGAGACTGTAGGAGTTCTTTCTTCTTCAACTCCAATATTAGGAACAATGGAACTATTACACCCATCACTAATAGTGCTTCCTTGTAGCTTATACAAAGTTCTAAACCGAACTCCCTTTGGTAGCACCATTGCTCCTCGAACCATCTTGCAGGTTTCCTTTTCAAATATTGTTTTTACCCCTGCATAGTTCATTTTTCTTACATAAATCAAATTTATGGCCAATCCTAGGATGTGCAGAACACCAAGTAGTGTTCTAATATTTCCATCTATGAGCCTCAACTTGAATTTTCCTCGACCTATGATTTTGGTTTTCGATTCATCACCTAGGAAAACATTACCTCCATCATACCTTTCATATTCACAAAACCTCTCCATGTGGGGAGTCATATGAAAGGATGCACCTAAGTCAATCAACCATGCCTCATGATATTCATGTGTGCTTGAAGAATCCAAGTACACATCCCCTCCTTATTCCTTGGATGTCTTTTCTTTCGTAGAAGGAGATTCTTCAGATCCTTTATTTTCATCAAATTTGGATCTACATTGCTTCTTGTAGTGCCCTTATTTTCCACATCTCCAACATACCTTTACAAAATTTCTGGGAGACTTAGATCTCCCACTTGAGAAATTATAATCTAGGTGGATATTGGTGGCCACCCACCTATTCCAAGTAGCTCCTCTTGATAGTTTTTAGTTCAACACGTTCTTCTATAATTATTTGTAATTGTGGGTTCTACACTTTTGGGGTTCTCTAAATCCTTACACAACATCTAGGTGGAGATTAGTGGCCACCCACCTAATCCAACTGAATTATTTTGGAAGTTTTCATGTCAATACATCTTTCTGTACTCCCAGGGCCATTTTGGGGCCCTAAACAATGTTTTTTTTGGCTTGCCAAAGTCAAACTATAGACAAAGTTATAGTTTGACAGAATAATGTGTAGTTCTCAAAAATACCTTTCCAAAGGGCTATCAAGCTCCTAAAACAGAGGTCGTATGAAAAATTTACGACCCCTGGAAGTTGAGTTACCAACTTACCCATCGGAGCCCACATAACTTTTGGTGTTTCATCTCCTAGGGTTGGGTTTTTGGATGTCTAGGGTTTTGGAATTCAAGAGTAATGTAAAAAAGGCCGCTGGAGCCTCATTGTAATCATTTATGATCAGACGGATGCGCATAGAAGCCAAATCTCTTCTCAGAGATAGCTACCACCATTCGAGCAATTTGATTTCAGTTATGTAGTTTTACAGTTTCAACCTATTTTATTTATTCAATAGAATTTATTGTTCACTGGATATTTGTTGTTTTTCTTTGTATATTTGTGTTATTGTATTCAATATGTTATTCATTTCATTCCACTCATAAATCTGTATTAGTGGTATCAGAGTAGTCTGATCTTCATTTATTTTTCTTCGTGCATGTCCCCGACAAGATCTGGGTACAAGAAGTTGGGACTCAAACCAGTCGAGTATTTTCAATATCGGTCGTGTCGAGCCCGACAAAAACTCATGGGGGATGAGAATAAATATGATGGAGAAGGATATCCTTTTAAAATGTTGCTCGAGGAATCCCTTGTGCGACAAAGGAACGAAATGATGGACAACTTTGCACATATCCTTCGACAACTGCCCATAGGAGACACATCTTCATCAAGCGGCCATGCAACCCCCTTCAAGGTACAAGTATATTTTCATATTCCATTATTTGAAGGACTGATAGATGTGGATATTGTAGATAAATGGTTGAATCTGCTCGAAGGGTGCTTTTTAGTCCACAATTTTTCCAACAGGGAAAAGATTACTTTTGCACTCCTCAAGGTCATCCCCCATGTTAAGGACTAGTGGGATACTTACTCTAAGCAAAGGGCCATAGAGGAATCTACAATATTTTTGGTCGCCCCCACATGGGATTTCTTCGGGGATGCCATTAAAGAACAATACTACCCTGTTGGAAGCTACGAGGACCAATACACAAGATGGACCATGCTGCGTCAGGAAAGGGACCAAACAGTACCAGATTTCACCAATATTTTCCATACCGTGTGCACCAAATTAGGTATCAAAGACTCTAAATGACATATGATGCTCAAATATCATGACTGTCTACCATATACAGTCAAACAAAAATGGATTTTTTGGACATCGCATCATTAGGTGTGGCTTATATATATGTTGTCAAGATTAAGCATAAATTTAAGCAGAAGAGGCGAGAGTTTGGATCTACAAACTCCTCACAGCTGAAGCAGGGCAAAGGCAGCCCCAACCCACAAAAAAAGGGATAGAGAAAAGATGACCACTCTAAGGACAAACATTCCAAGCCACAACACAATAAGGGTAATGAGAAGCCGAAGAAGGACACGAGAAAGTGGTGTGAATACCATAAAATCCCTTGGCACAACACCGAAGAATGTCGCTCCAAGAAGTCACTGGTGGTCGAGCTGAAAGCTTCTGGGGCAGAGACAGATTTTGAATCTGAATCAAATCTAGAAGGAGGGAATTGTATTATCGATGCCAAACCCAACACCACTGTCTCTACCACCAAAGTCCATCCAAGCAAACCAGAAGAACCAGAGAAAGGGGAACACCTCTTTCACTCACAGATGTGGGTAAAGGGGGATCCACTTCATTTCATTGTCAATAGCGACAGTCAGAAGAATATGATCTCAATAGAGGTCGTCAAGTGGTTGGACCTATAGATGACACCACACCCACAACCCTACACCATGATCATATGTCCTATCCAAGGAAGAGATCTCCACGTCAGCCAAAAGTGTCATTTTCCCTACAAAATCAATCCCTTCAAAGACGAGGTATTGTGTGATATTTCTCCCCTTGAAGTTTGTGATATTGTTTTAGGACAACCATATTTGTGGAAGCGACATGTTGTGTATGAGTCTAGAACTCATAGTTTTCTTATTACTTTGGGTATACAATTGTACAGGATACCAGAGGTAGCGCTGCCTACCACTATTTCTTTAATCTCTACTAAGAAATGCAGTAAGGTCATTTCACAGACTGGGAAGTTCTTCTTCTTTGTGATCCGTTCTCACAGTAAGCAGAAGGTCATCGCCACATTCATGGCCTCTACACAGAGCCTCTCTTTGTAGCAGAAGCAAGTGGATGGGATAGTGGAAGAGTACAAAGACATATTCTCCTCACCCACCGGGGTACTGACGCACTGCCAAGCCAAGCATCCAATTGATATAACCCCCGATTCACCTCTTCCTAATGGACCAGTCTACCATCACTTGTTTATGAAAAATGATGAAATCAAGCATTAGATCCAAAATATGATTCAAAAGGGGCACATCATACCCAACTCCTCCCCTTGCGGAAGCCTGATTTTACTGGTGTAGAAGAAATATGGGACCTGGAGGCTCTGCATTGATTATAGAGAATTAAAAAAAATCACAGTCAGGAATTAGTACCCAATTCCCCAAATTGATGACCTTCTTGACCAAATCAAGGGGGGAAATTTCTTCAACAATATCGACCTAAAGTCTGGCTACCACCAGATTCCCATCGAACCGACTAATGTATGGAAGACAACTTTCAAATCTAAAGAAGGTCTCTTTGAATGGTTGTGTTATCACATATACCACAAAGCACAGGATTCAGAACAATCCATTTCGGGCTTGAAACACAAGCAAGAAGACATGCTTGATTTTCAATGGCGAAGATCCTATGAATAGTTCATATCAACGACTCTTGGACGATCAAGATCTCAAAGTAGCACAATGATTAGCGACTATACAGAGGATTTGAAGTCCCGAAGTAAATCTAAGCCATTGAAGGATGAGGAAACGTGTCATCGGATATCACGCTTCAAAAGATTTACTTCGGAGGATTGCATGAGCAAGCAGAAGAAAACTCCTGAAGCCTAGAGGTCTCGAATCAAATCTCGGTCGTCCGAATATAGAGGACACGTGGAGGCAGATCCCTCACTTTGGAAGATTTACTTTGGAGGTATGTCACAACTGCCAACAACCAGGACACTATGCGAGAGAATGCCCACTTCCACCAATGACTTGTATGTATTTTCGTGCATCATATCATGACACAGAAGAATGGCCTACGTTACTAGGGAAGATCTAGGAGAAGAGGAATCAAAACAATCATAACGTTCAATGGATTTTAGCAGAAGCAAGGGATGAAGGGAGATACATCAACATAGTTACACATGGAGGAGATAAAATAGGAAACTACAGAGTCCGACGAGAGCCAATACAACATCTATGGGTAAAGAAGAATGTCAAACCAAGGAAACAATTCAATGCACAGAACGAGAAGGAAACATTTAAGCAAGCCATACAAGAATTTATGAAGCCAGGCACCGTGTCGACCTCAACCGCGCAACATAGAAATGAAGTTCCAGAGTACGAAATGCCTCCATCGTTGGATCATACCAAAGAAATGCAACCCCTAGGAAAAGTAAGTACAATCAAAGGCTTTTTGAAATCATGTCTAAAACTATTGAATGATCCATCCTCTGTCAAAATATTTCAAAATATATTAGAAAGATGTAGCATAGAGACATATGGAAAAATAGAACAAAAAACAATTAATCACCTACATACAAGGAGAAGAACAAGTAGGGAGTTCACGTTGAATGCCAACATTGAAGATTTCAACATGGGAGATATTATACTGGATCTAGGATCTAAATTCAATGTATTACTTAGGAAAACATGGCAATGTATGGGAGAGCCCACATTTGGATATTCACCCGTTTAGATGAAACTAGAAAACCAACACAAATTTCTACCAATTGGGAGACTGAAAGGAGTGACAGTAGACCTGAATGGAGTGCACACTAAAGTTGACTTTTAAGTAATAGAGATAGTGGACGACACAACACCATATCCAACATTGCTTGGCTTGGATTGGGAATTTGATAACTAGACCATAATCATTTTAAAGACACGGAAAATGACATTTGAGTCAGGAGAATACAATGTCATTGTGCCATTAGACCCATCAGAAGGGGAAATGTTTGTAGAACCTACTTTATTGGAATTGGAGGAAATTATCTAGTTGTATAGAACAACTGCGCGAAATGAAGATTATGTAAACCCAACTACATATGGGATACTCATTTGGCGGAGCATTACTTCATGTGCGTCAGACTCAGATACAGGTTTAGAAAACTCACAACAGAGGCTACACGATGTTTCCACAAGAAGATGCACAAGAATAGATCGCACAGTAAGATGGGTAGGTACGTAAATAAGCGAACCACCCAGTTTCCATGGGGTAAACAATCTAGAATCATTCTTGACACATTACGAAGATGAAGGGTTAGAAAATCATATACTTTTAGCACTAGATATAGCATTCAAGGCCACACGTGCAAGATGGTGGGGCGCACATAAAGAAACAATCAAGGTTTGGTACCAACAACAAAATCACAATGGACAGGGGGCACCAACAAAACACTTGGAGAAGTGCAGAGCGTTGTGGAAAATGACACCTCCAGAGGAATGGTCTCATCATTTCGTACATACTTTAGAGGGCATCCCAGCAAACTAGTATACAGACCAGGAACTGCGCAGAGGCTACGAGCTGGTGAGTATTGCAACAAAAATTTACAGTCAATTTCTCATTCGAGCATGAGAACTCCAACATAGATGAAACACTTAAGTAGATAAGAGGGGTGATATTCATTAAGGAAACAGAAGTCGAACTCATAATAGAGGAACAACGATGGAACAGACAGACAATGAAAGAACTAATGTCATGCTACCATGTGCAGGAAGAATCACCTGATGAAGATGATCCGCACAATATTCAGATTGAGGAAGCTGAAGTCAAAAGAGAAGTGGAAGGCCCACCTCTAGAATTATAAGTACTTGCTGTGCCAATCAAGGTGAAGAAAGTCAACATTAGGACAGTTGAGAATCCAAAAATGGCCAACATTGGAGACTACTGGGATGAGCAGACAGTGGAAAGAATAACAGAGTTACTGCGTGAGTATAACAACCTGCTCCCTACAACATTCACATAAATGAAGGGCCTAACATGGGAGCTAGGTGAAATGAAGATACCATTCAGAGCTGAGGCAAGATCAATCAGACAACGAACATACAGACAAAATCCAATATATAAGAAAAAACTCAAAGCTGAGATCGATAAGATGCTTGAAGCCGGAATCATAGAACCTGTTGAAGAATTAGAATGGATAAGCCCGATGGTAGTTCAGGAGAAAAAACAAGGTGGGATAAGAATATGCGTCGACTTGAGGAAGTTGAATGATGCATGCCTACATGATCCATTCCCTACACCCTTCACGGATGAAGTGTTGGAGAACGTAGGAGGACAAGAATTTTATTTATTCACCGACGAATTTTCAAGATATCATCAGATCAAGATAGCATCGGAATATAGATACAAGACTATTGGAGAAATTTCTATTTTTGACACACTAGTTCAGTGGGAGTTAACTGACTAGTTCTATTTTAGACTTTCTATTTTTACCATCACTTTTATGCATGCATGCATTCCTAAGGAAAGCTAACTGCTTGATTGTTTTTCTTAATTATGGAATGTTTTTCCCTATATATGAGTGTATTCCACTCATTCATTGTATCATATTGATCATGATCTATGCATCAATCATCGACTCATTGGAGTAGTGTGAATATATTTTCTCATTCTTCCATATTGTATCTCTCTTCCTTTTCTTGTTAATCTTTGTTTGTGCATGCTTTAGCTATATCTTCTGTGCAGGTTTCCATGAAACACTGACATGGTATCAGAGCTATGTTGTTTGGAGCAAGCCAGATAAGCCAAAGAATAAGGAAAATCGGGGTTTCGGCAAGCTAAATCCGTGGTCGTAACTTTCAACAATTATTCCTCCCAAAATATTACGTTTTGGAGGAAACGGCTCACGATGAAAGTAAATTGGTCCATTTTGGAAGTGAGTTTTCAATTGTTTGGTAAGATTCTTCATCGGTTTCTCAGAAAGTAAGACACAAGATAGCCTCCTGAAACTGATATGAATCCATGGTCGTACCTTTCTACATTCATTGATCCCAAAATATTATGTTTTGGAGGAAATGACCCACGTTGAAAGTAAATCGGTCCATTTTGGGAGTGGGTTTTCAACTGTTTGGCGAGATTCTTCACCGTTTTCTCATAAAGTAAGTCACAAGATCATCTCCTGAAACTGATACGAATTTTCACTTAAAGTGCCCTTTCTGCCGTGATTTCTTAATTTCTCACTTGCAGATTGAGGTTCTTAGAAACAGTGGGAGAGATGGATAGGAAATTTTTTATACAGTCAAACTTGGTGGTAATCCTCACACCATACAATTATTTTGATTGGAAGCCCAAGGCAGAATTCCAACTCAGAAGGAAAGGATTGTATAATTTGACGATGGCGACAGAAACCGAACCTACATCAACAATTGAGAAGATGAGATGGACTAACCGTAAGGACGAGGCCACAAGACTACTTATTGATTTAATCTCCATTGATTTATGGTTTCATGTTGCTGCATGCAAGACTCCAAATGATATCTGGACCACCTTGGAAGGACTCTTTGGAAAGCAAAATGAGATGCGAGGTCATATGCTTGAGGTAGAGTTGAATACCTTAGACCCTAAAAGTTTTGATAATATACAAGATTTTTTTATTAAATTTAAATCTTTGCTATTGAGCTTGGGTGAATGTGGTATTGATAAGTCTACACAAGAGAAACAACTTATTCTATCAATCTTGGCCAAGATAGGACCAGAATACGATGTATATGTCTCGAATTTCCATTCTGGCAGATGTCTTTTTGGAACAAATTGGAAAATGCCTATGTTGGCTCATTTCATTGAGTCTCTTACACAAGAGCAGACAAAAATCATACATATAGGCCTCATGAAACATCCCAAAGCACATGCACTCACCATGCATGATGGTAAATGGTCATGCAAACAAAATGGAAGGTGGGATATTCCAAACCCTTCAACGATTCTTCAGGTTCCAAAGCCTCTTCAGATTCCAAGAAGAAGAAGAAGGGAAAGCATTTCACTTACTGCAATAAACCAAATCATGAAGAATCCACATGCATGAAGAAACAGATCGATCTTATGGCACAGGAACTTCAACATAACAACCTTGAAAACTTCATTTCAGAGGGAGTCAAGAAGCAGAAGGAAGAAGATCCTGCTCCTATGAAAGGTAATCATCATGCTCTGGTTGCAATTGATTCCTCATCTAATTCATGGATCAAAGATTCTAGTGCATCCCATCATATGGCAACGAAAGAGAAAGTTTTCTCTTCCTTGAGTCCATGCTCAAGACCCCCTATTCTCGTGGGGGATGATACTCTAGTAGCAGTAGCAGGAGAAGGGAGAGTGGAACTCCACAATGACAATTTTGAGAATGTTTTACATGTTCCAAACCTTTCAATGAATCTGTTCTCAGTTTATCAAATCACTTAGAAAGGTAAAAAGGTTGAATTTACATCAGATTCAAATTCAGTAATTGACATGCATGACAATTCCATCATTACAATTGGTGAGGTGGATCCCAAGTCAAGGTTTTATAAATTCAATAAGTTTTCTGATGATGAATCCTCTATTATACTTACACATAAGGAGAGTACTTTGCATGCACCTCTAGTGCAACATGCATATAATCTTGTTCTTCCATCAGTTTCAGACATCAAAGATGATTTCATACACTCAGATTATGTACATGGAAATAAGTAGGTAGTACATCTAGATAAGAAGCCAATGCCGAAGCTTCAGCAGATGCCCAAGAAGGCATAGACCACACTTTAGGCAGTAGGCAACCTTGCATGAAATTCATTGGATTCAAGGATGACTCGATCTCAGCATGAGGAACCTTCTCATGTACTTTCATCTTTATAACCTGTGATGCCCATGCATTTCTATATGGTTCAATCTATTGATCCACAGAACTACAATAGGGTTGTGGGAAATCCATTATGGAAAGCAGCCATGCAGAAGGAGTATGACTCACTCCTACAGAACCGGACTTGGAATCTAGTTCCACATCCACCAGAAAGGAATATTTTTAGGTGCAGATGGGTCCATAGGATCAAGAAGTACAAGGCCCGACAGGTTTCCAAAGGACTTCATCAGATCCATACAGATTTCTACATCTTCATGAAGACTTTCAATGAGAAGAAGTTTCAGACTTTGCGGGATCGTCTTGTAGTGAAGAACATAGTTGTCTAGCAGCTGTTATTTGCTTCCTTTAATACATTATCTTTTGAGGGGGGGTTTTGTTCCCACGTGGTTTTCCCTCTTTCCTCACTTTTATTCAGTGTTCATTAATTGCATTGTACATGACTACCTAAAATGGCCTAGTAGCCGGGACTCATTTTTTACTCCATACTGATGTTCAGAGGGGGTGTTGGAGAAATTTATATTTTCGACACACTAGTTCAGTGGGAGTTAACTCACTAGTTCTATTTTAGACTTTCTATTTTTACCATCACTATTATGCATGCATGCATTCCTAAGGAAAGCTAACTATTTGATTGTTTTTCTTAATTATGGAATGTTTTTCCCTATATATGAGTGTATTCCACTCATTCATTGTATCATATTGATCATGATCTATGCATCAATCATTGTCTCATTGGAGTAGTGTGAATATATTTTCTCATTCTTCCATATTGTATCTCTCTTCCTTTTCTTGATAAGATTTGTTTGTGCATGCTTTAGCTAGATCTCCTATGTAGGTTTCCATGAAACACTGACAAAGACCATTTTTTCTACATAATGAGGATCCTACTAGTACACATTCATGTCGTTTGGACTGAATAATGCACCAACAATATTTTCCAGAGTAGTCATAGTTGTGTTTAAGGAATTTATCAACCAGTTTCTAGAAGTATACTTGGACGATTGGATAGTCTATAGCATGTTGAAAGACCATGTAGAGGTCTTACAGTTGATGTTAGAAATATGCAGGCAGTGCCAGATATCATTAAACATCAAGAAGTGAATCTTCGGAACACCATTTGGGATACTATTGGGCCATATAGTATGCAAGCAAGATTTACTAGTAGATCCTGCCAAAATTGCAGTAATCGTTAACCTACCACCACCAAAAACAGTTCAACAACTAAGAGAAACATTGGGACACACATGGTACTACAATTTTTTTATCAAAGGGTATGCGCAGATCACCGCACCAATGGAGAAACTGTTAAGGAAAGATACGAAGTTTCAGTGGAATGAGGAGTGTAAACACGGTCTGGCTACGCTAAAATAAAAAATGGTCATCGCGCCAATTCTAGTATTTCCAGACTGGGAGAAGACATTCCATGTGCATGTCGATGCATCGGCCATAGAACTTGGAGTTATTTTGGTGCAACCAGGAGCAGAAGATTTGGATCATCCTATAGCATTTGCAAGCATAAAACTGTCAAAATCAAAGCAGAACTATAACACTACAGAGAGGGAAGGCCTTGCTATGGTCTACGTGCTTGAGAAGTTCAGACACTACTTATTAGGGAAACATTTCAAGATGTTCACAGACCATTCACCACTTAAATACCTAGTCAACAAGACAGTGTTGGGGGGGAGAATATGTCGATGGTTACTATTGTTTCAAGAATTTGATTTTGAAGTAATAGTCAATCCAGGGAGACTGAATGCAAGACCTGATCACCTATCAAGGGTCACGAACGGAGAGGAGACTACAAATTTAGAGGAATTTTTTTTGGGCGCACAGTTATTTTTAGTTCAGATCGTCGATGAATACTTTGTAGACATCATCCAATAATTGAGTACAAGGACTGCACCACAAGAATACAACACCGCGCAGAAGAAAAACCTGGTAGTCTGGGTTGTATATTATCAGCTAATTGCATGACACTTATACAAAATAGGTGCAGATAGCATCTTTCGAAGATATGTGCTAGAACATGAAAGACCAAGGATTTTAGCAAAAGCCCATGAGGGAATAGAAGGATGACATTATGTAGGCAAAGCTATCGTGCAGAAGGTTTTGCACGCAAGACTATGGTGGTCAACCATTCATAGAGACTCGAAAGAGTACTGCCATAGATGTGATGTATGTCAGAGGGTTGGTAAACCAAATATAAGGGATGAGATGCCCCTACGACCACAGGTAACGTTGCAGGTATTCGACAAATGGGCAATAGATTTTGTGGGACCAATTAACCAACCAACAAAGAGGACAGGAGCAAGGTACATTATCACCACGACAAAATACCTCACAAGATGGGCGGAAGCATCACCAATCAAATATTGCAGTGCATAAACAACATCACACTTCCTATTTGAACATGTGATCACTAGATTCGGTTGCCCAAAGATTTTGATGAGTGACCAAAGAACTCACTTCATCTACAGTACTATCAAGGATATGACTGAGGAATTTTAAGTTCATCATCAAAAGAGTACACCATCACCCACATGCAAATGGAACAATAGAAGAATTTAACAAAATCCCAGAGAATGCATTGACAAAGATCTGTAATGTTAATAGGGATGATTGGGACCTAAAAATACCACTAGTATTGTGGGCTTACAAGACCACATGCAAGAAGTTGACATGACACATGTCATTTAGATTGGTATATGGACAAGAAGCAGTGGTTCCATTAGAATTTTTGGTGACCAGTCTGTGCGTAGAAACAATTACGAACATGATAGAACGAGGCGCAATACAAGATATGCCTAATCAACTGATGATCATGGAGGAAGATAGGATCCTAGCAGGGTTCCACCAAGAATTTTAGAAAGCGAGATACAAATCTTTGCATGACATTCATATCAAGAGGAAAACCTTCAAGGAAGGAGACTTAGTGTTGATGTATGACAATAAATCCCTTCAGAATCAACATCCGGGAAAACTCAAAATGCACTGGTTAGGACCATATGAAGTAAAAATTGTCAAAGATGGGGGAGATGTACAGTTGAAGGACTTGGGAGGCACAAAACTCAGAGGGATGATCAATGGGATTCGACTAAAGATGTATAAGGACAGTTGGCCACCCACAACTTAAAAGTCATCGCACAGTGGAAAAAAATATAGTACAGGATATCAAAAGGGAACAACAAAGGCATGGTGTGCTGAAACTAGAAGGAGAATGCGCCAAAAGTAGAATGATCATGCACGCTTGACAATACTAGCCGATGGAGACAAGGCCAACATTCAGTTGAAATCGAAAACAAGCGGGAAAGGCAGATACGACAAAAGAAGCGCCAAGTGATGGAGGCTAGCGGAATAGAATGTTGGAAACAACTGAAGGGATGCCGCATTAATCGCGCCAACTGGTGATGGCAAGGTAAATCAATAAAAAGTACGAAGGAGATGACGGTTCAATTAAATCATAATTAACGAAACGTCTCCGACAAGCTTCACACGATGCTAATACAAAGAAGGGATGTGGGAGTGGAAAGGTTATTGCGAAATTGGAAAAGGCACAGAGCGATAGAGCATACACAAAAGAGAGTGAAGGTTGCATAGGTTTCAAAGGCTACTGAGCTCGACGAACAACAAATTTAACACCATGGCACCACCCAAATAGGAAGAACTGAGCCAGGCTGCCAAATGAACCCAAGGTAGTACTAGAGCACAATCGCAACCATAGGGAAGCAAACAACAACCATCTCAGCCGCCAAAAGTCGTCAATGTGCACGAAATCCCATCACTGGATACAACACTGGGAAGCCCCACACCCATTGAGGAAGAAACCCATCAAACAACACCTGCGGGCATAAACATTGATATTTCGAAAGAGAGGCAGGGCCGACAGAATGAGGACGCAGGAAACCAAGTGCAACCTGAAAACCCTATAGAAGCACCGAGAGTCAATGGGATGGCTCCAAACCAGGAAGAAACGGTCGTGCACGAAGAATCACATACAACCACGTCGAAACAACCACAAGAGGGAGTAATGGAAGATGTCACTGGATGACCAGAGGAGTATGCCAAAGAACGAACAATGGAAGCTAAAAATTCGAGCCAGCCACCACCACGAAAGGACAAGCAAACGATAATTAGGTCACCGCACAGACAACCCGATGCAACAATTGTTTTTTGTGCATACCGGAAGGGGTACTTGTACCAACAAATTTGTTAGGTTATGTAGAGAAATTGAGGTACTTAGACCATGATGTAACGAACACGGACAAGTTTCCAAAGTTCTCTAAGCAAGTCTACCTAAATACTGTGGGTATAGGACCCTTTGGGGAACCAATTCATCAACCAGTCCAGTGGGCGGCAGGACTAGCCAAAACTGGAATTCTAGGTATTTTGGACCTACCACACTTTGGTAGAGGCCAGTATGTAAACAGTTGCATCAAGCAACTGCTGGGGGTCACACATGGCGGATATCTATGGCTGGAACAACTCGTCTCAATAGACATAGAGCTCATCGCACACATCACAGGCCTACCATCATTGGGCATGGATCTCACACAGTTCCAGGAGGACAAAACAAAGGAAAAAGCATTGGTCGATGAGATGAAGAAGAAATACAACACCGAAAGGGGGTCGTGTGGAATCATTATTAAGCGTATTAGTGACATCACGACAAGAATGGCCACACAAATTATGGCATGCAAGTTGCTCAAGAAATTTCGCAAGGAGGAAGTCTTGACCGAGGTTGTCGCAACTGCAACACAATGTGTCGAGGGAACCACACTCAACTAGGCCCCTTATTTTTTGAATCTATTCCTAGACGACTACAAGGATGCACATGATCTAGGGACATAATTTCATTATTCATGGCTACTTATCTTGATAGCCATGATAGGATGGAAGGAGACGAAGTACTCATTCTTTGCCACTAGACCCAAACCCTGCCACGGAGCACGATACTTATCGCTTGGAGCCACTTTGGACGCTAAGAATAGAAGAGCGAATGCATCTATATTCGAAGGATATATCCACGACCTACAAGACACCATCACCAACACTTGGAGGATAACACCAGAAATTTTTGCACACTATCAAGGCATAGCCAACTTCAAAGCCACTATACATGCGATGTGGATCCAGGCATGGAAGGACCTCGACAATCAATGGCTACAATTGTATTACTACATCACGGAGGGGGACATACAAATGACCATTAAGGATTGGGAAGATGAATGCAAGATTCCAGTCCTCACTCGAGAAATACTCGCAGAGATAGAGGAGGAGGGGGAAAGACAGGAACACACACATGCTAAGGAGGTAGGGCAGGAACATACACAGTCTAAGGAAGTGATAGTGCCCAAGAAACCAAGGCCAGGTCATAAGAAGGCACAACAAAACAAAGGGGGGACATCCAAGACAGGAGTCCAGACGGGGAAGAAGAACAACGCACAGGTGACCCAAGTACAACAGAAACATGTCGAGGCAACACATGGAACTACATCAAGTGCTACGCCACAAGAGCAAGGCTAAATGAAGAGGACAATCATCCAGACGGGAGGTGCATGCAAGAAGAAGAAGGCACATAGAATTCCCCCAGAATACACGATCATTGAGAACGATGCGGACATGGTGGTCCAAATGGTCCAGGATCGCACACTCAAGGATTTCGAGAATACTGCGCACCAAAGGGATAGAATCGAGGAAGAACTAACACACATACGAAAACTCCTCATGCAGCTCGGGGAAGCGCAGACAGCTGGCAATAGCGTAGAAACCGGCCCATCAACATCACAGATAGGAGGTGAAGTTGGATCAAGTGAGCATGACAGAATCCAGATGACAACACAACCGAGCTCAACATTTCACGTTACACCTAGCATGTTGCACATGGAAAAAATTGTCTGGAAGACACCCCTAAAGGACTTGGCTCAACTACAATTGGTATTTCCACGGATAGCAAATAAGGCACTATATAAACTGCAAGTTAGCGTTACACATGAGGTACAGTCTCTTGCACGCACATATACAACAGAATTCCAATAGGTAAAGGATAATCGAGACGAGATGGAATTGGTATTCGAGAAGACTAAGCTCGAGACCAAAGAAGAGAAGGACCACGCAAAGGGATTGGAGTAGAAAGTGGTCATAACCTACGAGAAAATCCCAAATAATGCGCAGACGGTCGAACTCACGGAGATAGAGAAGATTGATCAGATTGTGCAGACAATCGATCAATACCAACATGAGATCGAGAATCTCTGGGAGCAAATCACACCTACCACTCCACTGGAGGTAAGGGAGCAAAGGAAACAAGAGGAAACAACATAGATAAAAGAGATAGAACAATAATTCCATGCAGCGATCGACTTGTTCGAGAAAGCAACACAGATCTAGACGAAGATGGAAGAGTATCAACGGGTCCAACAATGGGACCATGAAGGAGAAAAGATAAGTGCAGCTATCCAAGACCTCAAACAAAGGAAGAAGACAATGTTGATCATGGAGCGTGTCAAAGGGGCACAAGACATGAAGAAACTGCAGGAAGAACTCATAACTACGTAGACGCAAAAAAAGGAGCACCAAGCTCAAGTGGAACCACTCCAGGAGGGAGCAACAAAGGTCATTGCACATGCAAAAAAAGACAAAACATACATGGCACAAACCTAGGCAAAATGTGCAAGGATGGTCAACGAAGAGATTGCAGTGCAGATATTGGACTCACTCAAGGAGAAGACCATGCAAGCCCAAATACAAGCAAAGAAGCTTATGGAGAAGTTCCAAGTGATCACAAGGGAGATCGACGAAGCACACATGGGTTAGGTGGCTCGGGATGAGCCACGTGTTAGTGTTGGGGGCCTGTTGGAAGCAGACCAAATTAGAAAGAAAGGTTATTTTGGGAAGAAAGGCATGCACGAGGAAAGCGACAACTAGAAGGAAGAGTAGCACGCGCGCATGCATGGAAGACCTAACGACATTAGGGTTAGGGTTTTTATAATACATTGTAATGGTTGATGATCCAGAAACGTATAAATATAGATACCTAGCAGGTCTAGAGAGAGTCAGGCCTAGAGAGTCTGAAGAGACGATAGGAGGAAGGAGTCATGTTTTGATCACTAGTTTGTAATACTTTGTCATACGACCTAATTTTATAATTTTTTGAGCTGTAGAAGGGGCAAGAGGGTAGATCTTGAGAGTTATATCACAAGATGAGAATCCTGGTGTGATCTAGTCCACCTCATAATAGATCTCGACCCGACTGAGGATGAGTTGTAAAGCACGTGACGCTGTAGTTTTGGAACTACCATAATCGAAAGCTTGAGAGCTGGATCTTTGTGGACGTATCCCAAGAGGGGGTGAACCACGGTAAAACCTGTGTTGTGTGATTGAAAGCTTGTGTCTCTTTTACTGTTTATGAGTAGATGTTAGCATGCTGAATGAATGAAATAATGAGTTTATTACATTACATGCATACTTGGGAATGACAGTATAATGATTTAATAGGTCAAATAGAAATCTAAGCGCACCCTTCTCAGATCTCCATTCAATCCTGGACTACAAACACTTGAGTATTGAAGTCACTCATTAAGACTATCTCGGGTGAGACTGTGCAGTGCACTATGAGCATCGCGTTGCCTTCTAGTTTACCAGGAGGGCCGATAGTTTTAGAGGCTATGTTGGAACCCCAGTAGACTTGAACCTGGGTCAATCATGTTAAAGGTATAACTCAAAGAGAAGTAAGCCAACATCAACTAAAGAACTTGGCGTGGTCAAAATGTTTAAACCTACTAAGACCAACCAATAAATCATAGCACATGGTCCCAACCTTGCATCCCCCAATCTATATTGGCTTTACTCTTAACTATGGTCTAATTAAAGGAGACTTGTAATTCTTGTAAGTTATTTATGGCTATAGTTATACACATCTCTGAGTTGTAACTTGATTCCAACTTCTTGGGGAAAAACATAAAATTATTTCAGTACCTATTTGTGAGATTCCCTATTGGAAGACACTATTAAAACTATTGCATCAACTATGGGATAATTTGTATTCTGCCAACTAGATGAGGAGTATCATCTGATGGGTGATGTACATTCCAAACAATTAAAGGAAGCAATAAATACTTTGCAATTATGTTTACCAAATGCTTGTCAATTGTAAAATTTATACATAATCAATGAAAATATAAAATATTTCATTCTAACCTCATCCAAGAAACTATCATGCATAGGAACCTTTGACAACCCACAACAAGTATTCCTGCAATGAGATCATCGATGATGATCAACTGAACTAGAACCAAAATGGCTAGACTAATGAGATGTTGTGGCTAGTCTAGAATCAATGATGTGACTTGAAGGCCCTACCTTGGTATTTTAACATCATATGTAGATGGGTCGCAATGGTATATACAACAAATATGTTATGTTAAAGTGCACTATGTGTTAGTGTGGATATTGTAGTGCTAATCACACGAATCTTATTCATTAACTTAGGTGGTCAAGGGGTGGGTTAGGCATATGCCTAGGAAGGGGTGTCCTTCTCAATCTATTACACCTAGACCTTTCTCGATCTTGAGTAGATCCAAAACCAACCCCTGCAATTGACCAATGTCAAAATAATTGACATATCAACCCATAATTTATGTAGAAAATATAATGGAACCCCACTATTATCGCAGGGAATTTTATCAAATACCATTAAAAACCTATCCATTTAATTGTCTTTGAATGATTTGAACATGCACCAGTCCACATAAAGATGCTTATTTCTTAGATTAGATGATAGGTTGGTTCTAGGGTCAATAAAATAGTTGGACAATCATCTCCTTGGTTATATGCAGATCTTTCACCTCTTCCTTACTCACGTCAGTTGAGTAGTATTCTCTTATCCTAGTCCTATATTCATATATATTAGATAATTAGCCATGGGCCTGGCTAATAGAAGAAACAATGGTGTTAAGCTAAGTGGCAAGGAAAGACCAAATGACTCTCTAGTATTTATAAGCATACTAATTAAATTTCTAACTTCATATAAACAATGATTACTTTTTGTATATAAATCTCACAAGGTATTAGGGGTTAGGGTTTGGATTAGGGTTTTGCTCCATCCAAAAATTAAAATTACATTTAAACAATAACAAAAATAAATAAAAATCCCGCAGGGGTGTAGACCGATTGGCAAGTGCCGTGTAAATGGAAGGAACTATGTAAAATGAGGTCTCAAGGTCGATTCTCACCCCGATTTACTCGGAGGGCGTGCTTGCGGGCTGTGCGTTTCTCCCTAGGGTTTATAAGGCAGCCGACAGGATTCGACCCCGTGTCACGCGAGTACGATACTGCCGTTGTTACCGATTCCCCTAGTATAAAAAAAACAAAAATAAATAAAAAATTAAAGATTATTTAAATTTGTATAATTCAACAAATATAAAAATGACATTTGAATAAAACCTAAAACCTATCTCAAAATGAAATCTCCTTACTTATGCTTCTTCTTGTTAGATTTGGGCCCAACAAAAAATAAAATACAAGCTTGGGTTGGAGAAAACATGGATAGAAAGATGCCATGTGTAAGAGAAAATGAATAAAAAGGGATAGCAATTTTTTAATGTTTTTAGATTAAAAAACAAACTTGCATTTTCTTATTTTCTTTTAGATTAAACAAAATGTAAAAAAAAAAAATCTATGTGGAAGTCAGGAAAGAGGGAAGCATGGTGATTTCTTGGAGGTTTGGCAAAGATCTCAACTATTCAAATAAAAGAAATTGTACAATCCTCAAATTTTCAAGAAGCTTTGTTCAGATTACAATAATTTTGAGAACCAACTTTGTGCATATAATTATTATAATGAGATTATATAATAGGATTATTTTGATAAGAGGAAAACATATTTTTTAAATGTACAATCTTTTCAGAATAATATATTAACAAGAAATAATATTATTTTAATATATTATATTTTAAGAAATAATATTTTTTTATATATTTTTAATGAGAAAATATATTAGTAAGTTTTTTTTTTTCCAAGGAAAAAAGTCGTAATTTTATTAGAAAGGATATAAAAGTACATCCACAGATATATATTTGCTATAAGGATAGCCAAGATATATATTGTCTATATAGTGTCTCTTACATTTCTGTGTTTCTTCATTACAAATAAAACCGAACTGTGAGTGAGCAACCACCCCTAAGCTGTCCATATATACAAAAATAGTGAGAGTTTCAAAAAATAATATTTTCAGTTATACAAATTGTGTTCCTGGTTAAAGTGTCCAAAAGTATCTATCAGTTGTGAATATTTATGGTTTTTCTTTCTGGAAAGGCCTATGATAATCAAAATTGACGTCCTTTGTGTGTTCTATGATATGCCAACTCCCAAAATCTAGTAGCGATGCTTCTTTGGATAGCCGATCAGCCATGGAGTTCCTTTCCCCATTAATTCATGTTCTCGTCGGAGGAGATGATCTAGGGAAGGTGAGGAGAGAGGACCGGAAGCCGAAATCACTTCCTGCCCCAAACCCTGATGGCACCCTCTGCCCGAACCCTAATCCACCGATCGTTTATCTCTAGTGTTCTCCAAAACCTGTCTTTTGAAGTCCCCTACGCCCTATTGTGGTTCCCACTTCTTTCACGGAGGAGAGATGGAGGAGCTTGTCCCTCTTGTCATCCGGTCTTTTCCCTTGAAAGATAGTGGACATTTTGCCACACCGTTCCCATAGACATGGCATCTATGACACCTAGATGGGATTCCCTCGTAGTCCAGGGTTTGAACAAAATCCACAGCAGTTGATTCTATGAGAAGCTCCTGATATAAACCCTTCCAAAAATTGATTAGGACCAGTATGCGAGCCACTGTCATAATCCCAGTGACTTCAAAGGACATATCCACCTCGAGGTAACTGCCCAGAAGATTTCCAATTGTCACAAATCGATATGTATTCCAGTATTGCATCGGGAGGCCCGTGAGTCTAACCCAAATGGGTTCCTCATCAACCCGCTCACGCTTTGCATCAAAGGTGGGTGTCCATTGTTTGAGGAGGGTCGGGGTAGCTATGATGCTCCAAACCTTCTTAAGAACCCAATCTACATCACCCGTGGAAGAGAAAACAAAAGCGAACCACCCTCTAGTAAGTAGTCTGATATGGGGCATCTTGGAGATCTTTGGTAGGCAGTAGTTATGTACCCAACTTTTGAGATAAGACATGCCCAATTTTTTCCCTCTGACCCTACCCACCACTGCTCTTTATGATAGACCCAAAACCTTGTCCATTGCTACGTCCTCCCCAAAGACAAGTATCCCAGCACCACTTCTTTCCCTGGCACACCTAATAGCTTTAGACGACCATCCTTCTGAGTTGTGTTGGGTGTTGTTTGAATGTTCCCCCCTTTGTGTAGTAGGGGCGTTCTTCTTGTTTTCGAAGGAGATGTCCGGAGGAGTAGAAGAGTTGGCTAATCCTCGAACAAGCCTGGGAGTTGTATCCTCGATCTGTTCCACTTCCTCCAAGAAGTCAAAGGGAGAAAACCCTTCTATGGCGGTGAGATCAACCAAAACCCCATTATGTCGCTCAAAATACTAGGGTTCGAGGAGATCCGTAAAAGCAACGTTAAAACCCGAGGATATCTCCCCCACTGACAGACCAAGAATTCCACCGAAAACACCTGGTGGTTTGGAGTAGAAGGGTAAATTCCTTCCCCAATTGTCGAGGAAATCTGTTCCCGCAGTAGGTGACAGCTGTTGTTCAACAGTGGGAATCAGACCAGGCCAGTTCACCTCTGAGAACCCCGAGCCTCCGGATACCTCACTCTGAGGCTAAAAACTGACGTTGTCCCCCATCCTAGTGTTCCCGGAAGCAATTAATGATTCTGGCCCACCTGTCGTCTGTCAGTTACCAGCTGGGAGCCTGAGAAAGGGAGTTGTGTCCTATGGATTCCAAGGAAAGAGGGGTTCCTTGTTTTGTAGTGTTACGTGTTATTGTAGAGGTCCAAGTTGTGCCCTAAACTGCGACGGCTTATTGACAAGAAATTTCGCGCGGTCCTAGCTCTCGCCTGTCAAAAGACCATACCCTGCACCAAATGTCTCTGCCATTTTCGATAAAAACCTTGGTCGCTTCGAAGCTCCATCATCCGCCATTGCTCATCATTCATCTTGGTTCAACTCATTTGTTTGTTAACAACACTAATGTGTAAATATATGTAAACTACACCATTTAGTTCAAATGAATATAATACATTGATCATATATTAGTAAGTTTTATTTGGATGATAAATATAAATATGATTCAAAACATTGATATTAAAAATATTATATTTAATAAAACTTTAAACATTCATATTTTAAAAATTCATGAATTCTATAAAATTATTTTAAAATTTAAAATTGGAATATTAAAATATGTTTATTAAAATCCATTTTAAAAATTCATGAATTCTATAAAATTATTTTAAAATTTAAAATTGGAATATTAAAATATGTTTATTAAAATCCATTTTATAAGGGTCATTGATTTTATATATTATGGAGAAATTATATTTATTAAAAACAAGATTTATAATCTTAAAATTAAATAATTAACAAAAAGATAAAAAGATAATATAGAGTAAATAAGAAAGGGAAAAAAGATCATTTATATTTAAAAAACAACCTAAATCTTAAAATTAAATAACTAATAAAAATGACAAAATCTTTATTATATAAAAAAAAAATTATAACTTTTTACAAATATTAAATTATAAGAGTAAAACATCTTTATCTTAGATAAAATACTCCATATCTAAAAATTATAAATATATATACAAAGTATCTCATATTCACAAACAAAATGTTATTGCATTGAAAGATGTTTTCTACAATTCATTATGAGAGAGATGTGTAATTCTTTCCGTGCTCAATATGGAGTGACTAATCATATTTCAAAAAATATATTAAAATCAATGATCTTAACTCCAAATCTATATTTCCAAATAAAAACTTAAAACCAACAATTTTAACTCCAAATCTATATTTCCAAATAAAAACTTTAAAAAGAAAAT
>SNQJ01S0001438.1:261091-315844 GCA_010110895.2 Picea sitchensis
TTGTGTTGACTTCTTCCTTTTCTTTCTTCTCTTCTATTGGCAGTAACATGTGGGTTCTACCATTTTTTTCCAGAGTATAAGTATTATTCCTCCCATCATGAATGAAATTCCTATCAAACTGCCATGGTCTACCCAACAAAATATGACAAACATCCATGGGAATTGCATCACATAGAATCTCATCTTTATAGCCTCCTATTTTAAATTCAACTTTGCATTGTTGACTTACCATTACTTGATGTCCTTTCTGCAACCATGATACTTTATATGGAATTGGGTGTGCAGTTGTATCCAACTCCAAATTCTCCATCATTTCTGTATATACTAAATTATCAGTGCTCCCACTGTCTATAATCATCTTGCAAACTTTATCCTTTGTTTTACAAGCAGTTCTGAACAATCTCGTTCACTGAACTGAGATTTCTATTTCTTTCTCTGGTTTTAGAATAACTTTCCTCATCATAAGGTTTTGTCCTCCTTATGTTTCTTCTGCTTCCACATTCTTCTAAGATTCAAAAATGTGTGCTTCTCCTCCTCCTTCTTTCTTCCTCTCGAGGCATTCCCAAGACATGTGTCATGTCTTTCCACAGGCATACCATTTAACTCTGCCTCCTCTACCTCTTCCTCTTCCTCGAGGAAAAAAATTTCTCCCACCAAATGGTCTTCTTTGGGAACTTCCTCCCCTTTCAAGGTGACCATATGATTTCTCATTCTCATCCTTATTTTTCGGTGCCTTATCATAAACAATCCCCTTACCTCTATTTAAGCCTCTACTTTTGTTTAGCTGACTCTGGTTCCTAACCAAATTTTCTTCTGCCTTCAATGCAATCTGATAAGCATCTTCCACTGTCCTTATGGTCATAATACTAATATCATCATGGATTTCATACCTCAATCCATTTATATACCTGGCAACTTTTTCATCATCCCTATCTCTTCGTCCAATCCTAATATTCAGTCTATAAAATTCTTTTGTGTACTCTTTCACTGTCATACCCCTATGTCTCAGGTTCTGCAACTTTTTGAAGATGTTTATCAGGTAATCCTTAGGTATGAATTTAGCCTTTAGTTTGGCTACCATTATATCCCAATTCTTTATCTTTTGTTTACCTTTTCTCCTTCTCTCTGCCTGCAGTTCATCCCACCACAGTGTTGCATGTCCTTTTAATCTGGTGACAACATGTCTCACCTTCCTTCCTTCATCGACATCTTCATAGTTGAAATACTTATCCATGGACCTTATCCAGTCGAATGGCTCTTCAACATCCAAATTACCTTCATACATTGGGACATCCATCTTTTCTCTAGCTCCCAACTTCACAACAACTTTCAATAAAAAAAATTCAGCCACATCTTCCCATGTAGCTTCTTCAACTTCTACTTCTTCACTTTCTGCATCATTGACGTCTTCAACAGCGGGTGTTCTTATTTACATTACTTCCATCACTTCCAACCTTGCACGAAGCTCCCTCATTTCTCTTCCCACAACACGGTTTTACATAGGTGCATCTACAAGAATCCTTTGCGACATTATTTCAACTATTTCTAATACACATAATACAACTTCAAACTTTTTTAGGCTCTGATACCACTTGATGCCAACCCCCCTTCTCCTTGGGTTGCGTGACCTCTCGATCAAGGATCTTCAATTCTCGGAGCTAAATTAGCTCTCTGAAACCTTAATGATCTCGCTTGTAAATAACCACAGGTCTCTTCAGTATTTTGATGCAAGTTCTATGACACTCACGATCTCTCCCTTTGCAATATCGAGCGATTAGTGTTCAGGCGCTAGCTCCTCCTTCGTTAGCTCCTTCTCGCATGTGACCTCGGGTTATGTCCACACACAATTGTGGGCACGGTCGAAAGTGGTTTGGGATCAATCCACTTTTCTCCCCGCAATTCACCACCAAACGCCACACGTCCAATTTGCAATACCACGGTTTCTATTGCGGCCCACTCTCAAGTTTTTAAATTCCAAGCACTTTACATCCCCACACTCCTTCGTAACCATTGATTTCACAATATTGATGGTACTTCTAAACAGATGGCTCAGATCTGTCCTTTCCAAATCTACGGATCAGATTTAACCCTTCTAAATCAACGACTATGATTTATTTCGTGGTTCGGACTCCAGGAGTTTCGACTTTCAACCTTTGCTTTCCTCCAAAATACACAGATTCTTGCCACGTGTCCTCCTAAATCAGACGGTTTTAATTTACTTCAGACAATCCAACGGTCGACGTTTATTTCGGCTCTCCGGCTCTCCGGACTTCGGGAGTTTCAAGTCTTAATCTAAAAAATCTCGAAGTGATTTCTCCGGAGTTCATAATCTATCGCCATGTATCCTTCTAGATTAGACAGTTTAGATCTCCTTTGGGTCTTCGATGATATTTCCTCCTATATATACACATAGTTTAAAGTTCGTGCACTTTTCCTAAATCCAACAGTCTGAAATAATTCGGCTCCTCTTGGATATATCTTCACCCTTCACCTTTCCCAACCTTCACAAATTCTTCTTATGAAAGATTTCTTCGACACTCAGTCGATTTATGGTCCCGTGCACTCCTTGCAACCGACCTCTGCACTTTCTTGCGAGAAAAACCCGATTTATTTCTCCAAGTCAAAGACTTCACCTACACACTCCTTGCACTTAATATGCACACTCTGCATACAAAAGTTCCATGCTATCTCTTCTGAGCTTTGAGTCGAACAAGACTCTCTTGCATGCACTCCTTTCATTCAATATGCACTCCTTGCATAACTTACAGAAGAGAAACAATTGAAACTTAAGGACTACCTTCAATTGATCATCCTTAAGGAGCTCATAAAAACCTAGGTAGAATTAGACCGTGAGGCCATCAGGCCTTGGGATTTTCCCTTTCTTCATTGAATGGAGAGACGAGAGAAGTTAGGCTTCCATGACTTATGCTTCCAAGGCTGTGTTCATGTCCTCAATGATTGTTTTAGGAAAAATGCTAAGTACCTTTATCATTTATGTGATGGGGCATCCTGGCAGATCATAAAATATATTGCTAAAGTGGGATTTTCTGACATTTTCCTTTTCCTTGAAGGATTTGGCCATGATCCCATCCTAATTGGCCACTTCCAAGATAATGTTAAGATTTGTTTGATAATTAGAAAACTTATGAAAATATTTGGTATTATTATATCCTTTTGAAAGCCATTTATTGCTCTACTTTGAGCCTCCACGAAGCCTCTTCTTTGGCAAGGAGCTCCTATCTTTGATCCATTAGAAGCTTGAGAGAAGAGGCTTCCTCTTCAGAAAAGGTTCCAGTAGCATTAGCTTCACAGAGGGAATTGATTTTTAGCTTGATTTCTTTCATGTTGGCTTGAGAGCAAAGATTGAATGTTGAGGCCAATTTTTTCGTGGTTGCTTTTACCTTTTGAAGGTTCCTATAGATTAAATATGAAAGAGGAACAAGAATTCGACTACTTATGACTCCATATAGAAGAGAAAATATTCATATAGTCTTCTTCCGCCAGCCAGATGTGGTTGAATTTTAGGGGAGTAAAAGACTTTAATTCCTTTGTTACCAAGTTAAGAAAGATAGGGATATGTATCGAGGGGATCCTATAACCAACCGAGGACTTGAGGGTCCATGGTCCATCTACTAGAGATTCTAAAATTAGGAATTTATCAATGTGTTTGGAAATCTCTTTCATCCCTTTCATATTGTTTCACCAAGTTGGAGATAGCTTAGGAGGCTTGATATCAAACAAGTGAGAAGATTCTATAAGGTGAGCAAAAAATTCTTCGAGGGGATCCTTGCACGGATGGGCACCACAAAATTCATGAAGAGAGAGAAAGTGAAATTAAGGTTGTCGCCTAGAATAATGCTTTCTACAGAGAGGGCCTTGGATGCAGCCAAATTTTCCCATAATGGATTTTTATCGACATAAGGACCATAAAGGTTGATGAACATGAAAGATGTTGGATTTTCCTTATTTACAGAGAACTGGTGTTACTAGTGTTATTTTACTTTGTTATCATTAACATATATATATCATGTACTGCGAAGTAGCATCATAAAAAAGAGACAAAGAGAACACAAGAGATTTATCCTGGGAAAACCGCAAATGGGGGAAAAACCTAGCAACCTTTCTTAGATATATTTTTTTCACAAAGCAAGTCCAATCAGATAAACCATAGCACAATTGCTAGCTCAACCAGAAATACCACCCCAGCTGCAGCAACAACACCATACAAAGGTAGCGCACAAGAGAGAGATACCAAAAGACTGAACAAGAATAAATTGTGTAGTTGCGGCTACTGCATCACCTCCTCTAAACTTGTGCCTTGCTTCTATGTAGCTGGGAGAGTGTGACTGAGTGAATAAATGAGCTAAGGGGTCTCCTTATTTATAGTCTTCTTGTCCTTCTAGCTGGGCTGACTTCTCTTTTGGGAAGGTGTCTTTTCATTATACTTTATTCTTCTGGGTCGACTTCTCTTCTAGGGAATTTCAACCTCTGTCCAATGGATATCTTGCTTCTAGAATATTCTTTGCATCTAAGAAATTTCATCTAGGAGGGAAAGATCCTCCCGTAGCTACCAAAACATCAACACTCCCTTTTATCTAGGGAGGCATATTTCAGAATGTCTTCATCTGGCAATCCACTGACTACTCTGCAATCTGCTAGCAGACACACAACTGCTACAATTCCTTTGGTAGCTCGAATCATCAAGCACAATATCTGCGATCAAGCAGTAGCACACATAGATACATCAAGCGATCTGGTAATCTTTATGACAATCAGCTAGTAGCACACAACTACTATAATGTCATCCAATAGATCACAACTACTGCCAATTAGTACACAACTATTATCCAGTGACACATAGTCACTGCTAGTGGAACACATCCACTGTAGTAGCACACAACTACTGTCCAGAGTCACACAACCTCCACCAGTGAAACACATCCACTGAAGTAGCACACAACTACTATCCAGAGTCACACAGCCTCCACCAGTGAAACAAATCCACTGAAGTAGCACACAACTATTGTCAGGAGTCACACAGCCTCCACCAGTGGAACACATCCACCAAAGTAGCACAAAACTATTGTCCATAGTCACACATCCTCCGCTAGTGGAACACATCCACCGAAGTGGCACACAGCTACTGTCTAGAGTCACACAACCTACACCAGTGGACCACATTCACTGAAGTAGCACATAGTTATTGTTTGGAGACACACAGTCTCTGCCATAGTCTTACAACTATGTGTGTGATGTTTCTTCTCTCAACAGTTCCTACAATGCATTACCCCATCTGTCACTTCACATGACTGATCTAGGGAACCCTTAGCCAGAGGGTTTATCTGACATGAGAAGAAACAACACACCTCCCTATTAATGAGGGTGGACATTCGACAACACTCCAAGCTTGTCCCTGAAGTACTCATACTTCACTCTTTGATAAGGGCTTGGTGAGAATGTTTGATATCTGCTCATCCATGTATATGTACTGGAGTTCCATAGCTCCTCTCTGCACCATGTCCCAGATGTAATGATATTTGATCTTGATATTATTAGACCTATCATGGAATACATGGTTCTCGGTAAGCTTCACACAACTTTGATTGTCACAATGTATCAAAGTTGGCTCCAATTCTACATCAAATATCTCAGCTAGCAACTTCTGGAGCCACACTGCTTCATGACTTTCCACGCTTGTTGTGATATACTCCACTTCTGAAGTACTGAGTTCCATTGGTGTCTTCTTCCTGCTCAACCATGAGATCATGCCTGATCCCAAACTAAAGCAACATCCAAAAGTACTCTTCTGATACACTGCACTCCCTTCCCAGTCAGAGTCTGTATATCCTTGCAGCTTCACATCTTCACCCGAGACATATCTCAATCCATATCCAACCATACCTTGAAGGTACCTGAACCATGTGTTGATTCAAGGTATTCATTGCAAAGCATATGTATGGCATGGTGTTAACCAGGTACATCAAGGATCCAATCAATTGTCTATGCATCGTGTGATCCACCAAATATGAATATTTGTCACTCAAGAGATTCAGGTTTATCTTCATAGGTGTGGTCATGGACTTGCAATCCATCATCTCGAATTTCTTCAGGATATCAATAGTATATTTTCCTTAGCTAAGGAAAATCTCATCTGATCTCTACCACACTTCCAATCCCAAGAAGTAATGCATCAAGCCTAGATCCTTCATCTCGAACTCGAAAACGAGCTCCTTCTTGCACCCAAATATGAGCTTCTAATCTCCTGTCAGAAACAGGTCATCCACATGTAGGATCAATGGAAAACCATCCCTGAGTTCATGAAATAACGGTATGATCTGGCATATCATGTCTTGGGTGCCTGCTTAGGTCTGTACAAAGCCTGCTTTAATATGCAGGCATGAGACTCCTTCTCATGTATCTTGTGGCTACTTTATGTGCACTTCTTCTAGCTACTAGAGAAAGTGTCTCATCATAATATTCTCCCTCTTGCTGGGAGAATCCTAGGGCCACAAATCAAGAATTGTACATTTCTATGCTACCATTTGTAGCATGCTTGATCTTGTAGATCAACTTGGAAGTCACTACTGACTTCCCTTCTGGTCTTGGGACCACCTCTCACACATCATTCTTCATGATGGACTGATACTCCTCCATCATGGAATCCTTCCATTCCTGCTTCTCAACAGCTTCTTCAATGGTGGAAGTCTTTGAATCAATGATGTTTCTCATCAACGCCACATAGCTAGAAAACATGTTGGGTTTCTGGAATTGAGGAAAAATCTATATGCTAGTCCTTCTGACTAGCTTCCTCCTCTGTCACTGCAACAAGGTCTATCGAGACAAGAGAATCCTCCCATGATATCTCACATATCCTAGAATCCTCTGAAGCTTCGATATAGCCTCCTCAACTCATGGCATTTGTCTGTCAATCCTGGAAGATGTCTCTCTCTCCTATCTAAATCTGAGAAGTAATACTTTTTGAGTGAAATTCTCTAAGCCATTGACTCTCTCTGAGATCAATCTCACTCTGAATTTGCATGCTCCCTCTGAAGCTTGACTCCCTCTTCATCTATGCGATCTCTGAAGCCACATGCTTCCATTGCATCTGTTGACTTCTTCTGAAATGTGATCTCCTATGGATTGTGTTGGGAGGTTTCTCCTCCCTACTGGATCCTAAGGGTTGACTCCCTCTAAAATCTAGCTCTTTCTAAGATGGTACTTGGTGGGGTTTCTTGCCTCACCATTGGTGGATTCATCTGCTTCTCTTCATAGTATGGATTATTAATGCCATGTATATGTATGAGAAAATGCTTGTTTACTGCATCATTTCTAGGTAGGCCCTTCTGGAACTGTGGACTCTTTTTGAAGAGTGGTCAAATTAACTGTATGGTCATCTTTGGAGCCTTTTGCTCCTCACAGTCAATCTCCATAAGATATACTCTTCTTCGTCTTCTCCTTCACATGGGTGTGTACATTTGTGTACACAGTTCTAAGTCTCGGCTAGAAATTGTCTAAATAGTTTCCTCTTGCAACCGTCATCATAGCTCCTTCTCAGAGCTATCACCTGTGACCTTCCCGAAACAATAGACAAGACCAACATTTCCATGGTAACCTCCATGGAATGGTTAGTAATCAAGAACATCTCCTAGAGGAGATCAATTTCATCTTGTAGACAAGTATATCATTAACAAGGAGAATTTTCTTAATGATAATCATACCGACAATATTTAGGTGTACCTAAACATTTGATAACAATAGCAAATAATAAATTTGTAAAGACTATTATCCTAGGTACAATACTTTCTTAAGAAGTAACAATATAAAATATCAAACCTGATATGCAACCCTGGAGTCTAGTGTTGTTGTCTTGCTTGAGTTTCCTTCGATCATTCATATGAAAACACCATTGTCTAAAAGAAAAATTATTCATCCTTTGATGCCTTTGAGGCTCTTCGGCATCTGTTGTATGTGCATGGTGTTTCTTCTTTTCCTTTTAATTTCTATCTGGACATTGAAAGGAATAATGTCCTAGCTTTTGGAAACTATAACATTTGATTTTTAACGCATCCTTCTTGTAACGAGGTCTCTTAGACTTCTATAGGATGCCTTATTCTCTTTTCTTTCTCTTCTTCACTTAGGCAGCAAGTGCTTGATTTTCATCCTCATTAGTCTTTTATGTCTTGGATATCAGCCTGGATTCCTCTTGAGTGAAATCTAACCATAACTTGTCAAACTTGGGCGATCTCCTTATTGCACAAATTCCTTGGAAAAATGGGTCCCATGAGGGAGGGAATCCATTAAGTGTGGTGGTCACAAGTTCAACATATTCTACTAGGTATCCAATAGCTACTAACCGATCCTTGATCTGTGAGATCTTCATAAAATAGATGACCATTGTTTCTGACTTGTTCATTGTCACATTTATGAGTTGATGCCTTAAAGTAAGTTTTTGACTAGTATTCTTACTTTCATAAAGTCTGTTTAGGGAATCAAACATCTCCTTTGGTGTCTTCAATTCTGATACATTGGGTATTAGGTGATCCTTGATTGAATCTATCAAGATCCTCTTGGCCTTGACCTCATTCTTCTTGAAATTTTCCTTTGCTTCTTCATCTTCGGGTTCTGGAAGCATCTTCTTGACGTGATCCAATAATTCATTATCTTCTAGAATGAGGAGAACTCTATGCTTCCAAGATCTGAAGTTATCTTCTCCATCCAATCTGTCTTCTACTCTCATATTGGTAGACATTTTTCACTAGTAGAAATCCTAGCACTGAAAAACCTCAATTTTTCAAACTTCACCAAACTGCACGTTGAGGGTTTCAGGGGGTGTGCTAGGTTAGGGTGAACTTCTTTGTACAAGAATTATCCCCAACATCCTTGGGAAAGTTCTCAACAATCTTGACAAGGTATTGTAGCTACACGGTGCTACAAGGTGTCGTTGTACCGATCTTCCTTCCAGTGGTTAAATTGTTTTGAAGGTAACCAGCTCTAAAACCATGTTGGATTTTCCTTATTTACAGAGAATTAGTGTTACTAGATTTATTTTACTTCATTATCATTAATATATATATATATATATATATCATGTACTGAGCAGTAGACAAAGAGAACACAAGAGATTTATCTTGGGAAAACGCCAAATGGGGGGAAAACCCAGCAACCTTTCTTAGATAGATTACATTCACAAAGAAAGTCCAATCAGATAAACCCTAGCACAAGTGCTAGATCAACTATAAATACCACCCCGGCTGCAACAACAACACCATACAAAGGTAGCGCACCTCCTTGAGGAGTAGCACACACAAGAGTGATACCAAAAGACTGAACGAGAATAAATTGTGTAGCTCCAACTACTATGCCACCTCCTCTAAACTTGGTCCTTGCTTATGTGTAGCTGGGAGAGTGTGAATGAGTGAAAAAATGAGCTAAGGCACATCCTTATTTATAGTCTTCTTGTCCTTCTAGCTGGACCGACTTCTCTTCTGGGAAGGTGTCTTTTCATTATACTTTATTCTTCTAGGCATACTTCTCTTCTAGGGTATTTCAACATCTGTCCAATGGATCTCTTACTTTTGTAATCTTCTCTATGTCTAAGAAAGGTCATCTAGGATGGAAAGATCCTCCTGCAACTACCAAAACATCAACAAAAGAGACATTCAAATCCTGAACTCCGAGATCCACCAGAATACCAAAGGGAATGAATGAGGAGGAGAGAGATTTTAGATTTGAGCTCTAGATAGAAAGGAGACCTCCAAATAGGCCTTAAGAGTCTAGGGTGCAAAAATTCCAACCCTTTAACAAAGGAAAAAGGACATCAACGACTTTTGAGCCTGAACACATTTTCTTGCAAAAGAATTACATCCAAATCATAGGCTTTAAGAAGCATTTTGAGGGCTAGAATCTTAGGGGCACCCCCAACCCCACATACATTAAGGGACAAGTAAATCATGATTTACCCTTTGAGCATGCATTCCTTGCTCTAAGGGCCCGAATTATGGTGGCTTATTTGTAGCTTCTTGTATCCTTTTGAGCTTGTATTTGGGTAAGGGAGATATGGGACTTTGTCCCTACCTGAGAGCCTTGAGACTTGTCCAAATCCAAACCGTATTCAATAGTGATTTCCTTGTTACGTGGAAGGAGGAGATAGTCGGAGGGACAAGAGGGGGAATCTTGAATTTTTTGGCAAGGGTCCCCTAGCAGGTCAAGTTGACCCATGCAACATCTAGTTTTCTTTTTGGGCACAGAGAGGAGAGGAGTTTCAGTTGGTGGAGATTTTGAAGGTGGTGGAGAAACCTGTCACCGAGGGAGAGGGAAAAGGATAAGAAGGTTCTTGTACCTTCATTTGAACTTTCACAACTTGTCCAGAGCCCAAGATTGACATACCCGTCAACTTTTCATCATCCAAAGGGGATTTCAAAGAGGCATATGAGAGCTTTCCATTCAAAGGATCCTTCAAGGAGAAAGAGGGAATCTTCCTGAGATTTGGGACTGAATATTCTTGAGCTTTAGAGGTTGTATCTTCCTGGGCTTTAGAGATCGAATATTCCTAGGTTTTGACTAGGAGCTTGTGTGATGGCCAATTATATTTTGGGTCGTGGGGCTTCGAAGGGTCTTCCAATTGATATTCCTTGAGATTCCAAGCCTTATTGAACGAGGACCTTGACCTTGGTGAGCTAGGGTAGCTTTCTAGGGTGTGACCAATAGAATGACACCCAAAATAATGAAAAGGAATGTGCCAGTAATTGATACATTGTGTCCAGGAGAAGTTACCAAAGACTAATTCAATTTCTTCAAGGAGCCATATTTTTAAGTCCACCTCAACCTGAATCCACACCCATATACAATCGAACTTGGAGGACTAATCCTGCTCGATCCTGAAATAAAGAAAGAAAGGAATTATTTTAACATCCATGAGGCTAACAATATCCTATGGGACAGACCGCCTCACACACTGATTTATGCATTTCATCCCTTTCTCCGTTGAACTTGATGATGAGCACCCCCAATTTCTCCAATGTCCCCTCACTGAATAAATTATCCCAAGAGCTAGTTGTCAAGATACTCACATAGTTGTCCCTATTGTCTCTGAAGGATTCACAATCTAAAATGATTTTTTTTTTGTTTCCACTTTTCCAGAGGTGCAAAACATACACACCATTTCTTCCCAAGCTTCCTTTGGTCTTTTCCAGTGCCCAGTTTCACAACAGAGTTGATGGGAATTGGTTCTTAATTGAGAAATAAGCATTTTTGGCTCTCCAAGATATATTGGCCCCTATGTATGCCTTTTGATGATGATTGTAAGTGGGGTTAAACTCTTCAATATAATACTCTTTCTTTATCCCTATCCCTTTATCCAAAGTTTTTTGTGGAACCTATCGATAACAAAATCCTTTATATGTTTATTGTTCATAGGGAACATGTTCAAGTAAATATCTCATTTACTGAGACATTTACTATTTTGTTGCATCCACCTCTTCTTTCTTTTTCACAATATGTCATTGAAAACAAATTTAGGCCAACGATCGTCTTCCATTTTCTCAATTGTTTTTAGATATATTATGAGTTGCACCATAACAATTGATTCAATAAAAGCAGCCCCCATTTCATTCAGCATGATATCATAAGGGACTGAACTTTTAATTTTAAACTTGTTTGTAATCAAGCATTTTTCAATCTTGTCAATTTGCTTCCACTATAAGTCAGATGTACTACTGGCCCACACTTCACAACCATAGAGAACCATCAGGATCACTAAAATACCAAAGAGATTTTGTGTAGTCTTCCAATCCCATAGCTCTTCCTCTCTACACCTATTTTGGAAAGCATATAATGCTTTCCAACCTCCCAAAGTTCTTTTCTTTCTGCAACCTTACCAACTTAGATTTTTGTTGAAGTCAATTTCGAGGTATTTGTAATCTGCCACTTCTTCAAGAGTGTTGCCTTCAAAGTAGAACTTATGTTGGTTATGTTTTCTTTTGCTAGAGAAAACTACCACTTTCATATTGCTAGTATTGACTTGCATCCCCACTGTTCTACAAAAGTTCTCATGGTAAATTAAGTGTTCTTGCAACCCAAAAGCATATTTAGCAATCAAAATAAGGTCATCTGCATATAAAAGAAACATTGTCACAAACTCTCCCAAAAGAGCACCATCATCGTCATGTAGGTTTAACCACTCTTCAAGTTTGTCTATATATAAACCAAAAAGGGTAGGGGACAATGGGAACCTTTGCTTCACCTCGATATCACTCCTAAAAATTTTGGAGATGCCAACTAACGTTCTGATTTTTACTTTAACCTCCTCATATAGCCTATGGAAAATTTTTCTAAGATGCATAGGAACCCCAAGTTCCTCCATTCTATGTTAAAGCTTATCTTTAGGGACCGTGTCAAAAGATTTTTTGAAATCGACAAAGCAACAAAAGGCTTCCTCTTTTTTCTCCCACACTTTTTCAATGATGTGCCTTAGAGTTATACCGTGATCAATCATGGAGTGTTTAGGTATGAAACTTGATTTCCGTTTTGCACGCTTATCTCCTTCTTCCGCCCACTTGCTAATTCTATTTTCTAGCATACTTCTGAATAACTTTTCAAATAAGGGGTTTATCATTATGGTCCTATAGTTGGAGGGATTATTGACATCGCCACTCTTGAAAAGAGGTATTGCTAGGCTCGTTGTCCATTATGTAGGGAATCCCTACTGAATGATGTTGTTGAAAATTTTCATAATGTGAGGTGAAAGAGTTTTCGAACCCCACTTTGGATATTTTTCTTGAAGTTCAACTAAATCTTTTTCTTTTCCAACACCCAACTTTTTAATACCCACCTCAATCTCTTGAACGGTGAAGATCTTAGTAGTAGTGTTGACCAAGGGGGGGGAAGGGTGGGGGGGGGATCTTTCAACCTTAGGATCTTTCTCATAAAGCTTATTTGCATACTCGAACCATTGATAAGTTGTGATATTATTTTCAATTTGTTTGTTTCTCGTTTGAAGTTCCTTCCAAGATAATTTGGGGCCATTTTTCCCCAGGAAGATTAGTTCCTCCCTCCTTGAGATCTTGAAATCAACTTTTTTCTTTCTTACAATCTGCTTGTAGGATTTTAAGTTTATTTCTTTATGGCTTGACTCTTTCAAAGTGTTCCTTGTTGTTTTTCATTCCTCATCAAACCAAGAATTAATCGGAAAACAATTTGTTTCAGATTTCCTATTTTTTTCTCTTTTGTATTCTGCAAGTGATCTTTGAATTAAATTTGTTATCTTTTTTTGTCCTCTGAAACTCTTTTCCACTAATGATTGCTTTCTTCTATAGGCCAAATGGGATTTTGGTCTTCCTTAAAACAAATAATACTATCTTGTTCACTTTCAGTCCTAGCATTGAAATCACCCACTATAAGGACTTCACTTAGTTGAGAGTACGTTACAATATCATTTTTAAAGGCTACAAATGGGTCTTTGTGGTCAAGCCCCCTACTTTTTTAAGTTTTTGAAACTTGTGGAGCAGATATTTTTTTTTTCCTTAGGATCTTGCTCATAAATAGTCTTTGCATACTTGAACCATTAATAAGTTGTGATATTATTTTCAGTTTGTTTATTTCTCGTTTGAAGTTCCTTCCAAGATAATTTGGGTTATTTTTCCCCAAGAAGATTAGTTCCTCCCTCCTTGAGATCATGAAATCAACTTTTTTCTTTCTTACAATCTGCTTGTAGGATTTTAATTTTATTTATTTATGGCTTGACTCTTTCAAAGTGTTCCTTGTTGTTTTGCATTCTTCATCAAACCAAGCATTAACCAGAAAACAATTTAATTCAGATTTCCTATTTTTTGCTCTTTTGCATTCTGCAAGTGCTCTTTGAATTAAATTTGTTATCTCATGATTATGGAGGCCCAATGATGGAATTTTCTCCTTGTTAAATATCCTCTCCAGTGCTATCTTCAAGGTATTACAGTTTTTTTTAGTCAAAAGAATTATGCCCTTTGAAGGAGGTCATTGAATGCACTAATGTTTCGTCCCACGTTGTTGTTGTTTAGTCCAAGTGAAACTTAAATAGATCAATATATGATGAGATTTCAACTCCCACAGTTATTCACCAATCAAAACTTCCTCCATTTTCTCACACAAGCCATGTGAGAAAATTGCATAATCCACTACACTTGCGTCATTGTAGGTATTGCGGGTGGAATTACCAAAGTTTGTCCATCTAGCCAACCCATTACAAATGACTAAGTCAAATGCCCCACATAGAGTAAACAGTTGCTCCCCAAAAATGTTGCAGCTTTTTTTGTCCTTTGAAACTCTTGTCCACTGATGATTGCTTTCTTTTGTAGGCCAAATGGGATTGTGGTCTTCCTTACAATGAAGAATACTAGCTTGTTCACTTGCAGTCCTAGCATTGAAATCACCCACTATAAGGACTTCACTTAGTTGAGAGTACGTTGCAATATCATTTTTTAAGGCTGCAAAGGGGTCTTTGTGGTCAAGCCCCCTAATTTTTTAAGTTTTTGAAACTTGTGGAGTAGACTTTTTACACTCATAGATCATTATTATTCACTACTTATCCTATATCTATTGATGAGATTATCATTAACCTTTATGGTTTGGTTGATATCCACCCTTGATTGTGCCTTATGATCCATGGTTTGGGTTTCTCCTAGTTACTATAAATTGAGGAAATTGGTCTCTAATCAAGAAGAGTGGAGAGTGGCTTATGGTATTGATCATTAGCTTGCTCCATATGGGTCCATAGGATAAATCATCCATATGCTTTAGATTTGTATGGATCTCATTTGAACTCCATACATATGTCTGCTCTAGTTGATGTAATTGGGAGAATTATTTGAAGAAAAAGAATGTCATGCTTCCCTGGATGTTTCCCCACCTTGAGGTTTTACCATGTAAATTATATTGTCTCATCTTTTTTTTTGGTTAGATCTATTTTATTGTTTTAATTCTTTCCATAGAATTTTAGATAGGATAGATCTTTGGTTATATGTTTATGCATATATTCCTAGTATTTCATGGGTATATGTTTATGCATATGTTTATGTCGATGTTCCCCACCTTGGGGTTTTACAGCCTAACTTATCTTGTCTCCTCCCTTTTGTTTGTTAGATATGCTTTATCATTTTAATGCTTTCCATAGGTGTTTAGATAGGATAGATATATGGTTATATGTTTATGCATATGTTCCTGGTCTTTCATGGTATCATAGCCATAAATCTAACTCCTTGTACAAACTTCTTTATTTGTTGAAATATTGGATAGGATATCTATTATTTCCTTCCATGAGCATTCAACAATAGTGATTGGGTTTCGCTTTTTGGCATCAATTTACAAGTAGATCCAATTTATTTTTTAGATCTACTAGTCTAAATTTTCATATCTAGTTACAACATCGAGGGGATGGAGCTAGGATCACAAATTTTGACCCTAAAAGGTTTCATTTGATGCCTCGAACTAGATTTGGAAGTTTCTGGACCCAAAATTACCAAAATAGGACCTGCAAGCCAATTTTCCCTCCCAAAAAGTACCAGGGCAGATGACAAATTATATAATGATCCATTCCAGATCAACAAGCTAGTCTTCCATTATTTTCTTCAAATCAAGCACTCCAAGTACTACTAGGGTCTCCCATGCCACAAATCCTTGGTCTTATTCTCTCATAAGAACCATAAGAGTGAGTGTTTCCTTTGATTCTCTAGTATTTCTCCTAAACTGTAGCTTCCCTTGTCTTCTTGGGGAAAACCATGACCCTAACACCTTGCTTGTATCAACGAAAAAACCATAGTTCACTAGAAAAGAGTGCAAAGTACATGAAGAAGAATTACATATGAAATAGACAAGTTTTCTCTTTCTCTCACATCTCTAGGATAAGTATGTGATTGATATGATTGATATGATTGAATGAAAATACTCTCCTCTCTCTTTATATATACAATATGTGAGGAAGGCCAACAATAATAAAGTGGACAAGTTCCCCAAACAAGTAACCTAACTAATCACTAGATAGGTCCACATGTGAATTGCTCCAACTCTAAGCAACACATGTCGAGCTCCAAGGTCTGTGCGTACATCAAGAAAATTTCCTAAGGTCCAATGCTCATCTCCAAAGGTATTTAATGCTCCAACACTACCTCTTAGGCCATGTTCTCCTTTGGGTCCACCACACCTCCATGAACACTCATCAACCCAAGAATCCTTAAGTCAATAACAATCCTCCATATCAGAAACCAAGTGATCATGTGCTCCATAAGTCTCAATTCCATCCTCATAAATGCACATTGTTCTTCCTCCAAATATACCATCCTCCCAAGAAAGCAACCAAGCCCTCCATGTGCACCTCATGAAGAATGGCACCATGCCACTTAGGTTTCCAACCTCCTAAGGAGTGCCACATAAGCATCAAGTCAAGGTATAGAAATCCATCAGTAATCTATATCTAATGTGTACATCCACTACAATGCAAACAAAATTAGTTAACACACCATGATCTCCATATCACATTAAGCACCCCCAAGCATGGTGTAAACACTTTAAAATTAACCCCAAAAGCTAACACTCCCTCTTTATGAGGAACACATTTTCACCAACACCAGTCTTCTCCCTCAACATCTCAAACTTCCTCTTTGCCAAGGGATTCATCAAAATGTCAATGACCTGCAAATATGTAAGAATATAATCAAGGGATAAATAACCCTTCTATACCATTCCTATCATGAATGATAATAGATGTCAATATGCTTGGAGTGATCATGGAATACATTATTCTCAAAGATTTTGATACAACTCTTATCTTCATAATACATAACTTTTGGATTTTCCCTCCATATATCCCATATTAGCTAGCATTTTTCAAATCTAAATTGGCTCACAACTAGTTGAACATGATATTGTGTACTTCACCTTTTCTAAAATAAGTGAAATTATTGCTTTCTTCCCGTTGAACTAGGATATCATACTTAACCCCAAGATCAAAGAAAACCCATAAGTGATATTCCAATATTCAACACATCCAGCCTAGTCTAAATCATAAAATCCAAGGAGTAACATTCCACCATCTCTTGTATACTTGATCATGTAATGAATTGTGCTCTTCAACTAGCTATGCACATTCTTTGAAGCCACCCAATGAGTCATATGTAGAGAAACCATAAATCGACTCAAGATATTCATAGCATAGAAAATATATGGCCCGGTATTCACAAAATACATCAAATGACCCAATCAACTATATGTACAAAGTAGGGTCAACCAAATCAACAACCTCATCACATGTAAGCTTCAAATTTGATGCCATGGGTGTAGCCAAGGGTTTGCAATCATGTATCTGGAATCTCTCCAAGATCTTTAAAGTGTACTTCCCTTTCCTAGGGAAGACTTCTCCTAGACCCTACCAAACCTACAACCCTAGAAAATAATGCAATAGACCAATATCATTCATGTCAAATTCACTTGAAAAAATATTCTTGCAACACATAATGAGCTTCTATGATATACCTATAATTATCAAGTCATTTACATATAAAACCAAGACAACCAAATAATCTTTATAATATAATTAATAAATATGTGGATCATCTCTAGTCTCGGTAAACCCCAAGTTTAGTAAAAATTCATCAATTCTAGAGTGCCAAGATCATGGTACCTTATTCAACTCATAAAGGGTTTTCTTCAACCTGCAAACATGGGTATCACACCCATGCACCACAAAACCTCGGGAATAATTTATGTATACATCTTCTTCAATTACATCATTCAAGAAGGCTATTTTTACATCCATGTAATATAAATGCCATCCAAAACAAGTTGATAATTTAATAATGGTACTAATATAAGTATACCTTGAAATTGGAGTAAATGTCTCATCATAATTGACTCCCTCTTTCTATGAGAACCCTCTTGCAACAAACCTTTCCTTGTATTTTTCAATATTCCCATCGACTGCATGTTTAGTCTTATACAACCACATAGAATATGAAACCATTGATTTCCTCAAGTGTCCTGGTACACTCTCCCAAAAATCATTTTGTAGAATGGAATTATATTCCTATGTAATGGCATCCCACCAAATCTAGAAGGCTCGTCTAGCTTCCCTTTAGTGTTTACAAGCACCATAGGATCAATGAGTAACTTGTAAAGGCCAAAATCTCGCAAATGAGTAACTTGTAAAGGCCAAAATCTCGCACAAATATGGCCAAAGTCCTCAGACTTGCAGTACTACAATCATACATTGTTATCCTTGAAATGAAATTGTACACAAAAACTGTCATACAAAAACTTGAAAGAATATTTTTCTTCAAACCAAGAATAAACAAAACATCATTCAACTCAATAACATCACCTTATGGAATCCAAAAATAAATGGAGCCTAATCCTTTCATGGGGTAAGTAGAAGGATCACCCAACTTCACTCTCATTCCTCCCTCTTACTCTGAAATCCCACTAAATATTTTCCTGCATATGTCTTGATGCCACACTATACACATACCATCCAACACTTGAGACAATGTTGGAAGATAAACAAGATACCATGGAGAACGTGGTCTCAATATGGGATGGTAACTCATCCACTCCGGTTACAATTTATGCACTCCCTATGAGCTATTTATGTTGCTCAACCTTCCCATTCTTCTTCTCCAAATATTAGTTGGCATAATGTCCCTTTTGGTGACACCTAAAATATATCATATTACTCAAGTCCTTCTTACCTTGGCTTGAATCTTCCTTCTTACTTTTGTTGTCTCCTTTTTTGTTTCCCTTCCTCACCCTCCATGCAAGGGCCAATTTTTCTACTTCACTTTTCTTTGTTGAACAAGATTCCAACCTTATCTCTTCCTACACAAAGTCATCCCAAATATTATGACAAGTAGGTAAATCGTCTCCAAGATGTAGAAAATTCATTAAAAGTAATGAGCACCAAATCCTTATCCTCCACTTTTGTCCCAATGGTAGCCAACTAATCTCTCAACTTTGTGATGTTGGCCAAGTAGTTCACAATTGTATCTTTGTTACTCATGTGGATGACTAAAATCTTGTTTCTTAGGAGCATCTTCCTAGAAATAGTCACACTTTGGTATAATACCACCAAGGCATCATACATCTCCTTACCAATATTTTTCTCTACAATGTGAGTGATTACATCATCCTTCATTGAATCAAGAATGATTATCTTTTCCTTGGTCTCCTTCTGAATATGCAAGAATAACAGTTTCTTGTCGGTGGATGCAACAATCTCATTCTCAATATTCTCCCAAAGCTCCACCTCTTCCAATAGCATTTTCAAGCTACACTTCCAAGGAGAAAAATTGGAAGCACCATCCAACCTGTCACATTCTCTAAGAGTAAGAGTAGTCATCCCCACAAATATAAATCAAACTCAAAGTAAAATCAACAGAAAATCAAGTAGAATAACCCTTTTAGGGTTCAAGGACTTCCTTCAAAGAACACAAGGGTTTCATACCCAACAACCCATAGTAGGTCAATGACCTCCACAGATATGGAACTCCTCTTCACCAACAAAATGATCTCAATCAAATCAACTCTGATACCATATTGAAATTTCTCAAAAGTCATCTTTTAATTCAAATTTATAAATTACACATCAACCTTGAGGTTCCCCGGATCTATTTCTTGTGAACTTTAATCCTTAGGGTTGAATCTAAATATATAAATATATATTTCACTTCTATCCAACCACATACATAAGGAATCCCAAGAAAATAAACATCCCAACGTATAATAGATCTGGAAATTACTTATTAACAACAGATTTGTTACAACCACAAATCCACCCTCTTAGCTTATATATACTTGTCAAATCACTCAACAAAATCTACTAATTGTTCATGATAAATCAACACACCAAACAACCCTAGAAGCTACTCATTCGCCATAAGAATAGAAGTTGAAAATCAAATATGCAAATACACAAAGTTTGGACATCAAAGTCCACTTCATAAATACATAAGAATGAAGTTTCAAGTACATACCAACATCTTATCAGAAGTTAGTACAAGTCATGCTCTCCAAACTCTAGCTAGGGAATCCACCATAAACAAAAAACCCTAGCCACCAACTTTTCCTATATAGGAATCACTCCCAACCAAAGTTGGTCACTCCACCAAAGATCTACAACTAGAAAGCATACACACTAGAAAGTCCTCTTTGGCACCTACATTTGCATCACACAAGTGTACAAAAGAAAACAAGATAGTATTCCACTATATTCTTCATATCAAACACTCCAAGTAGTACTAGGGTTTCCAATGCCACAATACCTTAGTCTTGTTCTCTCACAAGAACCATAAGAAAAAGTGCTCCCTTTTATTCTCTAGGGTTTATCCCAAACCATAGCTTCCTTTGTCTTAGGAAAAACCCTATAACGCCCATGCCCTACTTGCATCAACACAAAAACCCTATCAAACTAGAGAAGAGTGCAAAGTACATGAGGAAGAATTATGTATGAAAGTGATAAGTTCCCTCTATCTCTCACATCTCTAATACAAGTATGTGATCGATATGATTGAATGAAGATACTCTATCCTCCCTTTATATACATGATAGGTGAGAGAGGCCATCGATAATAAAGTGGGCAAGGTCCACAAACAAGTGACCTAACTAATCACTAGATAGGTCCACATGTGAAGCACTCCAACTCTAAGTGACACATATTAGCTCCAAGGTATGCATGCCCATCAAGCAAGGGTCCTAAGCTGAGTGCTCCATAAGAAGGGACCAACACTCCTCTCCAAAGGTATCCAATGTCCCAACACTACCTCCTAATCTATATACTCCTCTGGTTCTACCACATCTCCATGAACACACATCAACCTAATCCTCCTCAATTCAATCTTAATACTCCATGTAAGAAACCAAGTGATCTCATTTTCCCTAGATCTCAATGCCCTCCACCTCAATATCCAATGCTCCTCCAAATACGTCATCCACCTAAGCAAGCAACCAAGCCCTCCATGTGCACCCCATGAAGAATGTCACCATCCCACATAAGACTCTAGCCTCCTAAGGAAGTGTGCCACATAAAGTATTTATCAATGATTAAGTTACTTTCAATCTGTATGGTTACTACAACACAATCAAGGGAAGTTAACACACAATGCACTACACATCACACGAATCACCCCAAAGCATGGTGTAAACACTTTTTTGGTAACCTCAAAAACTAACAGGTGAAATATCAAAGTTAAAACAAAAATAGGTATGCCTCCCTCATTGCATTCTCCAATTCCCATGTAGCCTCATTGGGATTGTAGTGCTTCCATTGGATCTTTACCTAGTTGATTATTCTAATCCAAAGCAATTTTATTTTCTTGTCAAGGATATATAATGGTTCTATCTAGAACTCTCCTTATAGTTCCACCTAGATCAAAGTCCAATCATTTACTTGGTTAGGATTATGTACATATTTGTTTAATGAATATAAATGAAACACATTGTAAGTTTTTGTATAAGAAATCACTGTAATCCTATATGTGATTGGTCTCATTCTATCTAGAACTTCAAAATATGCACAATATCTAGGTTCAATCTTGGCATAGCTCCCAAGATTTAGTGATATTTTATTTAGTCTCACTCTACGAAACACATGATCCCCAATGTTGAATTATTTGTGCACTCTTCTCAATATTTGCATAACTTTTCTACCTATCCTAGGATGCTTTGAAGTTCTACTTAATTATAGAAACCTTCTCTTCATTTTCCTTAAGCAATTTTTGGCTAAGTATAACGATGATATTTGGGTTATCCCAACTTAGTAGGGTATTTAATTTCCTGCCATATAAAGCTTCAAATGGAATCATTCCCAAAGAGGCATGGTGTACATTGTTGTACACAAACTCCACCAAATACAAATACTCTTCCCACTTGGACAACATATCCATCACATACATCTATAATGTATCCTCAATAACTTAGTTCACCCTCTTTGTCTATTAATCACCTCATAGATCAAAGATTGAAGCAATGAATAATAAAGATAATATCAAATGAAGAATGATGTTTTGTAGAGTATCAAGTGATTTTGGAAAACATAATCATTGTCCAAGAAGTAATTCATCGCATCCACACTACTACATATGGGGTCAAAATTTGAAAAAACCTTCCAACGATAAGGATAAAATTAATCATACCATTGCAAATTACAACATAATTATTAAAATTTTAATAAAAAAAAAATTGGGTGCCCCGATGTATGTCATACTTTCAATGAAGGTCTACATCCATCAATCTTATGATGATAGTTCGACTCATTTAGGTAATGCCAACTACCCATTTGAAAATGGTTTAACAGCCACTAACTTGGTCAACTTTGATATAGTCAATGTTTGTCAAAAGACCAACGGTGGTTAGTCATTTCAACTATTTTGTTGTAGGTGCAACAGTTATAAAATTGTTTTATGCTCATTGTTCGTTTGATGAATTATTACTCTTTTTTATATGCACTTCTTGTCTCAGATTCAATTATTGATCTGCATAGCACAAATTTTGTACTTTGAAGGTTACAATTTTTTAATATTTCTTTGTCTCATTTTAAATACCCACATTGGATCTCTAACCCTTATACCCTCTTTTATTTGGGGACACAAATTGTTGCCTAGGAAATAGGTATGAACATGTCTACTCAATTCGATTTAATTACTATATAATTTGTCTTGGTCTAGTTCTCTTTTATTGTTTGATTTTATTACTTGCTTATAGTGAATCTTTGGAACTTATGTGGTAAAAATGTATGGTTTTGATTTCTTGATTAATTGTTGACCACTATTATAAACCTTTAATAAATGAAGGACGACAACGGCTTCATTCTCTAGTACATATGGGGTCAATATTTGATGACATTTGTACCGTAAGAATATATTTGTATATTGTACTTATATTGCTTCAATGTATTTTGTTGTAAATATAGGAAATCTCAATGCCAAGGATTACACTTGAAGAGAGTGAAAGGATGCTTTCTAGGTTAAGGGCGACATTGGAGGCACAAGGTGATGGGAAATGTTAATTTACCTTGCAATCAATGTAGGGGCTTGAATAGAATAAGACTTGTAAGAAAAAAAGTTGAAAGACATTGTTGGAGGCATGGGCATTGTGAAGGGGAGTATACATATCGTCCCATGGTAAGTTACTCATTATATGTGTCTTTGTATTGATTGTATTTATAAAATTTTCTTTCGTTTTAATAATTGTTATATACAATAATGTTATTGATTGTTTGTAATTATAAAGATAAATCCTCCTATATCTCTGTCACCGGATAAATATGTGCCTAGTAGTAGTAGAAATACTTTTGTACAAGATGTGGAAGATGGTATGGATATCGAATATCAATTCAATCCTATGGAAGAAGATGACACCAATAATATTGTTGAGCCAATGATGGGACAGATAGATTGATCCAGGACATATTTTCTCATGTCGATGAGGAAAACTTTGATGGTATTCATGATGTACCTTTGCTTGAGAAGGCACAACAACCCCTTTATGAAGGCTCAAGAAAAAATATTCTCTCTACTATAATGTTGTTGGTGAACTTGAAGGTATTGAATGGTTTGTGAAACACTTGTCTCACACAGATCCTAAGGTACATAATATAATTAATCACATATTATACGTAAAGTTTGACTTCTTTTTTTTCTCTATTTTTAGTGCCAATTAATGTGTAAATTAAGGATGCAATATTTATGATCACTGTTATTTACATTAACTAGTTATTTTTTATGTTGTAGATTGTTAGGTGAATTTTTCTTACCACTGTCAAATAATTTGCCTTGCATATACTGTGAGTTGTGTGTCATTATGAAAGATATTGGAATGGAGTATCAAGCTATTGATGCGTTTCTAAATGATCATATTATATATTATGGAAAATTGGCATCAGAAATGAAATACTCGCAATGTCAAATCAGGAGATATCAAACCGATCAAGTACCAAAAAATGTGTTTCACAAGGTTCTTCGTCATATTCTGATAATTCCACGTTTTCATCGAGTGTTCAGGTGCCAAAGCATAGCACAATTTATGGATTACCATGCATGGAAAAAAACTGAAGATGGTGTTATTTGAATGCCTGCTGATGACTCTGCTTTTAGGAATATTGAAGAAAGATGGTCATTTTTTAAAGAAGAACCTCGTAATGTTAGGCTTCCATTGGAAGTTGACAATATCAATCCATTTGGGAGCTCAGGTCTCTTTACTTAGTGTGGCCTATTTTTTTATAAACAATAACCTTCCTCCTTCGATGTCAATAAAGATGGAGCACATAATGTTGGCAATGATTGTTCCATGTATTTGTTTACAAAATTGGTTTGAACGTTGCATTTTGTTTGTCTTATTTGTTGCATAATTACTTATATATATACAAGGTAGTAATTATGTGTACTTTCACCCAATTAGGTAAGTACTAAGTGAAATATATGAATGTATATATTGAGCCTCTTGTCGACGAGCTACTAAAGTTATGGGCTGGCATCACTATGTAATACATCCCTAGACCAATAGGGAAAGATCAATTTCAATTCCATGGTATACTTACATGGACAATCCATGATGCCCCAGGGCTAACACATTTTTGTGGTATGTCACTGTTGATCTATATGTAGCTCACTACTTATCTTCTTCTTATATCTTTTTACTTAGAAATTTTTTTGAGTCATGGCGGGTTAGTTCATAGCGGGTATATTAAACTTTTTATTGATGCATGGCGGGTTCATGGGTTGGAAGACTCACATGTTTACTTGTTTTCCCTTTTTAAGTCTGCTACCACCAAGACTTAACCATTTTCTTCATTTTTTTTACATCACAGGTTCGCGGACTAGTGAACTCATCCTCATATCTTCTCCATGCCTGCCACCCCACCATTTTGTTTCCCTTATCTTTTTCACATATTTTGAGATCTATTTAATGCCACTCTTACGGAAAGTAACTGTTAATTCAATTATGAAAAGTTCATTATTGATTGCATACTTCTCGAGGTAATATCATTTATTTTTTATTAACTTCTCCATCTAAAAGGACTTGAGTCATATTACTGAAGAAGATTTTATTTCAATATTCTAAGGAATTATATGCAGATTTCTCCAGCTACAATAGAATGGTCATGAGAAAGCACAGTTCTGTGGAGACACATTGAACCTGTTCGCACGAGAAGATTATAAATTTCACTGGTCAATCTCTTACTGGTATTTCACTGCATTTCCCCTACCAGAAAGAAATGAGAACAAAACTTGGACATCGGGTATTTCTTTACTTGGATTCATTCCCAAAGTTTTCGATTGCAAAGACATAGTCTCATGGTGCATCGATAAATTTACTCAAAATCGAAGGGAAATTCTACTACACAACGAATCCCATATCTTGTTAGCACCTTCAACTTTCAGTAAGATGTTGAAATTACCATAACTGACTATTATGTTCAAAGGAGATGAAGCTAGAAGCTTCCTCAAGGAGAACAATAATGGATTAGAGATTCTGTAAGAATAATTAAAAGATCCTTCAGAAATTCTAGAGGATATATCCAAAATTCACTCCAGTTCATTGAAAAATCCCTATCGAGAAGTAGCATGGCTTTTACTAGATTTACAGGACATGAGCCTACAGAAAGAATTTATCAATTGTCTCTTTATATCTTATATTTTACAATCCATGAAAAAGCGATTTTTTATTGGGGCAAACTTATTTCCACTGAAATTTCTTCAGAATTATCAAGCTTTAAAGACAGTAAGAAGTTCTACATGGCCTACTTGATATTTTATATTACTTAATGCCATGTCTTCAAGGGATTGAATATTGGGAAAAGCGTAAATTTTGATGTCGACCCAGTCACAATGTGGTATCAAACCCGGTGGAGGAAAAAGGTTGCTCACTATTTTTATGAAGTATATAATGAATTTATATATGTTTTTAAGAAGTCGGTCTTTGGAGAAAATACATCTAGATTGTCATAGGAAACATTAACCTTTCTGGACAAGAAAGGGATTATGGAAAAAACAAACAAATACAATATTATAAGGATATACCTCTCTCATGAAAATCCCCTTTATCTTCCTTACTATGTTCCAGACAGATTATCTGTTGTTGAAGTGGCAAGGCAATGCAAGTCCTGGTTGCCTTTATTCTATGAGAAAAAGAAGAAGCAGTTTATCCCACTACCTTGGAAGGTCGGAGAAATGTTTCTAAGAGGAACTACTAAAATTGATGAATATGGTGAAAATTTTGATCAATATAATATGAAATTTGCAAAAGAGATCAAGGGCTTTTATCCTAATCATGGTTTTCATGATCACATGGTATCAGTTGGATTCAGTAATACACTTATTAATACTTTTATATTTGGAGAAGAAGGATACAACCATGATCCGCCAGTTGAATGCATTGAAAGGAAAGAAGATGATATTGAAACCATCATAAGTACCACATACCAGTATAAGAAGAAAGGAAAACCCTCTAATGAAAGGAATGCTCAATTTCCTATTATTTCCCAAAAGAGCACGCTATCTAAAAAGAATTCTCAGACTACAACATCTCAATAGAAAAAAAAATATCCAATGAATAATTCAAATGATGGAGGTGATAAAAACCCTCATGGAAAATTGGAAAAGTCCCATAAATTGCAAGTAAAAATAAAGAGGACTAATTCTCAACAAGAAATCGAAGAGCACATATCTGAGAGCGAAATCCATCTCGAAGACATGGATTTAGAGATTGATATAGAAAATATTCATTTCCATGATGATGAAGAACGAGTACTGGAAAATGTACAATCTGTGGCTGAACTTGGTATTCAATATGAAGAGTTTTCATAAGAAGAATCATTTTCTGTACATAATTCTTTATTTGATAAAGATGCTAGAAATTTGATTTTTGAAGGAACCCTTTCAAAAAATAAAAAGGGAAAAACTTGTTCTACATTTAACCTTAGTAAAATGCTTCCATCTGGAATAGCTAAGATTCATAAGGTTACAAGAGATGATATGGATGTTTCAATAGATGATATGGAAGCTGAGAATGCCATACTTTTAGAAAGAATAAGAGAATTAGAATTCACTCTAATGCCTCCACCAATATTAGCCACCCATGTTGCAACAATTCAACCTGGCAGGAATTTTGCAACAATTCAACATGGCAAGAATTTTGAGAAAACTCCAGAGTCAAGTATAAGATTGAAAGGGACCTCAAGCTTACTTGTTGCAACAGGCATTATGTTGAACAAAATATTAAGACAAGAATGTCTAGTATTTTAGATACACAGGATATAGCAAGTAATTTTGTTTCTCTTGGCCCCAAGATTCAAAATACAAGAGAATGTTTGAAATATGACATTGAAAATGATGAAGGGTTTTTCAAGGATTGACTCTCCACATTCATTATGAAAGTCTCAACAATGACCAAATATGAAATAAAACAAGAAGACTCACCTTCTAGAGCTCGTATAAGGAAACTAAAGGCATGTTGGATTCAAAGAATTAATGTATTAAGGGAATTATTAAATGAACTCAATCACTTAAGTTCCAAAAAGGCTGAATATTATTCTAAATTGAGTGGATTAGATCTTGCAGGAAGCACCATTGAAGCAGAAGATCCAAAGTTAATTTTAAACTCAATGCTTCAAACAATACAGGAGTTCGAAGAAAGCATGGAAAATTTAAAGAAATTATCAACAGAGAAGTTCAATAGTATGATTAAATTTACTGAAGATGACATTGATAATTGGATTATTCAATATGCCAATAGAAATGAGGATATTGAAACTACATTACAAAATATTTCAATTGACTATAGAGAATATGAAAACAAATTGTTCAAAATCAAAGTCAAACAAGAGGTGACCATTGCTCCTTTGCAAGAATATATTGAAGAATGGTTGAAAAGGGATATAATCAAGATTATCAAGGGTCCAACAGAAGCAATTGATATCGATCACATAATCATCACAAAGAAAGATATAAAAGGTGCATCATCAAGAAAATGAAGACGTGAGAGATTCATCACTGTAAATCTAAAGATCACATTTATCCCCAAAATTCTCTCTTCCTAGATCAAAAATCATCCAGTTATGTTTATTCTTTCCTTGAAGAACATAACTAATTGTGTATCCTTCTCTTCTTTTTCTTTCTAGGTTCGGCCTTGCTCTTGCTTCGATTCTAGCGACTCCATTCTCTTCTCTTCTTTTACTTTATGGTCCATGGGAGCCCCAATCCCAGTCCTTCGGTAAAAACACTTTAATTTTCATCAAACTGTAAATACTTAATCAGTTTTTAGAAAATCCAAGAGAACCAATTCAGGGTTAATTTTGACTATAACTTTGAACTCTAAATATTTGAGGATAAGATATTTGAAATTGACTCATTGAAATCTTATTTTAATTCTAATGAAAAACCCTTTTAAGGTTCTCTAATTTATTGGCCATTTTTCTTCTTCATATAAATGTGATCAAAAATATTGCATGAATGTGATGAATGTGAGATCTGCTTTCCATTTCTTATAATATATAATTTGTATATATTATTTCTATCAATTTTACATTTTATGAGTGAAGGTTCTTGGTCCTTTTCGCATGAATTGTTGGTGTATATCTATCATTTTTATTTTTAAGCGATAAATATTTTGAAGTTTTCTATATAGCACTCTCCCATTTATATATATTGTCTTGAAAGAATTTCAAAGAAAATATTTTAGAAAAAATCAAAGAGGAGTACCACCTCTATAAAAAAGTAGGGGGATTCATATCCTCGTGAGGTTTTTGTTTCGGTCTTAATTGACTCAGACATCAACATTTTTGGCGACCATACTGGTTACTAAAGACAAATATATATGGTTTTAGACCAGATTTTTTTATGACTCAGCCTCAACCTGATCAACCCCAGTTACAAACATGGATGATTTTAGGGGCTAAATTTCGCTCATGGGCTATTTTTCTATGGTTTTTCCAAAAACGAGATTCGCTATTTTAAAAATGATTCGCCCAAATTCTATGGGATAAAATTATTTTACCTTAAAAATCGCCAAAATTTTATAAAAAGTATATAAAATATTTAGAAATTTGAATATTTTTACAAAAATATCGCCAAACATTTATAGTAGGCATATAAAGGATTAGTAAGATTCGCCAAGGTTTCTAAATTTTAAAATAAATTCCCATCCTTAAAATCATCCCTGGTTACAAATTGGATTGGGAAATCAAAGAAGCATTTTGCACCAATTGTATTATCTTGTGCTAACAACATCCCAAACTCGTGAATAATTAGAAACATCTTGGCAAACTCTTTCCCAAGAAGAAGAAAGACAGATTCCAAGAGGACAAGTACAAAGAAGAGAAAACAGAAATTGAAACTGGAAAAATATAAGGGCCCTATAACTAGGAGCATAAGTAAGCAGTTTCATATTCTAGAAATTGAAGAAAATTCCTTTGAAGAAAAAGAAAAATATCTTATCATGGGTAATCAAAATGAAGGTGAAAACCATGAAGAAAGACATGAAAGACAAAGAAATCCAAGAAGAAGGGTTAGATATTGTCCCCTTAAACTTCAAAGAGAACAACATCAATTTCCAACTCTTCCACAAGGAGTATTACTAGTATTTTAAGGAGATGGAGCAGTAGATCCTAAAAGACATGGATTTATTTTTGGACATGTGTTATTTTCATCTAATAGAATATGATGACGTAATGGTGAGATTATTCCTTCAAACATTGACTGGTCAAGCATATGAATGGTATATATCTTTGCCTACAAGATCAATTGGATCATTTGATGATCTGGAAGCAATGTTTTTGAATGTGTATGCTCCCTGGTAGCATACCATACTCTTCTCACACAATTTACTCAAATATGTCTAAGAAAAAATGAAAAAAAAAATGATATTTTAATCTAATATTCTATAAGACATTGAATAAAATTCTATAAGAACATAAGCCAAATGCTCTTGTAATACTTGGGTGTTACGAGAATGTGATTCCTTCAAATGTAAAATTTTCTATCAGAGCTTTTCAAATTGAAAAATTACATGCAACAATGGAAAAAGCCATAGAAATGGAAGAGATTATGTTGGAAACAGGCGTTGACCCTTATATCATTCTTGGAAGGGTCCAAAGACAAATGGACTATTTGGCCATTTCAAGTCAAGGAGCTTCAACTTCAAAGAGAAATGAAGATAAAAAAAAAACACGCCATATCGAAAATCAAGGAGTTGGAGGGGGTATTTTCAAAGGAACTATCTCAAATGTAAGGAATAATCCTACTGCAACACAAGAAACTAGACAGAGGATGGAATCGGATCAGATGAACTAGACCATCCGAAAAATGCAAAATGAAATAATAAGATTGAGGAGAAATGAAAAATTTTCTCCTAACCCAAGAATGCTTGTTCAAGAATAGAGGAATCCAATTCAACAATAGAGGATCAAAGGTTATGGTACCACCGATGAATTCAAACAAAGGGAACCAAGAGAAACACATACAAACATCATAGTATTAGAAGACGTTTTTGAAAATCAAGACATTGATTAAGAGGTTGATTTCATTCAAGAAGAAATTCTTGAATCTGTATAGACGAATGAATGTGAGTCATCCATGTATATATTTGAAGAATATTGAGAAAATGACATCTCACAATATAATGTTGTGCAGACTAGAGCCAAAGAAAATAAACCAAAAACAAAATATAATTTCGAAAAGGGAAAAGAAAAGGAAAATGCAGACAAAGAAAGAGAGAGAATGAGGCCAAGTGGAACAAAGACCAATAAGTAGTAGTTGGTTGTAAATTGATCTAATAATGCTCCATAGATGACATATAATGTAATAGATGATCTCTCAAAATTAAGGATTACTTTTCCATTCATAGAAGTTGTGAAGATCCCTCAGCAGAGGAAAAATATCCTTAAAATTTTAGATGGGCCCACTCATAGAATGGAAGTTGTTTCATCAAGTTCAGGGCAACAACAAAACAATCCAACAAACAGATCAAAAGGTAAATTCTCGCCTTTATACCTCACAATAGAAAACTATGATATTGTCCTTCATAATTGCATGGTTGATACAGGAGATACCAACAATATCATGCCATTATCAGTGATGGAAGCATTGGGGATGGTTTGTACTAAGTACTATGAAACTGGTGAAGTCATTTACGTCATAGATTCAAGAAAAGTATCGGCCTATGGAGAAATCAAATATTTTTATTCTTGGATAAGTACTCCCCCACATATCACAATTGTATTCACAATTACATTTTTTGATCTTCCTCCGGCATATGGAGTGGTCATTGGAAGAGATTGGTCTATAATGATTGGTGGTTACATCATGAATGATGGAAGTTGCATGATGTTACCAAAAAAGGATGGAACAATGTTGATATTTTCACGTGAACCAAGAAAACCTTTCTCTTTTAAGAAAAAAGATAATGAATTGGTGCAAGACTATGTTGATGCCAACATAGGGAATTATGCCATGTTGGACTAAGAACAGGAAAATGGAGAAGAAAATTATTTCAAAGGATTTGGAGAATGTCCTTCGATGGTGCATGTTCCAGTTTAGGGAGTGGTTTTGGAATTGTATTTAAAGACCCTGATTCAAATATACATTTGTGTGCCATAACATTGGAATTTCATTGCACAAATAATGAGGTGGAATATGAGGCGTTGATCCAAGGGATGATTTTGGCTTTGAAAATGAAAATTGAACATTCGATTATAATCGATGACTCTGAACTAGTTATAAATCACGTCACTCAAAAATATAAAATCAATAAAGAAAGGCTAAAATTTTATGTGAAAAGAGTAATTGAACTAATGGATTCATATAGTTAGTTTAATATATATTTCATCTCAAGAGAAAGGAATCAAAAGGTTGACTCTTTGGCAGTTGTTGCATCATTATTCAATCCAAATGATTTTCAAGACAAAAACACCTTTCAAGTGAAAAGAATCTCCAGACCCTTAGTTCCTGACAACCAGGAATATCTTCAAGTATTTGAGAATGATAAACAATTGAATGAATATTTTCCAATTCAGGAGAAGTTGAAGAAAGCATTCAATCAATTCCAAAAATTTGTATTAAATCTGAATCTTTGTTCTCGCAAGATGATTAGACCAAAAAGATGAAAGAAGAAGAATTTGTATGAAAGATACAACAAACTCAAAAGATAAATATCGATATTTAAAGTTCTCCAAAATATGTGAATCTTGGGACCGATTGCACAACAAAATAACTTGATTGATATACTACTTTGTTTAAAGAATATTTTGATGTTTTTGCATGGAGTTATGATGTTCTCAAAGCTTATGATAAATCAATATTCCAACACATCATACCTCTAAAAGAAGGGACTAAGTCATTTAAACAGAAGATGAGAATAACAAACACTAAGTTGAATCATTTGGTAAAAATAGAACTTGAAAAGTTGAGAAAATATGGGATAATTTTTCCAATTAGACATTCAAAATGGCTATCCAATAATTAATTGTAAGGAAGTAAAGAAGGGAAATGTGATTATGTGTTGATTTTCGATATCTAAACAAAGAAAGTATAAAATATAACTATCATTTTCCAAACATGGAAATGTTACTCCAACAAGTTACCGGTTCAACTCTTATGTCTATGTTAGACGGATTCTCAAGATACAACCAGGTTTTTGTTGCAGAGGAAGACAGATTTAAAATTGCATTCATCACACCATGGGAGACATATGCATATGTTTGAATGCCATTTGGATTCAAAAATGTTCGAGAAACCTTTCAAAGGGCCATGGATCATGACTTCAAAGATATAATTGAGAAATTCATGGATAACTACCAACATGATCTCATTGTACATTCCAAAATAAGAGAGAAACACATTGATCATTTAAGAGAATTTTTTGAAAGATGTAGATTATTTGGAATCTGTCTAAATCCCAAGAAATTTTTATTTGTTGTTTCTCAAGGAAAATTATTGGGACACATAGTTAGCAAGGAAGGGATTTATATTGATATTGAAAGAGTAAAGGTAATTAGTGAATTGAATCCACCAACATAAAAAAAGGGAGTCCAATCATTCTTTGGTAAAACAAATTTTGTGAGAAGATTTGTATCAGATTATGCAACAATAGTTAAACCAATAAAATTGTTGCTTAAGAAGGATCGAAGATTTGAATGGACTGAAGATATTCAACGAGATTTCAATAATATCAAGCATGCAATTTCAATAGCTCCAGTATTAATAAGCCCGGATTTTAATAAATATTTTATTATATACTTTTTCGCCTCAAAAGAAACTATTGCCTCAATTTTAGCATAGAGAAACAGTAAAAGAGAAGAATTCTCGATAAGCTTCATGAGTAAAACCATGCATAATTATGAATTGAATTATTCAGATATAGAAAAACAAGCACTTTCCATAGTAAAGGCAGTAGCTCATTTCAGGACTTATATTTTATCTTCTCATGTTATAGCATATGTCCCTTCTTCTCCAGTAAAATTGCTCAATCAACAATTAAGAGAAGGGAAATGGGAAAATTGGCTTGTCAAAATCCAGGAGTATGGTATTGATATCAAGCCACTGCATGCAATCAGGGAACAAGGATTGTGTAAGCTTATTGCTGGAAATGATTTAATAAATGGGATTGTAAGAATCACAACAGGAGGATCTACATCAATTTCTGAATGGTATAAAGATATAATTTTTTACTTAAACTCAGGGTAATTTCCAAATGACATGTCATCAAAGGAAAGGAGGGCTTTGAAAATGAAATCAAATCAATATGTACAAGTTGCCCAAATTTTGTTTCGCGGAAATTTTGATGGATTGTTGCTAAGATGTGTCGATGCAGAAAAAGCTCAAGAATTAATTAAAGAATTTCATGAAGGATTTTGTGGTGGTCACTTTGCACTGACGACTACTGCACATAAGATAATAAGAGATGGTTTTTATTGGCCAACAATTTTCAAAGATTCATATGAAAAAATAAGAAAATGCATCTCTTGTCAGAAATTTTCGGGAAAAATGAAGAGACCTGCAATGCCTTTGTAGCCTTTATCAATAGAAGAACCATTTTCACAATGGGGACTTGATGTTGTTGGACCAATAAACCCAAAATCAAGTAAAGGCCACATATACATCCTCACTACTACAAGTTATTTCACAAAATGGAAAGCAAAGTAGCATTAAGAAAGGACTCAGATGAACTTATAAAATTCCTCAAGGATAATATTCTATCGAGATTTGGAGTTCCAGAGAAATTTATCACGAACAACGGATCAATTTTCATTGGATCAAAATTTACAAAGTTTTGTGGATAGTTTGGCATTTTAATGGGACAGTCATCAAATTAGTATCCTCAAGGAAATGGCTTGGTTGAGTCTACAAAAAAAACTTTAGTTCAAATCCTCAAAAATATTATTGATCAGAATCAAAATAATTGGCATTTAAAATTAACAGATGCGTTATGGGAAAGCAGATTGACACCAAAGGAAAATACAGGGACATCTCCATATAGTTTGGTTTATGGAAAATATGCCACAATGCCAATCAATTTGGAAATAAATACTTTAACATATGTTGTAAACATTGAGGATTCAGAAGAAGTCTCACCACTACATACAAGGTACAATCACCTTGTCAAACTGGAGAAACAACGAAATGAGGCATTGCATAAAATTAATCAAAGGCAACAAAGATTCAAAAAATATTTTGATCAAAGGACAATGAAGAATTTCAGAAAGGGGAATTAGTACTCCTCTGGAATAAAGCCAAAGAAAAACCATCTATGCATACAAAATTTGAAGCATTATGGACTGGGCCTTATATCATTGAAAAGCGCTTGGGGTGTAATTCTTATTTGATCAAGGATATGAAAGGAACAATGCAGGTATTGCCAGTTAATGACGAACATCTTAAAAACTTCTTTGCTTAATCGGCCCTCCCTTTACCTGTACATAGTTTATGTTTTTGGTGTACATCCTAATTGATCTCTTCTCATTCATTTTATTGACTCCATGCCCAATAGGAGAGATTTTGGATTCTTGGTAACCCGTGGGGGGTTACCATCCCACAGTTGGATCCAGTTGTTGATCTATATGTAGCTTACTACTTATATTCTTCTTATGTCTTTTTACTTAGATTTTTTTTTTATTCATGGCAAGTTAGTTCATAGAGAGTGTATTTTCTTTCCAAAATAACTCTGTGTTATACAAAACACACCTATGTTCTTTTCTGCATATAAATTGCACATATACTTGAACTTTTTCTTGATTCATGGAGGGTTCACAGGTTGGCGAACTCACGTGTTTACTTGATTTCCTTTTTTAAGTCCGTTACCACCAAGACTTAACCATTTTCTTCATTTTTGTACACCACGGGTTCATGGATTCCCGGACTCGCAGACTCATCTTCATATATTTTCCATGTCCGCTACCTTGCCATTATGTTTCAGGTATCTTTGTCGCATCTTTTGAGATCTATTTAATGCTACTCTTACAAAAAGTAACTACTAATTCAATTATGAAAAGGTTGTTATTGATTGCATACTTCTCGAGGTAATATAGTTTATTTTGTATTAACTTATTCATCGAAAATGACTTAATTCATATTACTGAAGAATATTTTATTTCAATATTCTAAGGATTTATAGATAGAGTTATCCAGCTAGATTAGAATAGCCATGAGAAAGCAGCAGTTTTGTGGAGATACATTGAACCTGTTCGCACGAGAAGATTATAATTTCCATTGGTCAAGGTCTTACTGGTATTTCACAACATTTCCCCTACTGAAAAGAAATGAGAACAAAACATGGAAATTGGGTATTTCTCTAGTTGGATGCATTCCCGAAGTTTTCGATTGCAAAGGCATAGTCTCCTGGTGCGTCGATAAATTTATTTGAAATTGAAGGGAAATTCTACTGTACAACGGATCCCATATCTCGTTAGCGCCTTCAAATTTCAAGAATATGTCAAAATTACCATAACTAACTATTACGCTCAAAGTAGATGAAACTAGAAGCTTCCTCAAGGAGAAGAATAACAGATTAGAGCTTCTACAAGAATACTTAGAAGATCATTCAACAATGCCAAAGGATATATCTAGAATTCAGGTTAGGTCGTTGAAAATTCTCTATCAAGAAGTAGCATGGATTTTTACTAGAATTACAAGACAAGAGTCTATGGAAACCATTCCTCAGTTGGCTCTTTATATATTGAATTTTACAATCCATGAACAAGCAATTTTTTATTGCAGAAAAATTATTTCCACTGAAATTTCTTCACAATTATCAAGTTTTAAAGATTGTAATAAGTTCTACATGGCCTCCTACTTGATATTTTCTATTACTTATTGTTATGTCTTCAAGGAATTGAATATTGGGAAAAGGGTAAATTGTGATGTCGACCCGACTCGACCCGGTCACAATGTGGTATCAAACCTGGTGGAGGCAAAAGGTTGCTCACTATTTTTATGAGGTATATAATGAATTTATATATGTTTTTAAGAAGTTGGTCTTTGGAGAAAATACATCCATATTTTCATAGGGAGCATTAACCTTTCTAGACAAGAAAGGGATTATGGAAAAAACAAACAAATGCAATATTATAAGGATCTATTTCTCTCATGAAAAGCCCCTTTATCTTACTTACTATGTTCCATACAGATTATTTGTTGTTGAAGTGGCAAGGCAATGCAAGTCTTGGTTGCATTTATTCTATGAGAAAAAGAAGAAGCAGTTTATCCCACTACCTTGGAAGGTCGACAGAATTTTTCTAAGAGGAACTGCTAAAATTGATGAATATGTTGGACAATTTGATCAATATAACATGAAATTTGCAAAAGAGATTAAGGGATTTGACCCTAATCATATTTTTCATGATCACATGGTATTAGTTGGATTCAATAATACACTTTTTAATACTTTTATATTTGGAGAAGAAGAAGGAGACATCCATGATCCTCCGGATGAATGCATTGAAAGGAAAGCAGGTGATATTGAAACCATCATAAGTACCACAGACTAGTATAAGAAGAAAGGAAAACCCTATAATGAAAGGAATGATCAATCTCTTATTTTTTTTTGTTTGTTAATTTGTGCGGGACCTGTTGGCTCGCGATTAACCTGTGGCTTGAGAAACCGCGACTCAGGGGCATCTAAGCCGTCAAAATCACCCGGGGATCGCACCCAGCCTGAGCCACACCAACCCTTAACATGGTTGGATTTTTTGTCTCCGCAGGTTTCGAACCGGTGACTTTAACATCACGGAGTGGCTTAACAACACACTTCGTCACCGATTGTTCTACACCTCAGGGACATGATCAATCTCTTATTATTTCCCAAAAGAGAACGCTATATAAAAAGAATGATCAATCTACAACATCTCAACAAAAAAAATATTCAATGAATAATTCAGACAATTGAGCTGATAAAAATCCTCCCGAGGGAAAATTGGAAAAGTCCCACAAATTGCAAGTAAAAAGAAAGAGGACTAATTTTCAGCAATAAATCGAAGAGCATACCTAAGAGTGAAATACCTCTCGAAGAAATGGATTTAGAGGTTGATATAGAAAATATTCATTTCCCTGATGATGAAGAATGAGTATCGGAAATTGTACACTCTGTGGCCGAACTCGCTATTCAAGATAAAGAGTTTTCATAAGAAGAATCATTTTCCATACATAATGCTTTATTTGATAAAGATTCAAGAAAATTGTTTTTTGAAAGAACCCTTTCAAAAAATAAAAAGGAAAAAACGTGTTCTACATTTAACCTTAATAAAATGCTTCCATCTGGAATCACTAAGATTCATAAGGTTACATGAGATGCTATGGATGTTTCAATAGATGATATGGAAGCTACAAATGCTAGACTTAAAGAAAGTATACGAGAATTAGAGTTTACACCAATGCCTCCACCAATATTAGCCACCCATGTTGCAACAGCTCAACCTAGCAAGAATTTTGAGAAAACACCAGAGTCAAGTATAAGATTGAAAGGGACCTCAAGCTTAATTGATGCAAACAGGCATTATGTTGAACAAAATATAAAGAAAAGAATGTATAGTATTTTAGATACATGGGATCTAGCAAGTAATTGTGTTTCTCTTGGTTCCAGGATTCAAAATACAAGAGAATATTTGAAATATAACATTGAAAATGATGAAGGGTTTTTCAAGGATGGACTCACCACATTCATTATGAAAGTATTAGCAATGACCAAATATTAAAGAAAACAAGAAGACTTACCTTCTCAAGCTCATATAAATCAACTAAAGGAATGTTGGATTCAAATAATTAATGTATTAAGGGAATTATTAAATGAACTCAATGACTTAACATTCAAAAATAACATAGTTACCAACTTAACGAGAACTCTACAACGTTCTCGTTTTGGGGGGGGTCCAATTTTTTACCTCGTTTTTAAAAATGGTGCTACCGGTAGCACCCCCTCCCCTCCATTTTTAGGTGGTTTTTCGATATTTTAAATTTTTTGATGCACAATGTTTTCACATTATTTTTTTAAATGCTTATTTTTCATCTATTTTCAATTGTTTTTTAAATTATTTTTTTTATTCAACGGTGTTTTTAGTCATTTTTTCATGCTTCTTTCAATCTTAAAAATATTTTTTACCATTTTCTTTTTTGAAGTTACGATTTTTCATATAATTTTGTCTCCTTAATTAATTTATTGTTCCATACTTTTTAAATATAGTGAAAAACATCATTTTTAACACATTGTTTACCTTCACTTCATTACATCGAAAAAAATGGTAGTTAAATAACACTATTTTTTAATATTTAGCAAAAAAATACACATTTTATAGCCATATATAATTAAAAAAAAACTATACATTTTGGTACATATTCCTTAAAATAACATGTCAAATAAAGCGTTTTTATGGACATAATTGAACAAAAAAAGTTAAAAATTTATAAAAAATTATTATTTTCTTTCATATTTTTATACATTTGAAGTAAAAAATGACAACATTTAATAAAAAAATTCAATTTATAGTGATTCACATAGAAATAAAACAGGAAAAAAAAACAATAAAAAGATTCATCACAAAACAACAATAGATACATCTTTATTCTTATTTTAAAATATGAAAGTCAAAACATTACAGTGATAGCTCATCAAAAATTTGCAAAATTGAGCATCGTCTTCAAATGAATCTTTAAAGTAATCAACAATATCATATATCCCAAATTCATCATTCTTAACAGACACATTATTATCTTCTTCAACGTCATTTTGTGCTTCCATTGTGTCATTTTGTTCTTCCATTGATTCTTTGATATCTGCAAGTTCTCTAAAATGATCCTTTACAATCATTCCTCTGAATGATACTTGAAGTTCCTTTGACAAATTTTCCACCTTTGATTCACTAAAATATCCTTTCCTCAAGCCAACTTCTTGCATTTCATCTGGAAGAGCTAGAATAGCATTAATTCTTTATTGAATAAAACTACACTGCATTGGGTTACTTTCAATGGCTATGCAAGTCCTTCATTTTTGTAGGCAAAACACTAATGTTGTACCTAATCACCAAATACAAAATAAATAATGAAGTTAGATACTGTAAAAAGACATAAATTAAAAATAATATAAGATTGAAGTATGATTAATAAATATTAGATCATAATTCTTACCTAAACCCGAGAAGAAATCCAAAACCAATTTCATTCATTTGAAAAACTATCTATAAGATAATTAATTAATGCTTGTGTTTTTTTATAAATGTTAACCCTCTCTCCTTTCAAATATTTTTCTTCATATGTTAGTTTTCTAACCACATCATTGTATACCAATATACTACTAGGAGCCTATCCATCATTTGCATTGACAATAGTAGAATTATAAGAATCATCTTTTGTCCAAGTTGCAAGATGTATACTCTCAAAATCACGTTTAAATGATTCTCTATTGGAGCTCTTAATATTAGGCTTATGCATGTAACATAAATAAGTGCAAATTCAATTAACTTGTGAATTAATAAAATTGTTTTCTAATCTTAATTGCTAAACATACACTTTCAATATCTTACCAAATAAATTGCATCCTTGTCTTTTCTTTCAATAAAATTGTTTTCTAAACTTAATTGCTAAACATACACTTTCTACATCTTAAATAAATAAATTGCATCCTTGTCTTTTCTTTCTCCCCTGAAGCTTGACTAAAATTAACTCTGCTGTGTGACTGAATGAAATACTAGAAATATTCAAAATTGTGATGTTGTAACTTTTGTGAATCCCATAACCACTTTACTGAAAACTTGGTAAGTATATTCAGATCATATCCAATTTTAGACAACCATGAGGGACATCCGCAATAACTAGGGAGCATTATTTTTAGGAATATGCAAGTTGTTCACAATCACCTATTATCACTTTATATTGAAAAATGACGAGCCCATTCCAAATGTAGTGATCAAATATCTCAAGTAGAAGAATTCCTAACATGTCTCCTTCCTTTCTCTTCAAATCCTATTTTTGAATAAAACTTTGAAAGTTTCAGGTACTCCATCTACATTCTTCTTTGGCATCTTTAAACAAACAAACATATAGTTATGTATCTATAACTATTAAAATAGAAATAACTAACTTACAAATGAATAATATGAAAGTAATAAATCAACATACATTTTAAATGTGTCAAAATCGTTTCAATACTACTAAAGAGCTTGAATCTGGATAGTTGAGTTTACATCATCCCAACTTTCTGATTCAAGATCTTGACAATTTCCTCTTGTATCTTCATATACACCTTCCTAGGACTAAATAAACAAAATGTAAATGTTAAAAATAATATTTACAAAAAAAAAAAAATCCTAACATAAATAAAAATAACTCAACGAACTTATTTTTTAAATTCATCACACATTTCCATTCCATTGATACCTTCCTACCTAATACATGATAATATAGGGCATAGATAAGTTTATCATCCTTCACTCTTTATTGATCTCCAAGTGCTATAGAAGGCCATACCCATCCAAATATTTTTATGTCAGGACTTCCATCTTACTTGTGCCATATCAATAGTCAGCCTCTTAACTCTTTTGATTTTATGAGATAATTAATATTTTCCCATAGGGTGTAGATCTCATCTATCAAATCTCATACTTATCCAGTTATAAATCCAAATTGAAAATAAATATCCAAAACTATCAATGCATCACTTCCTATGCGATTTTTTCTTTTACATTTTCATCATCAATTGGGTAGCCTATTTCCATACAACATTGCTTTGAAACGTAACATCAACTTTGATCTCTACCTACATATTTTGGAAAATTCATTATGGATAAATATCATCATTTTGAATGAAATACATAGACATTTTGTACTCATTGTCTTTGGTATGATCCCATTCTAGTAACTTTTCTTTTGAATATGTTAAAACAACATAAATTATACATTTGACCGGGTTCAAAAAAGAGGATTATTGGGATGTTCTTGCATCAATTATCTTATAGAATTTGCATAATGATTTCCTCCAATCAAATAACATTTGTAGTCAAAACATTTTGATCTATGAAATTCTTCCCTTGTAGGAACTTTCATTGGGTCAATAAGAACTAGGTAGTCAACCACATGTGCATATGCATTATACCTAATCAATGCTTTCAAATTGTGAATATGCAAGTGATGTGGCTTTCTAATTTGATATTTTTCTTGCCTTTCTGTGGGTTTATAAAGTTGTTTCACATTCAATTGAAATGTGAGGCCATCATCAACTAAGTTTGTCGTCCTCGTTCTATTTCGAATGGAATTTTGTGTTGTTTTCATAATACCATCTTCTAGATCAGCACCTAGTGTTATTATTTCTCTTCTACCTTTAGGACTTTCAGTACAATAATCTAAGCTAACAATGGCTTCTTGAACATTATCAACATTTTTTTTCTTCCTCTTATGATTTAAATGTGTTTCATATAAATCAACGATTTCTTCATAATCAAAAGGAATAGACTCATCATCAGCCATTGCTCTTTTGTGTTTATCTTGTTTATTTTTTTTTGCGAGAAAGAGTGATAACCTCATTGGGACCAATCTCAACAAAATATTCATTTGGAGTTTCCTCATTTTCAAATGTAACCCTTTTAGGATTTCTAGAATGAGGATTTTTCTTTCTTCTTTCATCTTCTTCTCTGTCTACTCTTGCAGGTTCAACCTCCATTACTTTCTGTTTCTTTTTCCTTCCTTCTTGTGTCTTTTCAATATAAAAAGCGTTGATGACATCCATGATATTATTCTCTGTAGAGTAAATCCCCACTAACATATGTGAAAGTCGTTCAACAAAATCCTATATAAACAAAATATAACATTTTCATGTTAAATAAAATTAAAACATTATCATGATACTAAAAATAATAAATGACACAAAAATAGAAATAAAAAACTTACATTGCATTTCTCAATGTCATCAACGATGGATGCACATAATTTTGAAAAAACATTCATTCTTGTTAAAATTGTTCATTTTGAAACAATATCTAAACTTGATATAAGTTCTGCCTTGTTTGAAAAGTGCATAAACAATATGTGTGGCTGGCACCAAACATATATCTCGTAATAAGACAAGTGCCTGATAATTTCCTTGCACATGTTCTAATTCGGCACAATACAAATATAGATGATCTCCAGTGTTGCCTTGCTTGTCATTAACAAACCAAGAATATTCCAGTTTGTTTTCACCTTCCATAGATTTCCACTCTCTAACATTATTCATTTCCCTTGATAGCTCAGGTGTTATGCTATCATTTTGTTGCCTAACATTCATGGAGGTTCCAGTTGCATTTTTGGATGTCATTATTGCAGGTCGTGATCCAGATATGTTCATAGATAATCTCTTTCCTTCCATTTTCCTATAAGATTTAAAAAAAAAAGGCCTTTTACATTATAATAAACTAAAAAAAAGTATTGAATATAAGAACTAGTTTAAAAAAAAATTAAAAACTTTTGACCCATATGTAAAAACAATTTGACCCATGGAGTTATTAGGCTTATGTCGGGACCATGATTTGGTCGCGGGGGGGACAGCTGTGAGTGTGCCCAAGGCTTGGCCACAGGGCTGGTCGAGCTAGGGCGATGTCGGGCATCACCCCAACCCCCCTACCCGCGGCCAAGCCCCAACCATTTCCCAGTAACCACCATGGGCCAAAACTAAAAAACAATAAGTAAAAAGTAATAAAAAAAACTAAATTGTTTTTACTAAACTATGCCTAAATTTCACTTTTTTATTTTTTATTTTCAAAAAATCTTGGATTTTGTTAAATTTTTTTGAAAAAAGTCTCAATTTTGTTAAATTGGGTTTTTTATTTTAAAATTAGAAAACATCTAAACAAATTTAAGGTTTTTTAATTTTCACATGAAAAACTGTTATGTGATTCAAATATAATCTTATAATTGTTGTTTTGGTAAATGGTAAGAATTTTAAAAAGACTGGGAACAAATATGTTGAAAAAATTAAGAGAGATGATAGAAAAAAATTATTGATTTTGGCGGCATTTCTAGGGCCTTCTCCGTCGCTCACGGTGTGGATTAGTTAGGGCCTCCTTTGTCACTCGCATTGTGGGCTAGGGCCTCCTCTTTCACTGTCGGGAGCTAGAATGTCTCTCCACGTGCAAGTTAATTTGCAGGGTTAATCTCTCTTGTTGTCGGGGTCACATTTTTCTCTATCTCTTGTTGTCAGGGTCAAGGTTCTCTCTGTTGTTGTTTGGAGATCGAATGTCTCCACTCCACGATGCGGGTTCTTTGGTTTGTGTTTTTTTATGTTTTTATATTTCATATTATAACACAATATACTATATATTATATATAACACATATATATAATATATATATATATATATATATATATATATATATAAAATAATCAATATATTATATATTTAATATATATTATATAATAATATAATTAAAATATATTATAAAGTGGGCCTAATGCTTAATAACATGTGTTTACTCCTTGGAGGTCACAAGTTCAAATCAAGAGGGGGGTAGGGTATGTATAGCTTCGTAGAATTTATCAGTCAAACCACTATATGGAGGGGGTATTATAACCCTAATTAACACCCAAGCCTTATAAAATCTAATCACTATAACCCCTAATCCTTAACCATATAGTCCCTAATCCCTCTTACATATAACCCATATTACCCTTAACTCATATGAACCCTAATCTCTGCCCCTTGTTTGTTTAACATTTCTATGCTTTAAAAGACTTCACCTCTATAACACCTAGTACCTATAATCCTTGGTGCTTGACCACTATATTCCCTAACCCATGAAAAGAGAGAGGGTCTATAGCACACCCGACCCCATAATCATACTTAGGCTGGTGGGATGTCAAAATTTCCTCTTTGACTTCCAACCTCTTTCCCCAATATACACCTCTTTCCCCTAAAGAGATTTTTCATGACTATAAATATGCTAAAATCTGAGTTCAGGATCAAAAGTTATGGTCTTTTAAAGTTTCTAGGTAAATATGCCCTCTATCCTCTTCACCTCCTCGTGGCATCCATGTCACCTAAGATAGTTGGCAGGGTAAGGATGTATGTGTTGATGAGGCAGTGACATGCCATATGACATGGCACAAACCAAGTCTGAAGCCAAGGAAAACCTCAACATAAACTCAACGCAGGATTTTGTAACTCCATGTGATCGAACCCATTCCAAATTGATTATCCTCATTTATTCAAGCTTGGATATCGATGATGGATAGTCAATCATAATATCTCATTCAGGATGCAATCCACATAGCCCCAACACCAACCTTCTAAATGGTTTTCCCCGAATGCCCTTCTTCCAGCAGATCCAATGGTTGTGAGTGATCACATCAAAACAACGGATGGGATCCTCATGGTCTTACTGAACTACATGGCACTTAACAAACACTCCCATGACCCAACCGATCCAACGGACAAGGTCCACAATGATCTATGGTCCATATTCACTTGGGTTTCCCAAAATCCTCAATCCTTAACGAAGACTCCTCGCTCTGATAGATCTGATGGTCATGATTGAATCAATCAGATGGCCTAGATCCTTTTGGACTAGAAAAGTGCACAACATTTACTTTGGTTAGATGCACTTGTTTAGAAACACAATACTCTCATCCCATTCTGAATAGAACCTTCCAATTGGAAAAATTCAATAGATCCGACAGCTGATGGTTTTCTGATCCGATGGTCCATATCTCAGCAAGTTTTCAAATATGCACAGTCATTAATGGTTAAACAAGACTTCGACAGGATTTCAACCGGACTGGGTTCGTGATGAAATCAACGACTCAAATCTTGTCATGTTGGCTCTATGGAAAATCAACAGCTCTTGCCTAATTGGGCTTGCACATTTGGGATATCCCCATTGGAATCAAGGTTATGCATGTCCTACAGTGCTTCCAATTTTCAATCTTTGATGAAGGGTCGACATTCAATCTCGATTTTAGATCACAATATGAAATCCTCATGACCAATATGTAGGGAAAAACAAAAGGGTGTACTTCTAATCCTAGCATGGACTTCACCATGACTCAATTAAGAAAACTCAGAGGAAATACTTCCTCCCCAAGTGAATAAACTCTTTACCTCTCTCCATAGTTAACAAAGAATTCCATTCTAGGGCTTTCATTCCATTGGCCCACACACTTAAAAAAAAAGGGGCGGCTCCTACCGGCAACCTGAAAACAAGGCTTTGTATCCTACAAAATTTCCATTCAAAGCACAGAGATTTCACATGGTTGTAGATCCAATATCTAGGCTCTTCGCGCATGCATTCAACAGATGGTCACCCTTTTGGGATTGTTCCCAACAAATAAATAAATGCATACTTAATCATTCATGCATCACATTCAACAACTTCACAAAGCAAAGGCGCACGGAATCAACATTCATTCATGAAATATTTAAAAGGAACACCATGAACACTTATATGTCTCGGAATAACAACCAGCCAACTAACTGACTGACGGTGAAGGCCTTTCCACCCAACTGTAGACTCTACCACACTTGTGCTTTCTACAGTAGGTCACCCCATGCCAGGCCATGATACCACAAGGGGAACTCATAGGATAGCTTACAAGTTCTAGGTTTACTCGTGAAGGATACTCTCCTTCATTAACAGGAAACAACATAAATTCCCTTTACCCATTGAGTCAAAGGCCACAATGAGATTCCATATGCCTTCCAAGTTGTATTTCCTCTGCACAAGGGAGTCCCTTCACTACTAATCATTCCCTTAGAACCATCCCCTTACTAGTTCCACTTCTTTTCCAGCAAGTATCAACTTGCGGCCCTATCTTCTCAAGCTTGGGTCTGGGAAATTTCTCCACTTTAGCTTGACCACAAGTTCATTGGGTAAGATTCATATTTTCCTCATATAACTTCCACATTTTTCCTCTATTCATGTTGGTGTGCGCAGTCATGCTCCCCCTACACTCATGCACTGTCTTGTGTGTCTCTCCCTTCCATTTGGGAAATTCTCCCCTTTTCCTTGGGTTCCTACACTTTCTTCTATTAGAAGATTCTGGGAGTCAAGATCCCAAATTGAAGGGGCACCTATGTGGTGTACCTCTTACTAACAACCTCAATTGACCTATTTGTTTCCCACTTGTACATTTCTAAGGGCAAACATAACTTCCCAACCACCATGTCTCGTCTCATTAACTGATTTATTTTGTGCAAATGAAGATAAAATACTTCCAACATATTTTGGTCATCCATAATTTCTTATATGAAGGTGAAATTATTTTAGGAAAACAAGGCAATTCCCAATTCCCCCTCACCCATTCCCACTCATGGTATCATGGATAGTACTTCAAGTCTTCCCTTCAGACATCTCATTGGCAATTTATTATTAAACATAAAACACAATTACAATGTCCATAAGCCATAGTCATTAAGTCTTAATCATAATTATGGACTTGGGAGGAAATGGGGTGTTACAAGGTCATGATGAAAGAATTGAAGCAGTGGAAGGTCTATTTTTGGTAGGAAAAGATGTCATTGTAGAACAATAGAGGCTCAATCAATCTCTTTTTGAGAAATTAGATGCAATGAGGGATGTCCATGAATAGTTGAGTTAGGAACTTGCTAGTTAGAGTAGGGATCTAAGAATTTTCCTAAATTCACTATTTGACATGGAAAATCATGGACCTAAAGACAATGAGATGGAAGAACACATCAACTCAAATGTAGAAGAAGAAGAATTAAGTATAATTGTGGGCAACATGATGTGATCATTTTTCCATATCATCTAGTGTGTGTGTCCTTTTGTTTATATCTAAGGGGATAGTAAGTCTAACTTAAATTTTAGTAAAAGAACTTAGGGAAATAGGGATAGTAGAAATTATCTTAAAAAAGACTTCATCTATGTGGGTTTGAACTTAATGCTATGCATTTATTTATTTCTAGAAATTTCGAATACTTTTCCTTCTGGCTAACTCGAGGCCATTTTTGAAGATATAATGCAAAGTATATATTTTATTAAACAAATTATGTCTCAACTCTAAATAGGTTATTTGTGTGTTACTTTCTCCTTGTCATTCTTGAGAAAGAAAATCATAATGGCACTATTTACAGTTAGATCTAATGTAGGAGTGCTTGAAATCATCCAAAGGTTTTTAGTCAAGCACTTCAACTTCTCTAGCACACAAAGCTTGAAATCTTCACGTTGTCACCTTTTGAATTGATAATTGGTTGACTTAACTTTGATTTTATACCATTCAATTTAGATTCTTATTTGGGTAACATTGGTCAACCTTTCCCATAACAAAGTTTTCCTCCTTTGAATTAGTTTTCTTTGAACATTCCAAACTTTGCTTGTGAGATATTGAATAGTAATTAGAAGTTGTGAAAACATGTGTAATAGTGAATCAAGTAAAAATATCAATGTCTTGTGTGTGTACTAGTTGGTTGATATGATACTAGTGTAATGGTATTTATCTTTCTATGTGAGACACTTCCTCACACTTTTTAGATAACACAAGAAAATTAATTGAATTAATTGCCTCTAAACCCACTTTCCTATAGTATAGCAATGTTCCCAAAAGAGTACAACTAGTTAACCAACCATTCAAAGAATTCAGATTTCTTTTAAAATAACCCGGATCCAATTATCCTCTACATCACTATATTGTTTTCTTTGTTTAGAAGCTAAAATATCCATTAATGATTCAATGTGAGAATGGTTTAACTCAAACCAAAAATTTGTATTTGTGGAATAATTTGCAATGATGCCTTTTGAAAGTAGCCTCCAAAAGAGGCTCACAATGCTACCTAAGATAAACACAAACCAAAACAAATGCATATAATCATATTTAGCCCTAAATTTGGTTAGTCCAATTTATTTATGGCATATACAAAAATACATGATACGTATTATGGATTATAAGTGCAAGAGAAAGTTGATTGTTGAGGGAAAAGTGGCCCTATAAAGGCATGTAAGTGACACATTGAAGCACAATGTTGAGGTAGAAAATATTGTCAAGATTGCTCAACCCTAAGAAGATAAGCTTGCGGAAAAATGTTCATTTCCATGTAATTTTCAATCCCTATAGAGGCAAGTGAGAAATTGAATCATGTTGCTAAGACAGAAACTCAAAATCATTAGAAAAACACCCTTATAACATCAATAAAGACAATGGATGGAAGTTGAGAAGAACTTGGTATCCCATCATAAGTCACATTAAAATCAACACTCTTATAAATAATAATAATAATGCTTTTAATACAAATATTTAATAATTTTTCAAATCCAACCTATTATTTTAAACTTTGTACTTTAAACATTAAATATTTTATTTATATTAATGTTTTTTTGTATTTCTTAAAAATATTGAGAACTTATCTCATGAAGAGAGGCTAAGCTCTTTCAAGTCCAAAACATTGAAATTTTATTCTTCATGACACAATGTTTCCCATATTCTTAAATATGAATACCTGTGAACATGTTAATAACAACAATAGGTTGTTAAGTATATTTTAATGTAAGTCTTTGTTCAATACCACCACGAACATTTGGTTGTTGAACATATTGTAATGCACATATTTGTTGCATGTTTAAAATATCACATGTGTCTTTCCCAACATATGAGACAAGTGCAAGATTTTTTACCCAGGTGGTTCTTATGCTAATTTGTTTGGACTTCCCTATATACCTTGAATTCCTTAGCTTGCTTATATGTCATGACTAATTTGAAACCACACTTTAGTCACATGCATGAATATAAGTGATGAGAATGGTATGGAGGTTTGTGAACTCTATTGGATGATAGTGATTTCAAGACACTTATCTATGGCAGGATGTCATCCACATGTGCATCGTGTTCTTGGCCTTGAGAGCCACTATCATCCTATTGTTATTTTAAAAAGGTCTCTCTCTCTTCAATGTTTTTTTACTCTAAAGAAATTTTTTGTGGGTTGATTTCTTCATGTCATTATCATGATAGCAAGTAACAATATCACTATTTACAAGTAGGGTTGGTCATGTATTTTCACTTAAAATTCCTTAATAATTTATATCCAAATACTTCAACTTCTTGAGCACAAAGCTCAAGATTTTAATATTTTGAATTGATAACTAGTAGTTACTAGAATCTTCTTCTCTAGTGTGAAATTCCTCACATTTTTTAAACACATGTCAATCACCTGAAAAGCACCTTGCATATTTCTATTTTTATATTTGAAATGGAATAATGGTAACCTAGGTGAATTTTTATTTATGTATGCAAAGTGGGATGTAGAAAAATTGTCCATGCATCCACATATTAGAAAAGTCATTATGAGCTCAACCACTAGAGACATAAGTCATGCATAGATTGTTGACTTCCTAGATGCATCATTTTGTGTATGACATATTTTTGTACTATGCATCCTCAACTCCCTAGAAACAAGTGATGTACTACAAAATACACATGATGCTTATTACAATGGTTCGGTATTCTCTCTACTGTCATACTATTATAAGCTCCCATTGTATGAATAAGACAAAACAATTAACATCTCATACCCTACTTTTGTCAATGATGGTCCTCTATGATTTACATAACCTACCTCTAGGTTGACCATGCCATCCCTACTCTATCCCATAGTGAACCAAAATGTATACCTTCATTAAACAAGTAAAAATCCAAAAACCAATTTGAATCCCCCTAGGTGAGGTGAACTAGTATACATTGACGAATTTACGAGGGATGCTATCCATAGATGTGGGGAAGCATCCCTTGGGTTTCCCCACAAGGTTTTCCATAGAAAAAAAGTAAAATTCCAAAAACATGATTATGTTTAATAAACACTTCCGTAGATTTCCATTTTTAGAGTTTTACTTGTTAAGTGTAGGTAGGACATCCAGGGTACATTGTTGGGGAAAGTAGGTGTGATCAAACCATTGTGTAGGTAGGTTATATAATGGCATTGGTCCATCACTGGTAAAAGCAAGGTGTGGGAGGCCAAATGATTTTTCTTATTTGCTTAATAGGTTCATACAAGATTTTGGAAATAGAGATTATCTAAAGCTCTTCTCATAATCATGCGTACTAGACACATCACTTGTTAATTTAGGAAGTTATGGATGTATATAATCATGGAATGTTGTACATGGCATGATGCATCTAGGGATTCAAGTTAATTTATTTATTTCTAGTAAATGTCACTTTGCAATGTTTCCCAAATAGTGTAAACTAAGGTTTAACCCCAACTAAAGACATCGTTGTATGCACCATTATTACAACATTTTAAAGCAAGGACAAAACATTGATTTTAAACATTTCAGCAGTATATACATTTCATTAGACAATGTGTGTGTGTGTGTGTTTGTGAATTTTCAATGCATCTCCTATAATATTATGAAACATCACTATTTTATGAAAAATGATTGTGTTTTAGTCACATTTTTAGACTCAAAGTGTCCTTACGACAAGTCTTAAACATGGAAATAAACATTATTTTTTGGCCCTTTTGTAATATCATACTAGTATATAATAAAAAATACTAAGTTAATTTACTTTATTTGATCTCAATTGTTTTGATATCCTAGAGTCACTTGACCACCAATCATTGTCCTCCTTGACCTTCCTTTCTGACAAATAAGTCAAATTCATCACATCAAAAGAAGGCATTGAATCCCAAATGGTACAATCTTATAAAGCCAAAGGGCCTCATTCTTCAATAGTTCTACCCTTATTTTCCTTTTTCTTCTTCACTTCAATACATTTCCCTTGTAATGGGGACTCACCATCAAGAAATTATTACATTATAATCGAGTTGAATTGGGATGCAAAGTTTGTGACTCTTTGGTCAACCCTAGTTTAGTAATGTTTAGATGGGGGAGTTCCCCATGCCATCCCATCCTCTTTGTCTTAAGTTTTTGAACCAACTATATGATTATAAAATTATGCACCATTCCACCAAGTGGGATTATGTTTCATATTTTTTTTGGGATGATTCCATTATGACGGAAGCCTCGAAATATTGCCTAAGGAAAGAAGTGGCCATCTGTTCACTCCCAAAACAAGATATTCATAAAAAGAAACAATTTTATAATCTAACTTCTATTTCCAAACTACTCCATCAACATCTAAAAGTATTTTGTCTAGTATATCAAGGCCCAAATCTACCTCCACTCCATGCAAATCCTTGCAAAGGTCAAAAAATCGCCAAAAATAAACTTTGGGGAGATCAAGATAAACATTCTAAGACATCTACCAATTGCGTGAAGAGAGTCCTTGTTCCAAAAACGCAGAAGGAGGTTCAAAATCGTTATCCAAATTGGAATAGAGGATAAAACCTCTAAAAAGGAATCACATGGCTAATGCCAAGGCTGCATGAATAATCTAGTGCAAGCCCAAAATGAAGGACCTTTATAAAACACCAAAAACCCCACTATTAAAAACACCTTTTGCACAAGGATGAATAATAGCATCTCCCTATAGAAAGGACTTCCATGAGTTGGAAATCCAAGAGTGGAGGTCAAGAAGTTTCGACCAAAAACTAATGAATCCACAAATAAACTTGTGGGAGCTATAATATGTTTATTTTGCATTAACCATGAGAGGAATGAGCATGAAAGAATGAAAATTATAGGAATTTTCCACGAAAAGAACCCATTGCACTAGGAAGGATCATGAATTCCCAATGGTAATGTCTTGAAAGGAAGGATCTACCCCCTTTTGTAGAAAATACAAGGGATGTGAGAACATTGAAGGTAACGTGGATCTAGCCCCTGGCGGGGACAAATACACCTCTTTTTTGGAAGGATCAACAAACCCCTTAACGAAGGAGGTAATTGCAATCTTCAAACAACCAACAAATTGGATGCCCATTTATTCCAACAAAAAAACTAAGATGTGCATGTAGACTAGTCACAAAGAATTTTCGAAGTTAAATCAAGGCCAGAAGTTTGTTGAGTTGGGGGGGTCAAATACACCCATGGAAAGTCCACTCTCAACACATTGCATTACAAACCCATTATTTTTTCCTAATTCATATATGTTATAAGCTTATAAGGTATACCGTTATATGTTATAAGCTATTAAACATTGTTATAATTTTTTATAATAATATATGTCAATTGGGTTTAGCTTGGGTGGTTGGGAGGAATGATTGTTATCCTCCCCACCTGGGTTCAATTCCCACAAATGTCATGTTGATATTGTTGTAATGGCTTCAATCCCTAGGGTTTACCTTGGGTACCATACTCAAAATGAGGGGAAGTACTTTGGGTTTTCCCCAGGCTTTGTAACATGGAAAAAAAATTATATCTGTATCATTTTAGGGAAGTTATATAAATTAAAAACTTATATGTGAATTTAATTAAAAATAAATAAGCTATATAATTGCAAATTTCTATATTTTTAATTTCTATATATAATTAGAAGTTATATTAATACATTTGTATTTATATATAACTTAATACCACATATCTTGTTATATGTTATATATTTATAATTAAGTTCCTTCCCCAACATGATGGAAAATTTTATCAAATGTTTTTGCCATGGCAATTTTTTTAATGATTCATTATCGTTGATTTGGACATGAAGATGAACTCAGTGACAATGGATACATGTGCATCAAAGTTGTTACTCCTAAGGGCCAAAGTTCAGTTAGACAAAATCCCTCTGCATACATAAACAAGGAGAGCTAGCATATCATCTTTTCCCTGGACTTGAAAACTCTCTACATCTATCCTAAAAACAATGATCGTGGTTAATAGTTGGATCGTTGAAGCTAATAAAATTGTAAAAACTTCTTCCAAATTGAACTAAATGTTTATCTCATGAAAAGTTGCTCTACAACATTGTTTCCATAAGAAAGAAATTTCTTTCAAGAGGATCACATCCCACATAGTCTTACGTGCATGTGGAATCATCTATTTTTCCTCAAAACGAATGCATTTCCAATGGAAGAGAAAATAGAACCTTGTACTCTGCAACAACCCAAGCCCAAGAAATTTTGGCAACTTTACAATTTGATCTTAACCATATGAGGTTTGCAACAAACCACATAGTTTTGAGTGACTAACGCCATGTAGTGCAACCAATGCTTTACCGCTAAAATGTTATGGAACCATCCAAGTACAAGTCTTAAAAGAAGAATTAGGACTTTCAAATATTGTGACACCTCTAAAGGCATCTTCATTCATGATCCTGGACATTGTACTTCCTTTTAAGACAATCGGCCATTGAAAAAAATTGAATGGATATCATCAAATAGTTCCTTGGTGTGATAGTTCATTAATGGATTCCCATAAAGTTCCATTCCATATAAATGGGTCCATGAATATCTAAAGTTAGATTGAACAAGTCTTCTAAAATCATCTAATATATTGCATCGAAAGCAAGTCAATCAACACTTTGAATTCTTGGTAACAATGACAAGTTTTCCAAGAGAGTTGTTTGCATGCAAGGCTTGTCACACAAATCACCCATGTCCATGTGTGAAAGTATTTCTTCATCAATCGTTTTCCCATGAAGGAGAAATTATCCCAAGTTGTTCTCAATCTATCATGAAATTCCAAATTGATCATGAAAACAAATCCAACCTCATAGGCAATGTCCATGATATCATGGAAACGACAAAGATGTTAGCTACCAAGCTTTCCATGTATGTGTTAAAATGCATGAACCAAATATATTAAATATTCATCTATATCAAGCATGTCGCGGAGACCGCAAGGATCATGTATGTCGTCAATATGTACATGTTATGAATGTGATGTCGAACAAGTATTTTCCAAGATTCATTGTTAGATGGGATACCTAAATAACATATGATATGCCCTAGATGGAGGAGTTTACAATTCATATTAACCTAGAGAAGCAATTCTTCTTGTCATATAATGAGATATTTTTTTCTCTTCACCCATGATGGCTCTAGCAAGTGTAGCAATAAGGCCAAGGAAATGCATTGTACCTTTAACATATTTGCAAGATAAATATATGGTGAGTTAACCGATCAATAAAATTAACATTTAATAAATGCATGGAATAATTTAGGAAGAGATATCCCTCAAATTTGTCATTTTACTCAAGCAACTTCAAGAAGGTCTCTTAGAGAATCTATTGCAATAACATATAAATAAGGGACCATGGGTCAACCTTGTCCAGTAGATTAGTTAAGAAAAAGTTCCTCTAATAATTATCCATTGACAAAAGACTTGGAATAATCATTTGAAAAGAGAGTTACCGTTGCTTTAGTGAAAAAATTCTCAAATTCATTCCAGATGAGCCTATTAAGAATAAAATCCCACTTGATCTAATCATGTGCTTTGTCCAAAATCAACCT
>SNQJ01S0001438.1:330368-341657 GCA_010110895.2 Picea sitchensis
CATCAAGCACTACTACCCGCCAATAGCATGACAAGTAAGTACATGTAAGTAGGTAGGCATTTGCATTCATTGTATATATCATCTGCATACCATGCTAGAGTAGTGTAGTTGTAGTTTCATTTCCATTTGTATATATGCTTGCTTACTTTTATTTCATTGTATCATATATGAGCCAGGGGTGATATCACCACCCCAAAAGATTACTAATTATTTTTGTTGAGATCTAGTAGATTGCAGGTCATGCCAGAGATGTTGAGGTTCTCATGCACTCTATGGTGAGCACATGTCCTCGAGTTGGAGCCAGATGGTATCCCCTATCTTAGGGATAACTAAGGAGATTATGTCTCGAGGCCCACGGGCCTTAGACATGGAGTACCGAGAGCCATATGACTTGAGCTTGGCCCTGGAGAGCCCATCTTTTCTTCATTGTGTCCTATCTATCAACAGCAGCAACATCCATCCCATTGCCCTAATTTTGAAGTAGCAGTGCGTCTTGCTCCATGAGGTAATGAGTCTGGGTATCATGGTATGTGTCACTCTAATTTTCGAAGCATTTGAATATGTGCACTTAACTCTCTTTTGTTTCATAACGCTTTCTTGGAAATTATACTCTTTAACTTGTTCATACCTGGGGGCAGTGACAGAGTGCCCTAGTAAGTTGGTTCCCTTAGGGATGAGTTGCCACTAGGTGGGTCTACAAAAGGTCATCGTCCATTCATTCCATACTTACCACATTGTCCCTCTCATCTTCCCCTACCTTGGTTTGGGCATTGGGTTTGCCAGGCTAGTAAGGGTTGTACCTTGCCTTGTGGGAAAAAGGGGCTAAAGGCCCATAGGGTAAAAGTAGCTAGAAAAAGTTAAAAGTCAAAATGAAACCTTGAGATGCTTCACCCAGGGATTCCCGAGAAAGCAATAAATGACTTCTCAGTAAGAAAAGGGGACTCATAAAATAAAATAAAATTCAAGATCTAGTTGGTGGATAGGAGGTCGCATCATGAGCCGCTCTATTAGGTCCATGGGCATATAGCGGTATGACACTACCATCTATCTGGTCATCAAACCAGGGTAGTGGCTCTTCTTGGCATAGCCAAGAGAAAGGGGGTCTCATCACGAGCCAACCTTCTCATTTTCGTGAAGTGCTTGTGTGTAATGTTGTCACCCCTGGTCACCACGTTGAGACAGTGTCCCTCAGCTATTATCTTGAAAAGAAAAAGAAATAAGACAAAGAATAAAAGGCATTGAATGGGCTAGGAAACAATGGCATCCATGAAAAGGTGTAGCTCACCCTCTACAGAAGCACCCACAGGTAAGACCTACATTTCCATGTTATCACTGCACCCCTTGCCCAAACATTCCCCTACATCATTTCATACACCTACATGACCTAGATTGGTCTTCACCTGGGAAACACCCCAAACTTGAGGAGGATTAGCCCAATAGGATATCCTGAGACCCTCTCCAAACTTGGCTTGTTAAACTGCATAACGTCTTTAAGCATTTGTCTGGGTAAAGGGGGGTTTGATGCACATGTTTGGGTAATTTGATTATTGGATGTGATTGACATTGCTATGATCTTTGTGACTTATAAGCCCATGGAGGGCGTACTTATTGTTGTTGCAGGACCATGCCCGGTGGACAGGTACATATGGGAAGATGATTAGCTCAGACCTCCACGAGGCTAAAAATCCCACCAGATGGATGTTGTGACCCCAACCAGGGGCAGAGAGACACCAGAGGCTTGCACCAGAGAAAAAGGACGTTCCACCAGAGACACTTTGGCAGACCTGGACCTAGGGGGATCTTTCTCTCCCCCCTGAACGTTGGCCTTGGGAGGCCCATGACATCACCCTTGTGACCCTAGACGTCACCCAGCGTCAGATGGACATGATGGAGGCAGTTGTGTGCTAGGTGGCACGTGTGGCATCATCCAGAGGCCTTGGAAGGCCTAACGTTTTTCTCATGGAGTTTGACGTCCCACTTATGAGGCCCAACATCACCCTAGAAGGGCATGACGTCACCTCTATCGGACATTTTAGGGTTTAACTCTTTGAATTTATGTAAAAACAGGATTTTTGATGTAATCTGGCCATGTCGGCCTTTTCTGACCTAAATTTTAATTAGAGGTCATTGATATTGTATAAGTAGAGGAAAAGTACCTCATTATTTTCATCATCTTTCACTCACACAAGTGTGAGGTCTGAAATTCGACCCTCTTTAAGGGTTATTGACTGAAATTAAGTGATGCGCAACTTCTTGGAGAGGCTAATCTTGGTGTATTTTGGCAGTTTTTCATGGTGGAAAGCCTTCAACTAGGGTTTCTTGCTAGATTATTCTTGATGAAGTAAATATGCAATTCTTCATTTTATTTTGAATGGTTATGGAAAATTTGCTTGTTCATATCAAAGATTATGAAATTATTAGTTTGAAACCCTAGGGAAAAAACATATGTTACTATATTTTTCCTTATAATTTTCCACCTACTTGAAATTGCTAGAGAACACTTATTTGAAGTATACACTAAAGCCCTACTGTTGTAGCACTCTAGTAGCATTACTTCATTTGCTTCATACATTTTATTTCAAATTTAATTTAAGGAAGAAGGAAATCGCTAGGGCCTAAGGTTGTTTATTTTCTAGCAATTATTCCTTCTAGGGTTTAGACATTGAGGCCTTAGGTTACTAACACCTCAATCATCTCATCCATCCCTTTAGATTATTTATTATCATTGTTGTTTTCCTCTAAGAGTTGTTGTTGCTAACCTTGACTCCATTACCCTAAAAGGCACTAGTCCACTCCTCACAAGTGATTGATTGATCAAAAAACTCTTACACTATTTTCCCTTAGACTTCTACTAACTGCTACTAAGTTTAAGCTAGACTGACTCACTAACTAATTTGTTGTTGTTGCAAAATATTGCTACAACCATCTATAACAACAACAAATTCATCCTAAAAGCAAGATTGAAAGTTGATTAGACATTACCATAATTGCTTCTGACAACTGTTATCATTCTATCAACCTAAGGCTATTGTTTCTTGTCAGTTTTTAAGCATTATTGAGGCATAATTGTTTTGGTTGTTGCTAAATTTTCATTGATGTTGTAAATATTTGCATTGCTTCAGTTCTATATCAGCTCGTTTATCTTTCAGAAGTTTATGGTTTTATGAAGCATTGACATCATATGGTACTTGTAAATTGCATTTCTTTTCTATTTGTTGTCTTGTTCTGGGAAGGTACACCTAATTTATCTTTTGCTTCATCTTAGTAAAACTTTGGAACTTTTGATCTTGGTGACCTATGAGAGGGGTGGGACTTTGTTATATCTTTTACCTTAGCCTTCTCAAACCCTCAGGTCCCTGGGGTACTGTGACACACTCCTAAATAGAAAGAGGTTTCCTATTAAGGTGACAGTGATAGGTCATCCTCCTTATTACGCCAATTCAGTATCTACTTGCCTTTCGCTTTGGGCAAGTACAAGTTGCACGATAACAGTTAACACTAATCTTATATGAATATATTTGAGGTATATTATGTTCTCCATCACAGAAAATGATTTATGGCCAGCCTATTTGATTCAAGCCCTTGCAAATCCGACTAATTAATTGTACCTACGACTACATTACTATGGACCCTAAGGTCTTTTGACCATTTATCTCTCCTTATGTGGATGACCCTGAGGTCTTTTGGCCATTTATCTCTCCTTATGTGGATACTAATGCTCTCCCGGAGCTAGGTGAAGTAAGAAATCCATATATATAAGTGAAGTAAGAAATCCATTTATATCCATATAAATGAGAGTATTTACGCCCATGGGGTTAGCTCAACTAGTTGTCGCCAATGTCGTTGGCATTTGATTAGTTTCATACTAACAAGTGCCTGATTCGAATCCCCCCTAGGTTGGGCATACAAGTCTATGTCGACGAGTTTATTAGAGATGCCTTCATATATATAATATGAGGGTATTTCAAAAACTAAATCAATTAAGACAAATTTTTAATCAACTTGTAGTCATCATAAGTCTAACTACTTGTTTTAATGCGGAGACCCAGATTCAACCCGGGTGTGGATGAAGTCAGGGGCAAGCCTTGGATGACTTTGAAAACATCCGTACGCACCTCATAGTGCAGCAACTTAGCCAAAGAGATTTTATAAGAAGTATTTCCAAAAAAAAATAGAACATATTCAAAATCAAAAGATACATAAATCTATTTATAATAAAATAAAACTATGACAAATATCTTTTACAGTTCAACAGACATACACACCCATAACTGCATATGAGATGTTTCATCCTTAAAAATAGGACACCCAGAAAAGGAGCCTCAATCAAGTACTTCCTTAGTCACCTGCTACTTCCTTAGTCACCTGCCAAAGAAGGGACAGAAACACTAGCTTTCAACATATAAATCTAGTTCCTTTTGTTTTTTCGAAGAACTTGCTCATTGATGATTAGGATGGAAGAAAGATAGAATCGAGAAAGGTGACAGAGGCAAAGGCAATTATTCTCAAAAATCAGAGGTAATGATAAATACCAGATTAAATAAAATAGAACCAATTTACAGAACATTCTTGGAATTAATTATAAATGCGTGCCTGCATTATTGGAAATTAATGCATGATAATATAGATCTTGATCAAAAGAATTGACCAAAGTGTTGCACAAGTGTCCTCACATTTTCTAGCTTCTATAGATATCATTTTCTTTGGATTCAGATTGAGACAAGATATTGATTCATACTTCTAAAACTTCGGATAAGGAAGCATAGTAATAGAATCCAACCCAAACGATCTACAAAATCTTCCCAAAGCAATTGTAGTTGTTGATAACTAGGAAGTTTTCAGTCTGGAGTCTGAACAGTACAGAAATCTTGGAATATTTTACAAATTCTCAGGTATAACCTGAAGTACCTGAAAATTTTGAATTCGAAATATGACTTTCTTGAGTCAACCAAATAAACAGGAAAACAAAACGAAAATGATTTGTGTAGTTCCAATGCAGCGAGACATGCACAGGAACATGTAGAATATAATCTGTGAATGTTATCATGTGATTTTAGAAATGTGCAAAATGTAAATTAGATGAATAATTTGTGAACCATACTGGATAATAATCAGCATTATGTACAATGTCAGAATATGGCTCTCATCCTGAAGGCCCGTACGAGATCGGAATTTGGGTTTCTGAGGTTTGTTCCGACTCCCTATGTTATCTCCTGACATAGTGAAGCTAATAAGCCAACAACAACCAATTCCAAGAAACATGTACACTAGATAAGATGTAGCAACTAGTTCGAATTCATTTAAAAAGTATTAGGCAACCATTTCTGCTTCTTGGGAATCTGGAATGACAATATCTAGCCTCATCATGGGTCTGTATCGCTCAGGTATCGTTGCACCTGCCTGCACACAAAGCTCCACTATAGCAGGGGCTTGACCATAAAATCGCTTCAGGTGATTGCTTAAAGGAGGTCCATCCAAATCACGAGCATGCCAGACATAATTCGGAGGTATCAGTTCATCAAGGGTTGCTTCCTGCCAGCCATGTTTTCCATCACGCCACTGATGCTTAAAAGCTCCACAAAGTTTGACCCTGTGTCCCCATGGGCCAACATGCACTTCTGAACAATAGCCACATGCCTTGACAGGATACTTCCTTAGGAGTTTCCAGGCTCCACCTCTCATTGTATCCCATGCCTGAAGTGCACATTCTGCAGCTTCCCTGATTTCCTGTGAAGATAGAGGTGGAGGATTGGCTTGTGGGCGTAATCCACATGGATCCAAGTCCTCACTTAGTCCTCCTTGCTGTGTGTGTTTAGGTTCATCGATAACGCCATCAGGGTCTAATACCCTCTTTCCAATCATACGCACTGGTTTTACTCTCCTCCTTGTTGGGTATTCTGGAACATCCACACCTGCTTGGATGCAAAGCTCCACAACTGCTGGTATTCTATCTACTTCAAACCTCCTCTCATGATTAATGCGCTTTCCAAGACGATCAAAAAGGTGAAAGGACTCAATGGGAACAAGAATGTCATCAATATAACCTTTCATCCAGACATGTGATGAATTTCGAGCTCCATTGTCTGGACCATGACAATTTCTGATCTCATTGCCAACTGAACCAATATGAACATCTGAGCAGTACCTGCATTAAAGACAGACTCAATGAACAAGCTTCACACTTTCAAAGCAGTAACTGAGATTGACGTTCTTTTTTTCAGTAGTTAGAACTTTATTTCAATGAACATCTTGATCTATTTAAATTAGTGTCTGAAAAGCTCAAGAGAACAAGATATAACTTGAGAATAGCTGCAATTTCATTGTATCTTACCTGCAGGCAACGACAGGAACCACATCTAGAAGCTTTAAAAGATTCTTTATCAAGATTTTTCTTGCTTCCAAGACCTGGTGTGCAACTGGAGTCAATTCAGAAACCAATAATCCATTTTCTGGAGGCTCCAGAACTCTTTCTTCATGGCTTGTTCCTTCTAGCTTTCTCCTCTTTTCATTTTCCCTCGCAGCACGCCTTATTTCTTTGATAGGTGTGGGAAATGGCTTCTTTTTCCTCTTTGGCAAGACCGGTGGAAGGTCCACATTCTGATGACATTTCGCTGCTATGATTCGAAGCGACTGGAATGACCCAGAAGGCAGTAGACGATATGGAACGCCTTGGGAAAGCAAAGAAATCATTTCTCCTTTACTCTTAATCACATGGCATTTCTGTAACAAAAGAAGATTATAGGGATTGTTTCAGTTTTCCAACTTAAAAATCTATTAAAGTAGCATCCAAAGAAATTTTAACAATTCGAGAAAATGAGAAATGAGAAGAACCAAAAACCTCTTTCTATCAATCCTCAACCTCATTTCTTTCTTCACTGGTAGACTCAGGGTGGGGCACTAGCACCCCATGGAAAAAAAAATTGGTTCAGTAGTTTCAGAAAATCAAAAGCACCCAACAAGCTACACCAACAGTCGGAAATCTTCACAAAAAACTAGGAAGGAAAGAATAAAACAGTAGACATTCCCCTAAGTTGCACTGAAACATATACAGAAACGAGAGGCAAACAGATATGGCCAATTTGCAGAATGGTGGGAAATGGCAAATATAACACACACACACATATATACAAAAAAAAATCATGATACATAAAAACCTCAGATTACCATTCATCAATTAGAACTTAGAAGCCTAAAAGAGAATTATCATTGTGGATCACCATCACTACTATCTAGTATCAGAGTATGTAGAGCTGTATCTAGTGGAACTGAAATCCAGGATTCAAGAATGGAGAGTCGAGACTCGAGCAGCCTCAGATCCTTAGCAAACGCCAACTTATACTCCACCAATGCACCAATCAGCCACAAACCCTCAAGCAAAGAACTACACAGCACCAACTTTTCTCCACAACAAGAATAACACTCAGATTGTAATGAGTATTGGTGTGCTTAAGGGAGGCCCAAGAGGCTTTATTTATAAGTTATGATACTCCTTTTCAGAGTTTTGGTTGTTGTGCTTCCATTTAGCTATTTTTGGGGGCTCTCTAATGGTTTTTCAGATTGAAATGCAGGCCTTTTGGCTACATACATTTTTTAAATAACAAAACGTTTCACTTGAGTGCTTGAAACCAATGTTGTATATCTCGTATCGGGGAAAGTATCGGCGAGGGTCTGGAATGTAACTTTTGGGTGACATCGGCAGAAAATATCAGAATATCTTGGAAAATGTCGCAGGACAGGGGTCTAACTCATAATATCTCGGAATATTTCGGATATATCGGACAGGGGTTTAACTCAGAATTTATCAGAATATCGGCAATACATCGGAGAGATATACAACACTGCTTGAAACAGCCCTAAAATCTGACACATCGTTTCTAGAATCTGATATCGCCCTGAAACGTTTCAGAAGTGCATCCCCTCCATTTCAGACTCCAAAATGCCGAGTGGCATTTCAGACATCTTTGGCAGTTCCCATTAACATGGATGATGCCTCAAGTTGTCACTTTCATGATCCATCTTGTGCTTAATTTTGATACATTTTGCCTCCTAGGCTCAAGACCTTCCTAAAAACATTAGTACTTTTGATCAATGTTGCAAATAGCATTTTAGGGAATATATTGCCAATGGGTCAGGAAATAAACTTATCTGCAAAACTAGGAAAATATCAAAAAATATCGGAAAATATTGGCAAGCATAAACATGAGCCTGAAAAACTTCAAAAATATCAGAAACATCAGCAACCTGAAAAACTAGAAAAAAATTGAAGATATCGTGAGAAATCTGAGATATTTAGAACACTGTTTTTGATGACCAATTTAGATATTTTGACTCATGCTTGTCTAATCAAATCTAATTTACTTAATCTCAAACAGGATGTGATATATGCTAGGTCTTAAGTGTTTTTGATGGTTACAATGTGATTTGCATCCTTCAGCTAATATGGTTTACAAGAAGGAAATTAATGCAGCCTTGATGAAGGGATTTGACCCACGTGACCACTGATCCTCTTCAATTATTACAATAGACCAATCAGCTAAATGGTTGAGAAATCTAAGGGATCTTGTCCCCTCACAACCTTCAGGATTGCCAGCACTTGAAGGCAACAATAATTACCCTAGACAATCCGACCTCCTGATCTTGGGATTTGAATTGGCAAGGGAGGGAAACAATACACTTGAAACAGCATGCAGAAAATTAGGCCATTAACAGATAGCTCCCACCAATCAAGAACTGGATTGGATGGGCTAATTAGGACTCTTTTCAAACATAAATAGAAGATTAGCTTATAGAGTAGAATAGTTAGTATTGTTAATTCATTTCCTTGCTGCTATTGAGGCTAGTTCGAATTGTAGTAGAAAGGCAGAATTATGTCTGTTACACCCTCCAGGGGTGACACTTTCTAGAGGTACCCTCACAAGGGTGTCATATTGCTGCTTGCATGAGATGTCATGCTTATCATCTCCAGATCCAGACAGAGTTTCTCTTGATCTCCATCAGATATGTGATTGTGCTAGCTCAGCTGTGGTGTAGCTCGCCCTACTCCCTCACTCCTCAGATGACATATTGCACTATGGATGGTACAGTATGGCTTCAGCATGTTTATTTTCCCATGTATCGATGTTCATTGGATGTGATTCTATAACTTCCTAGTTAGCCATGAAAGTGGTAAACACCTAACAATATCTGATAGCACTTCATAACATTACATGTTTTATTATTTGCCTTGTAGTACCTTGGGGAACATGTTTTCTTTTAGAAGTGTGTCATTTCTTGGGTCAGTCTGTACTTCTGGGTACTTAGCCTAGATAGTGTTGCCCACATCCTAACCATGCTAATCGTTTTCCACTTTCCCTATATCATTCATTCCATCCATGTAAAATATTTATCCTGATCATGTATGATTTCTCAAAGGTCAAAATAATAAAGCCTGAATCAATAAAGCCAAAAGGGCGAAGAGGTGAAGAGCTACAGTCAAAAGCCAAAAACAAAAGCTTGAGCAATGCCACCTCACTATGAGGCCAATGCCCCAATACCTAGCTTGTCTATGAATATCTAAAGAAAAGGGATCTTGTTCGATAAATTGAACACTTAAAGAAAAAGGCATAAGGGGGTAGTAAGAAACAGTGTCGAGAACAAGTAACCCAATGCTAAGCTCCCTCTCGAAGGTTGTTATATAAAAAATCCTTGGCTCATGAAAGCTAGATGAATGAACAAATGAATAAAAAGACCTATCCATGTCTAAGACTTTGAGGGTCATCACATGAAGTTTCTTTCCCTTCCCTTTCATCATTATTATTCATCGTTTCCTATCTTTCACCTCAGTACTTAGGAAATATGGGTTGTCCTAGGACTTGGTGCATGTATAAAGGTTAATATTGTTCCCCTTAGTAAGATTTAGGAAAATATTAAAACTAACCCCTATTTGTTATGTTGTGTTAAGAGATGTCACCAAGTGCTACCATTTAATGGCTTGCTAAGAGGTTAGACTCATCACTTCTAGTGGGTATTGTGCATTGGGATACGTGTACTATGCCTCGAGATCCGTGACACTACATTGGGGATCCATGGTGCATTGAGATCCATGTACTCATATATGATCACATCTACAAAAATTGGGATCCATGCCTTTTGCCTTGGGATGTATTGCATCGAGATATGTGTCACTACATTGTGATCCATGATAGTACATCAAGCCATGACAGAACGCCATGTCACCACACATGTAGATTCGTCCTGATTCCTCCTTGCTCAGTTGGACATTGCATTCACACTCATGCATTTTTTATCTCTCCTTGGACCACACGTGGGAATTATAAATGCATTGGAGGGGTTGGTCCCAGATTATGAATGTGGTTACACATGGTTACCTGGACCTTATGATGATGTGGAATCATTTATCAATCATTACTTTAGAAGCGCTCACCTAGAGGAGCCCACACGTGCCTCTCATGTTGACTTATCCACTTGGACGATGTTCCACCCTAGATTCTCTGCAGTGTACCCTAAATTTTTTCACATGTGACCACTTCGATGTGCCCAAAATGTGATGATTTCTTTGTATGTGGCCATGATGGGATGATTTGTTACAAAAGTGTGGGTTAGAGGTTACCCAGATCCCCTCAGGTGGATAGTCATGGCATGTCCTTTTAGTCCCCATTCTCAGGGTGCTTCATTTTATTGCTCCGGGCGACTATCCCTTGGAGGTGGTAACTCCCTCTAAGTCGGGGCCTAGGCATTTATGGCCTAAGTAGGTATGCAATCATTTTGAGGTGGATCTACTAGGATACATGATTTACAGGGCCCTAACTATTCACTTATTCTTTTGCTACATAAAAGGTGATTGCACTTTGTAAGGGTTGTCACACCCATGGTTTAGCACACCTAACCCACATGGACCCTCTCTTTCTTATGTATGTACCACATTTTGGCCATCGGAGATGACTCTGCACCTTGTTATCGCACAGTTTGTAGCTAGGAGCAAAGGCTATAAAGTGGAAGGCCAAACTGGCGTAACAGGGACCTACCCCACCCAATGTCACCACAATGGGGAGGTCCTTTCTATTTAGGGAGGCTAGGCCCAAGGGAGACGTCCCTGGCAACCTGGGGTTTGAAAGGGAAAGGCTCGAAGGATCAAGGCTAGTTTCCTCTTTCACAGATTACCGCCCAAAGAGATAGTCCAATAAAGTATAACCAAGGAGAAGGCACCTGCTTTCGAGACAAGACAACAATAAAACTAGTACGTGCAATAATGGTTAATACTTCATAAATCAGTGACTATCTAAGTTCAAT
>SNQJ01S0001439.1:0-35468 GCA_010110895.2 Picea sitchensis
TGTGTATTTGTTTTAAGTACATATTTAACCATCTAAAAGAACAATTCCTCACACATAAACATTTACAAGAAGAAGCATAAAACTTAATACATAATTTATTTGGCATATTTTAAGACATGAAGCAAGGTCCTGTAAAGTTTATTTTTATGAAGTAGAGGGTGCTTGCATAGCATAACAAGTTAGCCTTCTATTTTCAGATCAAATAGGAACACCAGTAGGACCATAAACTAGGTTAGGTGGATAGTTGTAACCAGTAGGTCCTCCTACATATGGTTGTTGATGGCCAGGATAAGCAGGATTTGATGAAAGATGAGAAACATTTGGATAACCCAGTGGGTTATGAGCATTATAAGCCGGGTGATTTGCTTGCCCATAAGGAGGATAAACATTTTTCACTTGAGGATGGTAGGGAGTAGATCCTGGAGGTGTGTACACATTAGACCCATGAGGAGGATAAGGTTGTTGTCCCTGAGGACTCTAGGTGGTGTTTGGGATGCCGCCCAGATAAGGTTGTCCATAATATGTTCCGGAAGGAACAAGATTCGATACTCCTCCTTGTGGGTTATGATATGAATGCCCCCCAACGTGGGGTTGGGTAAAAGTGCTTCCTGAAGATACTCCCCAGGGTTGTGAAGGGTTTCCAGCAAACGAAGGTTTCCCCCCTTCCAGCGGTGGATTAACGACAGGGGTATGACTGGAAAAGGGAGGTTTCCCTCCAGGAGGAGCATGAAAAGGGGGTTGTCCCCTTAGGAGGGGTAGGCCCGCCATAGAATGGTGGTCCTCCAGGAGGGATAGGTCCACTAGATGGTGGTTTCCCTCCAGTCAGTTGTATTTGGTTGGAAAGGGTCTGCATTCTCAGGTGAAAAGATGTCCCAGCAGGATCGTGCGGAACATTGGAGTTGTAGAGTGAAAGTTCGTAAAAGTGGGGGTAGGGATTGAAGTGCCTTGGGAATGAGTAGAGGTGATGAGTCTAGAATTAGGATGGACTTGTGCTGACCTAACAATAGGGTTAATGACCTGATCGATGGGGTGATTCATAGTTTGACCGGATGGTCCTGTTTCACCAGGAGGGTCATGAGGATGAAAGGGTTGTCGAAAGGATTCAAAATGCTCATAGAGATCGCGTTCTGATGAAGTCCTCCATACAGAACGAGCAGGTGTGGGATTTGTATCTACTGCAGTGCTAGGATGAACAAGAGTCTTATACTCATCACCAAAGGTTGGTTCTATGGATCCCATATATGTTTCGGTAAAAATTCTCTCCGGCAATCGTGAGACCTCTTCGTCTATGACATTCCCAAGGGAGTCTAAATGAAGAAAAAGTGGTTCGAGAGGGGTTACCGACATAGATCTAGTGTGAGGAGTGGGATTTTCAACCGTAACCAAAGCGCCTTCTGAGTTATCTAACGGAGGAGCAATAACACTTCCAACGTCAGATTGATTTTCTACCTCTCCACGGTAGTTGTCTTCTGGAGGGTTAGGAGGTAAGGGTTGATAGCCTTCCGGAGGAAGTCCTTGCATCCTACGTGATCGACGAAGACCTTTATCATCTGCAGGCTCAATTTTGGAGAATAACATTACACACTAAAAATCTAGGGCCAACTAACAAAAAGAAACAACATATGCTAATAAAATCTAGGAATCAACCAAGAAAACAAAACTTCTCTCGATGATCGTACTAGTTGGTGATGAAATCCAACGTCGTCTGATCAAGTCAAGAAGGGGCTAGGATATGGTGGAACAATTACAATGGTGACCTTCTTAACGGACTTTCACCTTGGTGCAAGCTTCCACGCAGTAATTGTGGATTTACCCCCTAAGGAGCCTGAGTGAGTTTGACCAATGTTTGTTCCAAGTACAGTGAGACTTCCCTTCATTGTCACCTCATGTAAGTACCTAAGTATTATGGCAACTAAGGACACCAACTCGCAGTCAGCCCTTGGGCGGGTACAGTCGACAGTCCAATCAGAACGTATGGGCAGGATAACAAGTCCGAAATAACCTCGAGAGGCTCCCACACATAATCGTGGGTATACCTCCAAGTGACCCCCAATATACGAACTGACCACTACAAACAACTGAACCACAGAGGGATAATCTCCGTAACTCACCCAAATGTGACCTCGTGTGTAACCCCTGTGTGAGAGGGGGATCCCAAAAAGCCTATACGACAATTGGATTTGACTCTCCTTATCTCAGGATGCTAATGTTTGTTTTGAAAAATTTGGAGAGTTGTACTCATAGCCTAATCCAAAGTGCTAATCCTAGTCTAATGTTGGTGGAAGATCCTAAAAACAAAAAATGTTTTAGATAATTTTTAATTACCATTGATTTTATGGCTATTCTTTACTCAAAGGGTGTATGACAATGAAACTGATGGTATGATGAATCAAATCCCAAAAAATGCACAAAAAGATGATAAGTAATCTTGTCTTTCGATGAATGGCTATTTAAGGGAAATAGAGAAAGTTGTTTTCACTATCAAACACTAAGATGCAATGTCCTTATACAAGTGTTTCTCAATGAAATCCAATGCAATGCTAAAATTTCAGAAATGCCTTCTAATATCCAAACCAATCACTAAAATATGTCCTTTTGTTTCTATGTGAATGATAATCAGATCCAAGACTTCTAAATGCCAATCAGACTTCAGGATTAAACAGTCAGAAGCAAACCTCACACAAAACAAAGACACACTCTCGTCGTAAAATAGACAAGAAGAACAAAGATAACCAAATTGTAAACAAGAATCAAAACCTCAAACAAAAGAGAAATGATGGAAAGTTGACCTCAAAGATCAAATGAAAAGTTCACAGACCTTTGGATTTCCTCACAAAAGTTTTCACTCAATCAGATAAAGGAGAAGAAAACAACAAGTTTACTCTAGGTCGGCAAAGACAAAGAGTGGCTTCAAGGCAAGGAAAGAATATGTCAAAATCCAAAACAAAAGAGGATGAAATCTCATAAAGAAGGGTGTTTGAAAGCCAATATCAAAATGGACTAAGAGTATAGGACCCTGAGCAAATGCCAAAACCCAGAAATAGCTTCAAAAAATGCAAAATTTGGAGAATTTCTCACAAAATATGGGGTAGCGCTCCCCCAAAATGGGACACAGAGCGCTCCAAAACTCCGTGGAACACTGTCAGGGAGTGCCAACACCCTGGTGCTAAGGTTAGGGGAGCACTCTCCTCAAAAAACTCAGAAAAGTTTCCAAAAACTCAAAAAATGAAGGAATTTCAGTCAATCAGAGTGATCCTGATGACATAATGAGGCAATCAAACCAATCTAAGAATCAACAAGACAATGTGAAGAAGATGAAATTAGTGGGCAAAAGGCCAAAACAAGATCTGGGAATGGGAACAAAACTCAGAGATCCTTCCTAGTGGAGTCGCCAATTTCTGTTGTAGGAAAATCTCCCCGCAGACAGGTATATTTCCTCTTGAGAGCTAGACCCTTAACTCTAAGACAGAAAGTGCTTAACATGGACACTGACTTCCTTTTAGATCTAATCAAGCTAATGAATGAAAGAGAAGGAGGAAGGTATGTACCTTATGAACGCCATTTGTCCCTGCAAGGTCCAGGCCGAGCTTCGATTTTGAGTTCCTTGGTAGGTCCTGCAAGACAAACAAAAGTAAAAAAGACTTCCTACTCTATTGAGATTAGCTCAAACATAGATCCATATACTGCAGACAAACTTATATGGAACAAGTACAAGTTTGAAAGAAACAGGCCAAGCATTGATTATATTAATGAGAACAAGTAAAAGTACTTACAATCCTTTGAGTGAAGGTGCAACAACTTCTTCCAGTTCTCCTTGTCCAATCCCTTTGCTCAATCAATCTCCACTAATAGATTTGATGGCATCTCACTCATGAGATCATATGTTTGATGTAATTCTCCAACTTCCTTCTACATGTAATGTACCCTTTCACCATGAGAAAACATCTTTATATAACCTTGGAGAGGTCCAACTACTTGAGATATCTTTGGGATAGGTTGAGGATTCCTCTCCTTCAGTTGAGGATATTCCCTAAGATCATGCCTTGACCATCTCCTCGAATCCAACGACCTTCAAGAATTGAGGGATTCTTCCCTAATTTCCCTCAAAAAACTCAGAAATTTCCGAAGATGGGGTAACACTCCCCCATAAGGGTGCATAGAGCGCTCAAACGCTCCCCAAGAGAGGCCTAGGGAGCACTAGCACTCCTTGACAATGGGTAGGGGAGTGATCCTCCACAAAACTCAATTTTTTTATGGTTTTTCCAATGGCAAAGGACTTGTACTTCCTGCCAAATGATTTTTCTTCTTCCAAACCACCTTTGAGGTGTATTTAAGTGTCTTTATGATGTCGTTATGGGCACGACATAGGCAATATGGCAGCATACTGTTTGTGACACTTGCAACACTTGTAGTCAATATGCGACACTTGCGGACAAGATGCGACACTTACAACACTCATAATGACGACACTTGCAACACTATCGAAGTGAGTAAATTTGAGGTGTAACACCCCTGCCTCTACCTCGGGTGAGACTTCATCTACTTCGCAGGTGTTGCCGAAAGGGCCAGTAGTTAGGGTTTTGTTGGTGCGCTGTTGTAAGCGTTGAACCTCGAGTCTGCCCCTCTACCAACACCCATTCCGGTTAACTGTTAACAATTCTTGATCGACTTCTTTGTTGACTCCATCCATCTCCTAGAACAAAACTTCCTTGCACCTCAGTAAGCAACCAAACTATGGCACTATTGTCGCGACTGTCAATTCATTGCATGACCCAACAAATATGGCTAAGGAACCAACACATCAAGGTACCTCATCCAATAGTTAGGCAACTCCTCAAGTCACCTCCACAACTTCATCCAAATCTGCCTAAGTCCACCACATGACTCGTCCAAGTAGGTTTCCCTAAGATCTATGCATGTTTACTCAAGTCAAGGTGTCCCAACTTCTACATGACTTCTTTAAATCTACATCACTTGAGTCACCCTCAAGTCTGTTAGTTTTCACCGTGGAAATGGATTGCACTTGAACCACCAAGTCATCCAACTTCTCGTCAAAGAACTCACTGCAACACTTAGGAAATGCAAGAACTCAAAACCAACCATACCTTTCCAACAACATTCTTGGTTGCACCCATGGTTTAAGTATGTTTTCTTAGACCTTCACTTTCCCAAACCACCAACTCTACACATGAACTCCCCTTGATCACCATGTGCTACTCCACGAACCTGCATAGAACCTTCGTTGCAATACAAGGATAAGTCCATCCATCCACTTCATAAATCCGTTTAAGTCCCAAACTTCCCATGCAACCGACCAAACTCATTTCCAATGTCCTTCCATCTCCACGCCTTGATGCTTCAAGGCACCATGCACACACCACCTAACTACCAAGTCATACTTATATTAATTGGCTTGCATAGCTCTATGAAGAGTCACCTCTTCCGAAGGTTATGGTCGACCCACTCATCCAACAACCCAAATCGACTCAACTGTTTTTCTTGGTGATGCACAAAACAAAGATGTCATGATGAAAATATTCCAAATCAATTGCCTTGCTACGAAGATGCTTTAGGTCACATCGAGTTGTCCAACTCACCAAGTTATTTAACTTGTCACATGGCCACTACCATGTCTTGAGTCTCTACAAAGGTGTGTCCACTTTGTCGCAACCCAGAACCGCTCCACTTCACAATCACTTTTGCGATCACCCATTGTGATCACTTCTAAAATCACCCTCTACTGTCATATCTGTGACAATTCATGTGTTCGTCCACCTTCCCCAAGTGCTTGGTTCACCCATGAACTCTATGCCTGGTCTTCTCAAGGTGTGCACACAAGTATGGCACTTACTTCTGTTGCAAATAAAACTAACCAAGTTTGTGCCCATACTATCTTGGTGAAAGGTCAATCCACCTTATTGACAAGTCCTTCAATGAACTCTGTGATGAGTACTGTGACCACCCACCTTGGCGAAGTGCTTCATTTCACCACAAACTCTGCTCTTGATCTATACAAGGGGTGTTCCCAGATCAAACTTCCACCACATTGTCAACTATAACCTTTGTCGTAAGTCTGATGCAAAGTCTCTGCGATGAACCAATTCACCCCATCGAACTATTCACATTGAACTTTCTTTGCAATGAACTCTTAAAACAACTAGAATGCAACTCAACACCTCCGTTATGACTGTGGTAGTGGTCATGAAGAGCCAAACCTACTCTGATACCATCTCTCACATCCCCATGGGAGACCTACCCAAATATTATGATTGTTCACCTCTTGAGGGTGTGTGACACTTCGATGGTTCTCACTTAGTTGCTTGGAAACACCAAGGATACTTCGTCCAGACTGCGCCTCTTCACCTAGATCATACCCATACTCTATTCTAGGCTACGAGCAAGTCACAATTCTACTCTAGTGAAACTCACTTGTATACTTAGACGATCTTATTAACAACTTACCACTTAGTCATTTAAGCATACATCCATGAACATGCAAAACAAAGAGAACACTTGTGAAATAAACAAGAGACAAAAAAATATAGTGCAGGGGACACAAGACGGGCCTAACACCCAACTAAGTCTTATTACTATGAAAAGGTTATAGTATGAGCACTTTCAACTTGGTTTAAAACTTAGAAGAGTCACATGACTCGCCTCACCTCACCAAGACACTCATACATAGATTCATCACACCAAGACTTGTCTGTCACAACAAATTTCACAAATCCCACAGTGCACTTCAGACATGCGACCACCATAGACTCATCATCTCTTCTATGTCACAAGACTTCACACAGACCTATGGTTTTGTCTCATATCACGTCTCGCCTAGATCTGCAACAAGTCTTCCCCAAATCCAAAGTCACCCTACCTATAGCTAGACTCAATCCAAGGAAGGTCACCTCAACTCTACCCACAAAATTACCTCAAGGTAGCACAAGTCCTCCCATGTGGAGCGAATTGGCTATTTGAGGGAGATTGCCCCTCCTTGTCCAAATCTTCCTCATAACTTTGGTGTTGATATTTCTCTCTTCCTTGTGCCTTCTTGGTTATGCACCCTTGTTCTTTTATATCGACTCCAAATGTCACATTTGTGAATCATCACTTCCTTTTTCCATGTCACGCCTCTTCACAGATCAATGTGCCTCTTTGCGGACCCACATGCCCAGATCAACCCATGCACTCATCAATCTTCACGTCCCTTATGACTGGAACACCCCAACCTTGTGTGTGTTCCTTGTGTCAATGCACCCCAACCTCTTTGGTGCACCCAAACTTGTGCTTCACCTCATGCTTTGGAAAACCCCTTGGAATATTCACACACCCAAGGCACCCACTTTCCCAACAAGTGCGACTCTTGGGTGTTGAAGCAACCCCAAATTCCATCTCCTTGAAGACTTGGGAGAAGGTGCCCATGCCCTTCTATCCGAGTACCTTCCATCCTCCCCCCCTCAAGTCGTTTTCGTCCCTGACAACATACACAAAATATGTGATTTCCAAGTCTTCACCCTAACTCGTTCTCCCATCACAACTAAGTTTGTTGGAAACCCAAAGTTTTGTCCTAACTGAAAACCCCAAGTTTCGTCCTAACTGGAAACCTCAAATTCTGCCAAAGTGGAAACCTCAAGTTTCCTTGCAAAGTGGAAACCCTAAGTTTCCAACTTGCATTGCAATCACCCACAACCTCCTGCAACCACCTACACTTCTCTCTACCCAATTTTTGTGGGACCAAACTATCTACTACGATGGAGGGACATCTCGTCCCCAGCTATATCTGCAATTTCCAAGCTACCACTATCCTACTGCGACGATCACACTTTGTTCCATTGTTCTTGTTGCCTCAACCATTGCTGCAACCTCAATCAAAACTTCAAAAATGTTTAAGTGTATTATGTGATCTTACTGTTGTGCCCATACTTCAACCAACTCTGTCATGTCTCCACACAATTCTAGCCTTAAGTCCTAGACCGGTTGGGTATCTAGTCCAACCGTCGTGTCTATTTCTTGAAATGTGCATCTCCATGCCTGAACTTAGTATTTTTTGTTCGCATCTATGTCACTCCATCCAAATCCAAAGACTAAGGCAAGTTTCCACCCTCGCCTCATTACCGTTGTCATCGTCCAATCTTCATCAAGGAGATCCTCCATAATGTCTAAGTGTTGCACTTCGAACCTATTGACATGCCCATACTTCGACCTCTTAGTCATGCTCTCATGCACTAACTCTCCAAGTGTTGAACTATCATGTTCATTCCTTGAGAATGCACAACATGCCCAAATCTTGGTCACTTCCTTTTGCAATTCATTCCATCCACACAACAACTTCAGACAAAGGAAATTTTTCCCTTCACCTTGGTACACTATGAAGTCATCCCAAAACAAAGTCATATGTGGAAACTTGATTCTACTTCCACCTCATGGTGCAATTAGGCAATCTTCTACAACCACACACAATTCACATCGCATCTAATTCTACAAAGAATCAAGGGAAATCATCGTGCACTTGTTCTCCACATGTCCAACCAACTCTGGCCTTGTGACTCAACTTGCGATGAAGTCCACAAGTCGGGATTCCTTGGGAAAATTCTCCCCATATTCATTTTTGTCTTCGGATATGAAGCAACCCATATGTGCCAAGAACTTAACGTCCATATTGCATTTCCCCATTACTTCATCACCTGACCTTATTGTTACATCTACCTCTCCATTCCTTGGAATGGTTAGGCTTCACCCTCAACCATGCTGCCCAAGACCAGAGAAACGCCCATTTCCAAGTAATCTCTTATTGTTGCAATCCTCCTGTCTGCACAATCATCCAAACTAAGCCACGTCCTCAAATCAACTTCTTCCATCAAGTCACCTCTCCACAACTCAACATCTATGATGGGTGTGGCCAACACACTCACACTCCTCAAACATTCCAACAAATTGTCCAAAGCGTTCCAAGTAGAATAAGTCACCTCAAAGAACTTCCATGCCTTAGGCACGTTCGAAACAATACTTTTGTCAACCTCAACCAACGACCCTACCAGATCTCTAAGTCATCGCAAAATCATTTGCAAGTCACTAAGGTACTCTATACCGTATCCAATGTCCCATACCAAAGGCAAGTGAACGCCACCCATGTCACTTGGTCTATGTTCTTCCCATTCAATTTGACTATAAAAAATTCTTGGTTGACTTCTTTGTTGACTCCATCCATCTCCTAGAACAAAACTTCCTTACACCTCAACAAGCATCCAAAATTTGGCACTATCATTGTGACTATCAAGTCATCACATGAACCAAATCTATGCACTAACTCTCCAAGTGTTGAACTATCACGTTCATTCCTTGAGAATGCACAACGTGCCCAAATATTGTTCACTTCCTTCCATAGTTTAGCTCATCCACAAAACAACCTCAGACCAAGGCAAGGTCACCCTTCACCTTGTTGCACTATGAAGTCACCCCAAAATAAAGTCATCTATGTAAACTTGACTCTATTTACCACCTCATGGTGTAGTTAGCCAATCTTCTACAACCACACACAGTTTGCATTGCATCCAAGTTTGCGAAGAATCAAGGGAAATCATCATGCATCTGTTCTCCACGTATCCAACCAACTCTTCTCTTGCGACTCAACTTGCAACGAATTCCACATGTCTAGCTTCCTTGGACAAATTCTCCCCATCTTCATCTGTGTCTTCAGATATGAATCATCCCATCTGCGCCAAGAATTGCACATCTAGACTGCCTTGCCCCATTACTTTATCACCCATCCATGTTGATGCTTCTACCTCTCTATGCCTTGGAATGGTTAGGCTTCATCCTCAACCATGCTGCCCAAGACAAGAGAAATGCCCATTTCCAAGTAATCTCTTCATGTTGCAATCTGCCTGTTTGCACAATCCTCTAAACTAAGGCAAGTCCTCAACTCACCTTCTTCTGTTGAGTCACCTCTCCACAACTCAACATCTATGATGAGTGTGTCTAGCACACTCACATTCCTCAAAAATCCCAACGATTTGTCCAAAGTGTTCCAAGTAGAACAAATCACCTCAAAAACTTCCATGCCTTAGGCATGTTCGAACCAATATTTCTATTAACCTCAACCAATGACCCTCTTGGACTTTTGAGTCATCGCACAATCATCTGCAAGTCACAAAGGTATGCTATGCCTTATCCAATATCCCATACTAAAGGTGAGCGAACACCACCCAAGTCACTTGGTCTGTGTTCTGCCTATTCAGGTTAACTGTCAACAATTCTTGGTTGAGTTCTTTGTTGACTCCATCCATCTCCTAGAACAAGAGTTCCTTGCACCTCAACAAGCATCCAAACTATGACACTATTGTCGCGATTGTCAATTCATCGCATGACTCAAAAATTATGGCTAAGGAACCAACACATTAAGGTACCTCATCCAATAGTTAGGCAACTCGTCAAGTCACCTCCACAAATGCATCCAAATATGGCTAAGTCCATCACAGGACTTGTCCAAGTAGGTTTCCCTAAGCTCTCTACATTTTTATTCAAGTCAAGGTGTCCCAACTGCTACATGACTTCTTCAAATCTACATCACTTGAGTCGCCCTCTTGTCCGACTTCCCTTTAAAGAACTCATCGCAACACTTAGGAAATGCAAGAACTCAAAACCAACCATACCTTTACAATGACATTCTTGGTTGCACCCATGGTTTAAGTATGTTTTCTTAGACCTTCAGTTTCCTAAACCACCTACTCTATGCATGAAATCCCCTTGATCATTGTGTGCTGCTCCATGAACTTGCATAGCACCTTCACTGTAATAAAAGGCTAATTCCATCCATCCACTTCATAAATCCGTTTAAGTCCCAAACTTCCCATTCAACCGGCCAAACCCATTTCCAATGTCGTGCCATCTCCACACCTTGACTACTTCTGCTTCAAGGCACCATGCACACACTGCCTAACTACCAAGTCATACTTCTATTAATTGACTTGTGTAGCTCTGTGAAGAGTTGCCTCTTCTGAAGGCTACGATCGACCCACTCATCCAACAACCCATATCGACTCAACTGTTGTTCTTGGCGATGCACAAAACGAATATGTCATGATGAAAATGTTCCCAATCAACTGCCTTGCTGCAAAGATTCTTTAGGTCACATCAAGTTGTACAACTCACCAAGTGATTCAACTTGTCACATGGCGACTGCCCTGTCTTGAGTCTGCACAAATGTGCATCCACTTCGTCGCAACCCAGAAGTTCTTGGTTCACCCATGAACTCTATGCCTGGTCTTCTCAATGTGTGCACACAAGTATGGCACTTACTTCTGTCACAAATAGAACCAACCAAGTCTATGCCCATACTATCTTGATTAAATGTCAGTGCAATTTATTGAACCTTCACCAAGTCTACGCCCAAACTGTCTTTGTAATCAAATATACAAAAAGTCCTGCAATGAACTGTGCGATGAGTTCTGCGACCACCCACCCTACCCAAGTGCCTCGTTTGACCACAAACTTCGCACTTGATCTATACAAGGGGTGTTCCCAGATCAACCTTCCACCACATTGTCAACCATAACCTTTGTCGTAAGTCTAATGCAAAGTCTCTGCGATGAACCAATTCGCCCCATCGAAATGTTGACATTGAACTGTCTTTGTAATGAACTATGAAAACAACTGAAGTGCACCTCAACACCACCGTTCTAACTGTGTTAGTGGTCACGAAGAGCCAAAACTGCTCTGATACCATCTCTCACATCCCCACATGACACCTACCCAAATATTATGATCATGCACCTCTTGAGGGCATGTGACACCTCAACAGTTCTCACTTAGTTTCTTGGGAACACCAAGGATACTTCGTCCAGACTGCACCTCTTCACCTAGAGCATACCCATACTCTATTCTAGGCTATGGGCGAGTCACAATTCTACTCTAGTGAAACTCACTTGTATACTTAGATGATCTTATTAACAACTTACCACTTAGTCATTTAAGCATACATCCATGAACATGCAAAACAAAGAGAACACTTGTGAAATAAACAAGAGACACAAAAATATAGTGCAGGCGACAAAAGATAGGCCTAACACCCAACTAAGTCTTATTACTGTGAAAAAGTTACAATATGAGCACTTTCGACTCGGTTTACAACTTGGAAGAGTCACATGACTTGCCTCACCTCACCAAGACACTCATACATAGATTCCTCACACCAAGAATCGTTCGTCACAACAAATTTCACAACTCCCACAATGCACCTCAGACATGCGGCCACCATAGACTCATCGTCTCTTCTCTATCACAAGACTTCACACAGACCTACGGTTTTGTCTAATAGCAAGTGTCACCTAGACCTGCGACAAGACTTCCCCAACTCCAAAGTCACCTTGCCTATTGCTAGACTTAATCCAAATAAGGTAACCCCAACTGTACCCACATAATTACCTCAAGGTAGCACAAGTCATCCCACGTGGAGCAAATTGGTTACTTGAGGGAGCTTTCCCCTCCTTGTCCAAATCTGCCTCAAAAATTTGGTGTTGATATTGCTCTCTTCCTTGTGCCTTCGTGGTTATGCGCCCTTGTTCTTTTATATGGACTCCAAAAGTCACCTTTGTGAACTGTCGCTTCCTTTGGGTGTGTCACGCCTCTTCGCAGACCAATGTGCCCCTTCACAGACCCATGTGCCCAGATGAACCCATGTGCTCATCAATCTTCACGTCCATTAGGACTAGCATGCCCCAAACTTGGGTGCACTCCTCATTTCAATTCACCTGAACCTCTTTGGTGCGCCCAACCTTGTGCTTCACCTCATGCTTTGGCAAGCCCCTTGGCGTATTCACACACCCAAGGCACCCACTTTACCAACAAGTGCGACTCTCGAGTGATGAACCAACCCCAAATTCCATCTCCTTGAAGACTTGGGAGAGTGTTCGCATTCCGTTCTAGTTGAGTACCTTACATCCTCCCCCACCTCAAGTCGTTTTCGTCCCTGACAAAATTCACAAAATATGTGATTTCCAAGTCTCCGCCCTAACTCGTTCCCTCATCGCAACTAAGTTTGCTGGAAACCCCAAGTTTCGTCCCAATTGGAAACCCCAAATTATGCCAAAGTGGAAACCTCAAGTTTCCTTGCAAAGTGGAAACCCCAAGTTTCGCCCCAACTTACATTGCAATCACCCAAAACCTCGTGCAACCACCTGCACTTCTCTCTACCCAAAGTTGCGTGCGACGAAATTGTCTACTACGATGGAGGGATGTCTCCTCCCCAATTATGTCTGCAATTTTCAAGCTGCCACTATCCTACTGCGACGATCACACTTTGTTCCATTGTTCTTTTTACCTCAACCATTGTTGCAACCTCAATCAAAACTTCAAAAATGTTTAAGTGTTGAACTTATGTGATCTTATTGTTGTGCCCATACTTCAACCAACTCTGTCATGTCTTCGGACAATTCTAGCCTCAAGTCCTAGACTGGTTGGGTAGCTAGTCCAACCATCATGTCTATTTCTTGAAATGTGCATCTCCATTCCTAAACTTAGTCTTTTCTTTTCACATCTATGTCACTCCATCCAACTCCAAAGACTAAGGCAAGTTTCCACCCTTGCCTCTCTACTAATGCCATCATCCAATCTTCATCAAGGAGATCCTCCAAAATGTCTAAGTGTTGCACTTCGAACCTATTGTCATGCCCATACTTTGACCTCTTAGTCATGCTCTCGTGCACTAACTCTCCAAGTGTTGAATTGTCATGTTAATTCCTTGATAATGCACAACATGCCCAAATCTTGGTCACTTCCTTCTGTAATTCATCCCATTTTCACAACAACTTCAGACCAAGGAAAGGTCTCCCTTCACCTTGCTGCACTATGAATTCACCCCAAAACAAAGTCATCCATGGAAACTTGATTCTACTTCCCACCTCATGGTGCAATTAGTTAATCTTCTACAACCACACACAGTTCACATTGCATCCAAGTCTACAAAGAATCAAGGGAAATCATCGTGCACCTGTTCTCCACACTTCTATCCAACTCTGCCCTTGCGACTCAACTTGCGATGAAGTCCACAAGTCAGGAATCCTTGGCCAAATTCTCCCCATCTTCATTTGTGTCTTCGTATATGAAGAATCCCATCTGTGCCAAGAATTGCACGTCCAGATTGCCTTGCCCCATTACTTCATCACTCTGACCATATTGTGCCTTGGAGTGGTTAGGCTTCATCCTCAACCATGCTACCCAAGACCATAAAAACTCCCATGTCCAAGTAATCTCTTAATGTTGCAAACCTCATGTTCGCACAATCCTCCAAACTAAGGCAAGTCCTCAAATCACCTTCTTTCGTTAAGTCACCTCTCCACAGCTCAACATATATGATGAGTGTGGCCAACACACTCACACTCCTCAAACATTCCAACAAACTATCCAATGTGTTCCAAGTAGAATAATTTACCTCAAATAACTTCCATGCCTTAGGCACGTTCGAATCAATACTTCTGTCAACCTCAACCAACAACCCTCCCAGATCTCTAAGTCATCGCAAAAGCATCCACAAGTCATCGAGGTACTCTATGCCTTATCCAATGTTACATACCAAATATGAGCGAACACCACCCAAATCACTTGGTCTGTGTTCTTCCCATTCAAGTTGACTACAAAAAATTCTTGGTTGACTTCTTTGTTGACTCCATCCATATCCTAGAACAAAACTTCCTTGCACCTCAACAAGCATCCAAACTTTGGAACTATCGTCGCGACTATCAAGTCATCGCATGAACCAACAAATATGGGTAAAGCACGAATGCACCAACGTACCTCATCCAAGAGTTAGGAAACTCCTCAAGTCACCTCCACAACTGGATCAAAATATGCCTAAGTCCACCACAGGTCTTGTCCAATTAGGTTTCCCTAAGCCCTTCACACCTTTACTCAATTCAAGGTGTCCCAACTGCTACATGACATCTTCGAATTTGCATCATTTGAGTCACCCTCAAGTATGTTGGTTTTCATCGTGGAAACAAATTACAATTGAACCACCAAGTCAGCCGACTTCCCTTCAAAGAACTCACCGCAACACTTAGGAAATGCAAGAACTCAAAACCAACCATACCTTTCCAACGACATTATTGGCTGCACCCATGGTTCAAGTCTGTTCTCTTGGACCATCACTTTCCCAAGCCATCGACTCTCTGCTTGAACTCCCCTCAATCACTGTGTGAATCTCCATGAGACTGCATAACACCTTCACTGCGATACAAGGCTGAAACCATCCATCCACTTCATAAATTTGTTTAATTCCCAAACTTCCCATGAAATCGACCAAACTCGTTTTCAACGTCCTGCCATCTCCACACCTTAACTGCTTCTTCTTTAAGGCACCACACACACACTACCCAACTGCCAAATCATACTACTATTAATCGACTTGTGTAACTCTGTGAAGAGTCACCTTATCCGAAGGCTGTGGTCGATCCACTCATCCAACAACCCAACTTGACTCAATTGTTCTTCTCAATGATGCACAACATGAAGATGTCACAATGAAAATGTTCCCAATCAATTGCCTTGCTAAGAAGCTTCTCTAGGTCACATCAAGTCGTCCAACTCGCCATGTGCTTCAACTCGTCACATGGCCACTGCTCTGTCTTGAGTCTAGACAAAGGTGCATCCACTTCGTCACAACCCATAACTATTCCACTTCACGATCACTTCTGCGATCACCCATTGCGATTGCTTTTGTCACCCTCTGCGATCAGATCTGCGACAAGTCTTGCATTCGTCCTCCTTTCCCGAGTGCTTAGTTCATCCATGAACTCTGCGCCTGGTCTTCTCAAGGTGTGCACACAGGTCTGGCACTTACTTCCATTGAAAATCAAACCAACCAAGTCTGTGCCCAGACTATCTTTACGAAAGGTTAGTCCACCTTATTGAACCTTCACCAAGTATATGCCCAAATTGTCTCTACAATCAAATTTGCAACAAGTGTTGTGATGAACTCTTTGATGAGTTATGAGACCACCCACCTTGCCCAAGCGCTTCATTTCACTACAAACTCTTCTCTCGCTCTATACAAAGAGTGTGCCCAATTCAACCTTCCACTGCATTGTCAAATGAGACCTATGCCATAAGTCTGATGCAAATTCTCTACGATGAAACATATCTCCCCATCGAGTTGTTCTCATTGAATTGTAATTGCAATGAACTGTGAAACCAACTACAATGCGCCTCAACACCACTGTTCTAACTTCAGTGGTGGTCATGAAGAGAGAAACCTTCTCTGATACCATCGGTCACATTCCCACAGGTTGTCTTCCTGAATCTTATGATCCTGCACCTCCTAAGGGCGTGCGACACCGCAACAATTCTCACTTAGCTACTTGGAAACACCAAGGATACTTCGTCCAAACTACGTGTCTTCACCTAGAGCATACCCATACTCCATTCCAGGCTACAGGCGAGTCACACTCCTACTCTAGTGAAACTCACTTATATACTTAGACGATCTTGTTAACAAATTATCATTTAGTCATTTAAGCATACATCCATGAACATGTGAAACAAAGAAAACACTTGTGAAACAAACAAGAGACACACAAATATAGTATGGGCGACACAAGATGGGCCTAACATCCGACTAAGTCTTATTATTGCGAAAAAATTACAATATGAGCATTATTGGATCACTTTACCACTTGGGAAGAGTCACAGGACTCGCCTCACCTCACCAAGACACTCATACATAAATTCGTCACACTAAGATTCATCTATCGCAACAACTTTCGCAACTCACGCGGTGCACCTTAGAAATGTGCCCACCAGAAACTCACTGCCTCTTCTCTGTTGCAAGATTTCACACAGAGGTCTGCGGTTTTGTTTTATAACATGTCTCATCCATACCTATGACAAGACTTCCCGAACTCCAAGTCACCCTGCCTACTGCTAGACTCAATCCAAAGAAGGTTTCCCCAACTCTACCCACAGAATCACCTCAAGGAAACACAAGTCCTCCCATGTGGAGTGACTTGGCTCCTTGAGGGAGCTCGCTCCTCCTTGTCCAAATCTATCTCATAACTTTGGTATTGATCCTGCTCTCTTCCTTGTGCCTTTTTGGTTGTGCATTCTTGTTCTTTTATATGGACTCCAAACTTCACCTTCTTGAACCGTCACGTCCTTTGGGTGTGTCGTGCCCATTCACGGACCAACACGCCCAAACGAACTGATGCACCCCTTCGTGGACCCATGTGCCCAAATGAACCCATGCGCTTGTCAATCTTCGTGTCCCTTATGTCCGACATGCCCCAACCTTGAGCGCACTCCTCGTGCCAACGCAGCCCAACCTCTTTGGTGTGCCTAGCCTTGCGCTTCACTTCATGCTTATGAAAACTCCTTGGTGTATCCACATGCCCAAGGCACCCACTTTCTCAACTAGTGTAACTCTTGAGTGCTGAAACAACCCCAAATTACGTTTCTTTAAAAACTTGGACAAGAGTATCTGTACCTTTCTAACTAAGTACCTTACAATTATCATATACAATTTTAATATATATAAAATTCAACAAATAAATAAATTTAAATAAAAGCTTTTAATAGACATAAGTCCTCTTAATTTCAATGACCATCATTTAAAATAATTTAAATTAAATAATTTATTACATTGTATAGCATTGAATGAACAAATATAAGGAGGAAATTTTAATGGTGATTGACTTCAAATTAGATAAATTATATCTGAATAGAATGATTTGCCCTACTTAATAAAATTATCATTTTTCACAATTCATGTTAAATTTAAAACTCAATGTATTTTTAGAGGAAAATCTTAATAAATATAGATTTCACATGTGTGAAAATAATTATAATTATTGGATAAATATTATTCTACTATAACAATTTTAATAAAAGTGTTATTTTTTAACTTAAAATTTGTTACATTAATTGTAATTTGATAAGTGGTGTTACTTTTTGATTAATAAATAAAGTTTTTTCTGTTCTAAAAAAAAATTGTAAATTGTAAATTTTCTTATTTTAATTAAATTGATTATTTATATCATATTAATATAAAGTTGAAGTTTATAATGTTTTTTAATTAATTAATTTTAGTTCATATAATTGAGAGGGAGAATTGGTATCCTCACCTAAATCTAAATCTTGTTCATGAAATGTTTCCTCTTTGCTAACCAATTATTAATTATTATTGAGGTTTTTTTTTTTAATAAGTAGAAATATCTCATCCTTATTTATTAGTGAGGCTCTTTGTGAATAAGAAGAAATATCTGACCCTTGCCTATTGTGGTGCTAGTGATGGTTTGTTTATTTGTTTAACATGAGGGATCACAGAGGTTTGTTTTTTGCTTTTTAAACTAATGGTTTAAATATATTATTTTTAAGGGTCTAATCCTAAAGAGAACAAGAGATTTGAACCTGTGACCTCATCAGTTAGAAATAGCTTTACGTTTAACTCAAAACCATTTAAACAAACCTTTGAAGCTAATTTATTAAATATTGATATAAATATAAATCAATATATTTTATTAAATTATTTATTAAACATAATAATTAAAAAACAAAATTTATATGCCATGCTTTAAGAAAATTTAAACTAAACTACCCGCGGTTAAAAACTCCTTTCCTCTTAAATCATATATGAACCTTTAAAAAATAATAATATTAATATTTAAAATTTAATGATAAATAGGTGTACCTTTTGTGTAAAGTTCGAGGAAAAGTCCATTCCCCTCCATTCACAAAATGCTCTTCTCTATTGATTTGTGCATATATCTGGTCACAAACATTTCTCAATTTAATGCAAGGTGGTACTACTAAATTTGAAAGCCAATACCATTCCCATGGTATCTCTGCATGTCATGTCACTTCAATTTTCTATTAAAATAGTAAAACAGTACACAGTTGTGATGTCTTGTTTGGTCACCATTTCAATCAGTGTACTTGGGACAATCCATTAGGAAAAACGATGGAAAAACAATACCTTTCATAATAGTACAATACTTTTTTTCTTAGTCAAGAATAAGAAAGTACTTGAATTGAAATACCAACCTCCACTATGTTAATTTGGTAGTACTTGTTTTTACATCCTTTTCCATTTGCACATCATTGCCTCTAGCTATTAATTAAATATCATTTCTAAAATACTGAAGAAGTATAGTAAAGGAGGTACATTGACTCACTTTCCATATAGTGAGCAATTATTCATCAATGCTGGTGCATGGTTTATCCATTTCACACCCATTTAATGTGTACACCCTTGATTCTTGCTACATATTCTATTAATAACTATGAGTTCTAAATATTTATTTGTCCATCATCGACTTTAGCTACTTATTCTATTTATTATGTATGACTTCTAAAATAAATAGTAGAATATAGTACAAGAGGTACTAACTGACATACTTAGGGATTACACCTCAATGCTTGTGCAAGGTTTATATATTAATATAAGACAAAACTTGGGATCAATTTTAATGATTATGTATGTATTGATTATAAATTTATTTATTATTTTATTTTATTTTGAATAGTCAATAATTTTAATTCTAAAAAAAAATGTGATTAAAGTGGTGTTCAATTAAATTAAATTTGAGTTAATATTCACAAGAGATTAGGTTAACTTTATAAGATTTAAGAAATAAGTTATTATCGGAGTATTAATATTTTAATAATATATTTGATGTAATTTAAAAGTTATATTAATAAAAATTATTAATAATATGAGTGGATTTCATTTGATTTTGAGGGAAATCACGAAACAAGTTTTATATGGGTTTAAGAAAATCTTTCAATAATCAAGCAAAGGGATTGGTGCTTTATTAAAAGTTAAAAATCCCAAATTCAAGAGGGATCAAGAACCTTTCTATAACATGGGAGTCATCAATTGTTATCAGACATATATGAAATTAGTCAATCCCTAAAGATTGCATTTTAGTAAGGCTCATCTATAGAGTTCAAGGGGAATTGAGGAGCTTCAAATCTATAGAATTCTTCCAAGTGCTAAGGGAATTCAATAATGACAAACCAATTGGTAAACAAAGTATTTTAGATGTTGGATCAACAAAGATAAATGGGGACATTATTTCATCATCCCAACTCCCATAGAAATATAGTTTATAGTTACTATTGGGGGGTTGACATAATCTCACAATGGATGATGCATGTCGAGACATGTGGCGATGTTCATTCAAATCGAAGGGATGGGAATCTATACCCTCCTACCCTTTGGTACCTTCATATGTTTCTCACACCATTGCAATACATGATCATAATTTGGATCAAAATCTTGGGAGGGACGTAGGTGGGATTATTCGAGTTCTTTGTTTTTTTTCTTTCTTTCTTTTGTAAATGCTTTGTGAATAACGACGATTGTGGCTTCAGGGGACTCCATGTCTTCCCTATTGCATTTATTTGTTGGGGCAAGGTGGGTTCCTTTGAGCCAACATTTCTAGTGTTTATTTGCTTCATGTCCTACAATCTAGCCTCTTGATTATGTGGCTCATTTCGAGATTGGTTCAATGTCTTCATAGGATTGAATTGTATTAAATCCTATAGGGGTTGGAATCAAAATAAGATGCTCGAACACAATCATTCTAGTTGCCTCTTCTTGCATGAGTCCATGGACCTATGCTGCACACAAATAAGGAATGAATGTCTCCTTGTAGATATCTAGGTAGCTATTTTCTTTTAAACAATATAATGGTTAACCAAATTCAGGTTCAAAATTCCAAAAATGTAGAACTTTTGGAGTTAATGACATGACAGAGTGGACAAATAGAGAAGCTAGAAGCAAAGTTTAGTATGTTATATGGATTGGTTCTTGGTCTATGTAGGAGCTCATAGTCTTTTGTCTCCCATCCAAAGGTATTGATTGGCTATGTCCCAACGATGGTCAAGAATGAGGAAACTATCCATCAAGCTCAAGGAGATTTGGAGATGGAAAATGATGTTTTGGAGTACCAACTACATGAAAACATCAAGAAGGAATCCCTTAGTGGGCACTTCTTTTATTAATCTCAAGTTTTTAAATGTCTTCTAAGGTAGTTATGCTTCTAGATCAATATGTTAGGATATATACTAGTAGGTTTCTAGGTTGTATTCTTAAGATGGTAAGATTAGCTTAGCTCATGGGCAACAATTTTGAGATTTTTAGACTTCTTAAAAGATTGGCTATGTCCCAACGATGGTCAAGAATGAGGAAACTATCCATCAAGTTCAAGGAGATCTGGAGATGGAAAATGATGTTTTGGAGTACCAACTACATGAAAACATCAAGAAGGGATCCCTTAGTGGGCACTTCTTTTATTAATCTCAAGTTTTTAAATGTCTTCTAAGGTAGTTATGATTCTAGATCAATATGTTAGGATATATACTAGTAGGTTTCTAGGTTGTATTCTTAAGATGGTAAGATTAGCTTAGCTCATGGGCAGTGATTTTGAGATTTTAAGACTTCTTGAAGATTGGCTTATGTTGATTTTTGTTTGTTTGTATTATCATGTTTTAAATTTTTTGTTTGTTTGTATTATCATGTTTTAAAATATGACTATAGAAACCTTTTAATACAAATTATAACAATTTCAATAAATAAATACAAATAAATAAACAAATATTGCTAATGGCATAAGTTAGTTGGATGGGGTTCCTCCTGAGCAAGAGGTTAAATTGCACCAGGGGTTTTATTTGGTCTCATGTATGGGACCAAGGATAAATGCTACTAGAAAGCACATAACCCCATTAGAGGTAGCCTTAGCGACGACCACAAGGGATACTGACTTTCTTGTGGATACTATCTAAGCCGAAACCAACTTTTTATCTTGGAGTAATACCTAAAATTGTTTATGACTGGCTAAGAGATCATCTTCCTTGGAAATTAGGAAATAGATTAATGACCCAAGACCCAGAGAAATTTGGCAGGAATGGAAGTCTGCCCCCTTATGGACTATCAGTGGGATATTTCAAGTGGCGTGGTTTTCTTTGAATAATAATGATGAGTCAACCCACCTTAATAGATAACAACAATTGATGAATGTCCTCATTATCGATTGTCAACTAAGTTATGATAGGTTTTCCTTCTTTGAAAAAAAAGTTAATTAGGTGAGGTAGTTAAGTATGTCAACGACACATATACCCAATAAGTTACATAAAAGGGAAGAACTACCATTGCATTAAATGACTCTATCGTAATAAACATATATAGTTTATGAGCATATATTTATCATGGTTGTCTTTTCTCTTGTGGGCTCCAAAATTTAACATGGTATCAAAGTCGAAACATCTTGAATAATAGTGGAAGTCTTAGTTGGTTCTGAGTTGGTGGTGATTAATGTTCAATTCATGATCATTAATGACATCTCTTTTGACCCTATTATAGTTATTATTGAGAAACATAATATATAGTTTCATAAATAGAGATAGTTTTGCAAAAGGGCATAGGGGAGAGACACCAATAGTGGTCATAGAAGAGGTCACATGAAATTTCCAATAGATGATAACTATTTCCATTGGTAAAATATTTATATAATTCATTAAATTATTTCAAATTGTCCAAAGCAACTTTTAAAACCGTCCATAAATTGATTGGGCCCACAACTGTCCAAAAATTGAATTGAAGAGACTCTAGTACATACCATACAGAACATGTTGTCCCTACCACATACTATAATACTCCAACATAAAGACCCAATCAAACCTTAAACTATCCTAGACTATTCAATATGCAAGTATACGAGATATATCATATCAAACATAGTGATTGACATATGGAGAACAATATACCAAATAGCAAGCTTAAGAGTAGCCCAATGCTCATCTTTTGTTGCACATCAATTCAATCATTTATGATTAAACTCATCTGCAAGTGTGATCCACAAACAAACCCTAATAATGCAATCTATAATACAATGAATGACAATCAATCCATTAAATTCATCAAATCAAACTTCCAAGACCATTTAACACTTCTAAAGAACAAGGATCAACCAGGGGAATCCACTAGCCATTGGATCATAATAAAATCAATCCTAGATGCACATTCAAAAATTAAAGTATGAAATTGATCCTAATGACCATTCACCAATCAAAACTCAAGGTATAATACTATAAATCAACATCTATCATCCTTAGATCCACCATAGTTTTATGAATCTCACAATTCCAAGCTACTCAATAGATCACTATCAACACTCCCTCACAAAGCATCTTCAATTTAGGTGTTGATATTTTATATATTATTTGCATGTTTCTATTATCTTTATATTTTAGTTTAAATATTGGCACTTTATCTAATATGTTTTTGTTTGACACTGTATTTTCTTCTATTTCATTGTATCTATTCTTTGTTTGTTTGTATTATGTGTTTTTATGGCTGGGTTTCCACTGTTTATAATGTTTGTATGTTCATTTTATTCTTCTACAAGTTTCTATATTCATGGTAAGAGGGAACATAAATACTAGTACAAGGAGGGCAAGAAGGTGAGTGACCAAGGGTGCACAACTATAAAACACTAAGGAGATAAACTAGGGTGCCACCAAAGAGAATTTACTACAAATGTTGAAGAGAATAATGAGGAAGAGGTTAAAGGAGATGCTCCACCATCAACTACAATGCAATGTGGAAGTTCAACCAAGAATATTAGTGTTATCAAAGGTTGGGCAAAAGAGAATATGGTGAAGGAAATTGATGATGTTAAATTCAATGGATGTTCGGTAAGAGTAGCTACGAAAAAATATGGAATTGCACCAAAATCATTGCATTATTGGATAAATGGTCTCACTCATACAACGAGGAAATGGATTCTTACAATTTTAACTAAACAAGAGGAGGAACACGCAATTTATTGGTGTAAGGAGATGGAGGAAATGGGCCTTGGGTTGGCCCTTGGTACAACTAAATCTATTTTTTCCCAAATATGTTAGCATATGTTGAATCAATTCACAGATAGATTTATTTGGAAATCATGATGGGAAGGGTTCAAGAAACAACATCTAGAACTTATGCTATGAACAATAGAGGGCCTATATAGAGACAAAGATTTGAATTTATTCCATGTAGTTGTGACCAATTTCTATAACACCTTGTCCAATGCATTTGAGAAACATTCTTGTAATCCCAAATGTGTATGGAATTGTGATGAGACTGGTTTACAAGATGAAAATAATTGTGGCATTTAGGTAATTTCCAAGAGAGGGAGTAGGAGTGTGCCAATTTTTTTTCCTAAGAACAAGGAGTATGTTATGAATAATCTACTTCGAGGGGGAAACCTCATTTTACAATATATGCAATGCACAAGACAAGATGGGATGCCTATACAGATGAATCTTCTTTATTATAAATAGGAGATAAAGTGAGCATGATGTAACCTACCCTAAGCCGACCTAACCATAACTAATAAAATAATATTAAATGAGATTTAGGGCCTTAACATAGAGCCTTAGGGGGATTAACACAGGGCCTTATGGGCCTTAACATAGGGCCTTATGGGCCTTAACATAGACCCTATCTTTTAAAAAATATTTTCCCTCAAATCTTGTAATTGAGGGTGTTTCTTCATGAACTGCTCATTTTCCCATGTAGCTTCTTCTGGAGGCATATTCTTCCACTTGATCATGTACTCCACAATGGTTCTATTCCGAAGAGATATAGAATGTCGATCCACAACTTTTTCTAGTTCAAGTATCAACTTCCCTTCATCACCTAATTTTGGAAGTTTTATTTGCACTGACATAGTTTGTCCCAAAACATTTTTTAGGCAATATACATGAAAATACTTATGAATGCGAGAGAAAGGAAAATCTAAATCATATACCACTTGTCCAATATTGTGAATAATATTGTAGGGTCCATAAAATTTTGGAGCTAATTTATTATTCTTATTTTGTTTGAGAGTAGATTGCTTATAAGGTTGTAGTCTCAAAAATACCCAATCACCCTCCTCAAATTGTCTTTCACTTCAATGTTGATCTGCTTGCTACTTCATCCTGTTTTGTGTCATTTGAATGTTTTCCTTAAGAATTGCCAAAGTTTCTTAGTCTTATCCATATGTGTCCTGCAAAAAGTATGATATACTAGTAGTCAGATATCCATAAATGGATTCAAATGGTGACACGTTAGTAGATGTGTGATATGTGGTATTATACCACCATTATGCTAAAGGAAGCCACTTCACCCATTGAGATTGCTTGTCTACAGAATAACAAGATAGATAACCCTCTAAAAATTTGTTAACTATCTCTGTTTGACCATATGTTTGCGGATGATATGTTGAACTCATATCTAATGTTGTTCCAATCATATTCCATAATTATTTCCATACATTTCACATGAATTTTGGATCTCTATCACTTACTATTACTTTAGAAAATCCATGAAGTCTACAAATTTCCTTCATGAACACTTTTTCCATTTGACTTGTCGTATATGTACTTTGAATTCCACAAAAATGTGCATATTTTGTGATTCTATCCACTACCACAAAAATAACATCCTTACCTTTTGATTTCAGTTAACTTCTAATGAAATCCATCGATATGTCTTCCCATATTTGATTAGGTATGTGTAAAGGATGAAGTAAACTTTGAGCTTTTGTTGTCTCTCCTTTATTTCTTTGGAAAACTTGACATTCTCTTACAAATTTTTGAATATATTTCTTCATTCGTTCCAAAAAAAATATTTTGATCCTTTGATATGTTTTGATTGGAGAGTCACAAGACTCCCATAATATTTGCTGCTTCAACTTTAATTCAGGACATAAAAATACTATACCCTTGTACCAAATGATATCTCTCTTCCAGTCCGAATGTTCCATAGAGTTCATCCATTCCTTTGTACATTGCATTTTATATCTAGTAGTACTGTCATTTTTCTACTCTTAGCAAGCTTCTTCCAACCATGCAAGAATGGAATATGTAATAGAATATAAAATCAATGATTCTTCTATTCTGGAAAGGGCATCTGCTACCACATCATCTTTTCCCTTTTGTATATTATTTCAAAATAAAACCCTTGCATTTTTGCTACCTATTTTTGTTGCTATTCTAATGACAATCTTTGCTCCAAAAAGTACTTTAGGCTATCATGGTATGTCTTGACTTTAAAATGTTTCCCAATGAGATATTTCACCATTTTTTTTATTGCGTGTAAAATTACTGCCATTTATTTTTCATATGCATATTTCACCAAGTCATTTCCCTTGAATTTTTTACTTTCAAAGGCCAATGGTCTCCCTTCTTGTGTCAATACTGCTCCTATTCCTTGTCTTTTTGCATCACATTCAACTATGAATGTTTTACCAAAATTAAGTGTTTCTAATGTTGGTGTAGAAGACATGACATACTTTAAGAGTGATAATGCCAAGGCATCCTCTTCTGTCCATACAAATGAATGTTTCTTCAAAAGAGTTGTGAGTGGGCCTGCAATGCATGGATAATTCTTAACAAATTTATGATAATATCATGTAAGACCCAAAAATCCTCTAAGACACTTGATGTTCTTAGGAATAGGCTATTTTGTAATAGATTGAATCTTTTGAGGGTCGACCTTAATAAATTCCCTTGAAACAATATGGCATAAATACCCTATTTCTTGTTTCCCAAATTCACATTTGGATATTTTTACACATAATTGATTGTTCTCCAGAATTTGTAGGACTTTATCTACATGTTTAATGTGGTATTCCCATGATTTTTTATGATGAAATTCTGGTAAAAAACCCACATAAGTAGAGTACAAATCACTCTATTGCAACTTCAACACTCAAGCTTCTCTCAACTCTTCATACAAGCCCAAATTCTCTAATAGTATTTGGAAGAGTTGCTTAGATTAAGAACTATGCGAGTCGACACTAAGCTCCTTTCTGAAAATGTCAAGCAATTAATTTGTCTGGGAACTAATCCCCCATCCTCCAAACTCCCATAGAACCTCAACTATGACCAAGTTCTTATTGTCGTCGTTGAACTTATTTATCGAAGTGTCTCGATGCACATGTGATAAGTTTCTCCAATGATTCGTTCTGACGGAACAAACTTACACCTTTTCAGACTTTGGGAACATAAAACTCTCTAATGGTTTGGGAATTCGAAAAAATAGGAGCCACACTGACAGTTTCTAAACCATTGATCTAATCAAGGTTTTAATATTCGTCGTTGATGGACTAAGATTGGTCTTAGGTTATCCAATTATCATCCCCCGATCCAATAGATCAACCTCCACCATCAGTCTCTCGTGATCAACGATCATGATCCACACGTTAGACTTCCTCTTGTTGGAGTGTCCTAGAGAAGAGCCACTTCAATGGGTCTGGTTTCGACAATTCAAACTCCAATGAACTAGAATCAAATCCGACTAGTTCGGAGCATAACAAGTAAGAACCAGTCCGACGATTTACCTCCAAAATAATTCATTTCAATAGGAAACCACCACGTTCCTCCTTCCTGAATCGTCGATCTATACCGTTTCGAGTAGATTTCCGCCATTGATCTAGAAAATCGAGTCGTTCAACATCGAAAAGATGTGGATGCTCCGAAAAATTGCTGCAATAGAACACCACCACATTTTCTTGCTAGATCTATCGATATGGATCACTTTGAATAGATCTGCATCCTTGTTCCGGGTCTCTCTCTCACTGAGTCTTTCGACTGTCAATGTATCTGATAGTCATCGGACTATCCACCTCCACCATTGATATTTTCCCTCCGATCAACTTCGCCATTGATCAGACTATTGCCCATAGGAGTATTCCTCAACTATGTCCTCCAACAATCTATACCCCAATAGACTAAGAATATCTTTCGTTGATCTAGGATGATCAAGGGTCACGATTTCTTCTAGGTTTCAAGACTTAAACTAGTTCGAAAAGATGTGGTTTTAAACCGTTGATCTTGATTAATCAAAAATTATCATGATCAGCTCTCGTTTCCTCTGCAAACTAAACCTCTACAAACTCTACAAAAAAAATTGTCTCTTCATCTCAATCTCATCCCTCTCTCTCTGTCAATATCGTTCGCTAAATTCATACCCTTGGACTCGCTATTCATTTAGTGTCCCTCCTCATTCGCACGTTCAATCTCATCCTGATACACGTAGGAATATAAAAGATGATTTATAAAACACCAGCTCAATAAACACTGTTGGCCCTTGACCAAGTTTTAGGAGTTCCTTGGTCAAGTTTGAACTATTTTGGGACTTCGATAACCTGTGGAAGGAGGAGCGCAAGATGAAGCAGAGAACACAGAATCTCGACCCCTTTTTGGGATTTGGGATTATGTAACAGGTATGGGGATGTCGACCCATGGGTTTACCCATGTTTAGGCCTATTTTGTAAAGTATAAATAGATGTCTAGGCAATGTAAGAAGAGGCATAGGCATATCTATGTGATATTGGGCTAAGTGCTAGTGATTGATCTATGTGATCAATGGATTGTAGATTCTTTGTGCATACTGTGTGAGATTTGCAGAGCTATGTGCAAGTAATTGTAAGAAGGCTTGGTGTTATACCCTAACTCGAAGAAGGAGGATCTGGCAGAGTGCGCGTAGATCTCCTGTCTTCTGTGGAGTAGGATTTTGATGCTATGTTCCTGTAAGAAGCTTGAATGAAGATAATAAAGAAGAAAAGTTGGTGAATGTGGCCCTAGGGTGGGGGTGAACCACGCACAAGCTGTGTTGCTATGCTTTGTGCGATGTGTTGATGTGTTTATGTCTTTACTTGCTAAGTGCTTTGATATAGATAGATAGTTCTGTTTAGGCTTGGTGCTAACGATGTATATAGATGTTAGATCTGACCTATGTGAATATGCTTAGTGCTTGAATCTGCTAGATCTAATATACCTCTCTATTATAAGTGCTTAGATACATCAGATTTGAATGAATGTTGTGATGCTTTGTTTTATCTACGGAGTATATAATGGTCAAATATTGATGAACTGTCAGTGCTAAGTGCTCTGTTAAGTATTACAATCACAGATCTATGTCCCAGCTAAGGTTGTAGACATCTGAGTCCTACAACCACCCCTGCCTCTACCTCGGGTGAGACTTCATCTTCTTCGCAGGTGTTGCTGGAAGGGACGATAGTTAGGGTTTTGTTGGTGCGCTATTGTAGCGTTGAACCCTGGGTCTGCCCCTATGCCAACAAATGGTTCCGTTGCCAGGACCTAAAACTGTGATTGCTGGGAACTGAGGAATAAGAAGCTTTGTGCAAAGATCCGACCTAAAACTGTGATTGTTGGGAACTGAGGAAGAAGAAGATTTGTGCAAAGATTTGACTTGAAACTGTGAAATCTCTGTGCGTAGATCTATTGCCCTAGTGCGCAACATTTTACTTGACCTGTGAATATTTGTGTCAAGAAAAGAGGTAAGATCTGAAGAAAAGAGGTAAGATTTGGAAGCTTTGTGCTCTGAAAAAGGTAAGAATAGTGAAAAGTTCTAGATCTGAAAGCTTTGTGCTCTATAGAAGTAAGATAAGTGGAAATTTTTGTTTCAACAGTATGGATATAGGTATGTTTGATAGATTTTGTCCTAGCTTGAAAACTAGGGCACTAATAGATGAAAGAAGGTTTGACTTGCGTAGATCTGATAAGAATAATGAAATATATGTTATACCTATGCATAGAAAGAATGTTTGGACTAACAAGTGGATGCAGGATCCTAGAAAGAAATGTTTTCAAGTTAGCTACCATGATCCTAGCACGCAGTACAAGAAAGGTCGGGGATCATTTAAAAGAAAGAGAGGATTAACCCTCTGTTACAGTTGCATAAAACTGAGACATCTTGCTAAGGAATGCCCTGGGAGAAGACCTAGTTGTCTTTGTTGAAAAGCTATGGACCATGAAGTATTGGATTTCCCTAGAATGATTGCTAAGCTTGAAGGAATGAACATGAAACAAGAAAATCCTATGGCAGAACCCCAGAAAGAATCAAAGAAAGTATCTACAGATGAAAAAGACCCTGAATGACCACCGACATGTCAGCTTATCAAAGATCTTCAAAGAAAAAAGAATGTATTGAAGTAAAAATAGGAGACTTCAACATTGACTGTGTTCTGAATGAGGAAACATAGGTGAATATCATGACAGAAAGAACTTGGGAAGCTATAAGAAGGTCTGCTATGATTCCTTCATTCAGAGGAATAGGACTATTCAAAGGAAAGCTGATAAACCTATGTGGAAAGCTCACCCAAATATCTATGAATTCCAATGGGACTTCGACAGAGGAGGATTTCGTGATTGTTAAATTTATTCAGAACAATGCCCCATTTACCATGTTACTAGGAAAACCTTGGATTGAAAGAGATCAGGCTAGAAGGAAGGAAGAGGAAGAAGTTTTAGAGCAGAAGAAGCAAGAGTTAAAGGATTTCACGACTAGAAGGATCGCACACTTGATTGAAGCACAAAAGAACAGATCAAAGCTATTTAACACTAGAGACCTGGACGTCGAAGTTGCAAGAACACTAGAAGACCCACAGAATATTGAAGTACCTATTCCAGATAAAGAGGAAGTATCACCCTCGAATCTTAGGAAAGAATCTCAACAACGCGAAGTAACTATGCCAAATGCAGAGAAGAATCAAAATGGAAAAAGGAACACTAAGACGAAGCTCACTGGAAAGAAGGCCAGAAAGCTAAGTAAGAAGAGAGCTAAGATCAAAAAGTTACAAAAGGTTCCAGAGGGAACTTTGTAGAGGGAAAATTTGCAAAATTGGAGCTTCATCGGGATAACAGAACAACGTCACATGCCACTTCGCCAAGGTGAAGAAATATAGCCATTGGGAACAATATAACCGTTTTTCCGACACTCCAAATGGGTAGAAAGGCAATGGTTTGCCACCAGATCATTGGACCGCACCGTAATGCATAGGACAGAGTTACTGAAGGTTTCTCGCCCATTGCAAGAGATTTTTTGCCAAGTTATCTATTTATCCCGTCGCGCCATGCACGAAGAACACTTTTGCTAATCATGAATCTGAGCCCACAAACTCGTTGATTTTACACAATGATCATTGCGCTATTGTCCTCTATCCTATTGCAGTGTATAAGTTACTCCTCGAACCCGATATTTCCAACCCCAAGCGTGTATGTTGGACGAGTTCAACACTGTAGAGAAAGTTGTCGAAGAAGTTCTCATCGACCTCATGACTGAACGATTAATGTCAATGTCTGCAGGTATAAAAGCGTAATTGACGAGAGGACTGAAAGCCTCTCCATCTACTGCTCACGGAGCCGGATCATCCCAACCCTTAGCGGAAAAGAGAACCAAGTACAAATAAGACCTAGCAAATGCGAAGCTGATTCCAACCATATTGCCTGATTACATCCCACCTCTCGCTGGCGTGGTGAATCATGATAGTGTGCTAAGAGATTTCGATTACACCATGGTCATTGCGTACCTCCCGAAGGGGATACACGTAGTTTGAGCAAAGCAGGATAAGATCACAACATTGAAGTTCGACGACATCAACCTTGGAGATGGCAAGATCTATGGTATGCTCGCCCCATACAAGTACCTAACTAGAACAAAGGGGAAGAATTCAAAGATAATTCCCCAGCCGTGGATGATGAACCTCGCACAATCCACCTTGCTGAATGTCATGAAGATACCATACTTTGGAAGACACTAGGAAGTCAATGCATGTGTCAATCTGCTACTGTTGTGTTACCATGGCAGCCACTTATGGATAGACCGCTGTATTACAGTTGACCCAATGCTTATCCATAGGTTCACAGGACTGAGTATGCAAGGACCTGACCCGCAGGACTTCTACCCAGGAAAGGCCACAGATTGTGCGCTAGCACAAAAGATCAAGGATACATATGGCGATGTTGAGAAGGGAACAAGAGGCTACAAGGTAGCTTCCATCCAGAGTGGTGTAGTGCTCCTAGCATGTCAACTGATAGCTGGAAATTTAGTAAGGAAGAACCGACCTACGCAGGTCACTGGCTTTGTCATTGACCTCGCAGGGAAGTGCGCGAAAGGCCTACAGATGAACTGGGTGAAGTACCTAGTTAACCAGTTGGAACTAGACCGTCGAGAAGCACATGATCAGGCTTATGAATTTCATTTCAGCTGGCTCTTGATCTTCATTGCATTTGTTGCCTGGGAGATGCTAGAAGGTGCAACCTTCCCAGACATAGAGTCGTTCGAACTGATTCCTGCGAACTTCGCTACCCTTTGGTATTCAAGTGATATGAACAAACTGGGGCAGTCGAATGCTGTGTTTCATACATATTACCTCAAGATAAAGAGAGACATCGAAGCTGAGCCTCTCATGACTCCGAACACCTTACAAAGGTTCCGACCCCTGATGAAGTTCAATGCAGACCGACATTTCATCTACTTTACAGTGCGAGCAGATGAACATAAAGAGTAGCTCCAGTCATATTATAAACTTATAGAAGAAGACCTTGAAGAAATCACTAAGGAATGGTCCGGTGACCTCCTTATCCCCNGCCAACCCTGCAGAGATATCTGATATCAAAAACCTAGAGGACACTCATAAAGAACATAATACCCCCAAGAAGACTGAGGAGGTCCAAAATTAAAGCAAGACCTCAGGAAATACTGCTTTAGTGTCACCTGACCGAGGGGGTGATGACGAAGTAGAAGCTGAATAAAAGCCAGGCGAAGTAACACTTTCCAGAGATGAGGTTGACCCCTTGAAGAAGAGGAAGGTTTCCCCCCCGAAACCTTTTTCCCAGAAGAAATAGAAAGCCACCATGACCAAGATGCAGAATGCCCTCACCTCTGATGATTTTGACTTCATCATAGCAGCCCTGAACGACGCTTCATTGGAAATAACAGAGAAACAAGAAGCCAATCAGGAAAAAATGTATGATAGAATTGGAGTTGAACTCCGAGGGGTACAACATGCCCTTCAATCCAGCTGCGTAGTCTCCACTGCGCCCCTACCACCGGGAGAACCAAATTTGGGAGATGAGCCAACCCAACTCCACCGACTAGATGATACAGTCGAAGCTCGCCTTCAACGAGCACAAGAAGAAACAAAACAAGCCACCCAGGCCTTGCAGTAAGTGCAAGGCATACTCGTAGAACAACACAATGCTACAGAATAGGAAAATATTGCTCTCCAAGCGAAGTTTGATGAAGAAAAAGCACAGATGCAATGAGAAAAAGAACAGTTGCTCGCGGAGCAACTCGAAGTGAAAGAAGCGGTCAGCAGAGCACTTCACTCTATGACAGTCTTAGAAATAAAGGCAGAGGACCGTGTCACGAAGCAAGTAGAGTAGCTCGCAGAAGCTATCCAGTAGCTACAACAATGCATAGCAGACTTAGAGCTCTGCACAGTGCCCGAGACTCCTCAGGATGTAAGGGATCAAAGAGAAGCAACCGCCTGGAGCGCAATTGAAAGGATAAGGGCCCTTGCCATGGAATGCAAGCAACTGAGTAATCACAGTGCCTATAAGTATGAGAAAATCACTGAGAACCCATAATTGCAGGCACTGGAGTCACAACTCTAGGAAACAAAGAAGCAAGTAGAGACAATGCAGGCATAGTTGAAGCCCCCGCCAGCTGTGGAAAGAATGAAGCGATTCCAAGAGAAACACACTGCCCAACAACAGATCCACACTATCCAGAGCAGAGTTATGGAAGTAAATTAGAGGCTCCAACCTATACAATATAAGGCTTACCAATTTTTCACAGAGGTCAAAGGTCGAGGATAAGAAATCAAGAAGGTTGTCATAGAAGTCGAACAATGCCTGGAAGGACCTGTCAACGACACAGTCATCCAAGAGTTCGCTGAATAGGAGGCCATGTCACAACAACAAGTCAAAGTAGCTTGAGCTAAGCTCGAGGATTTCGAAGCAGAACTACCCAGATTAGAGTGACTCGGGATGAGTCACAGGTGAGTGTTGGGGGCCTGTTGGCCCTTGACCAAGTTTTGGGAGATCCTTGGTCAAGTTTGACCTATTTTGGGACTTTGAGAGCCTGTCAAAGGAGGAGCGCAATACAAAGCAGAGATCGCAGAATCTCGACCCCTTTCTGGGTCCTTTTTGGGATTTGGGATTATGTAACGGGTATGGGGATGTCGGCCCATGGGTTTACCCATGTTTAGGCCTATTTTGTAAAGTACAAATAGATGTCTAGGCAATGTAAGAAGAGGCATAGGCATATCTGTGTGATATTGGGCTAAGTGCTAGTGATTGATCTATGTGATCAATGGATTGTAGATTCTTTGTGCATACTGTGTGAGATTTGCAGAGCTATGTGCAAGTAATTGTAATAAGTCTTGGTGCTATACCCTAACTCGAAGAAGGAGGATCTGGTGGAGTGCCCACAGATCTCCTATCTTCTGCAGAGTAGGATTTTGATGCTATGTTCTTGTAAGAAGCTTGACTGAAGATAATAAAGAAGAAGAGTTGGTGGACGTAGCCCTAGGGTGGGGATGAACCATGTACATGCTGTGTTGCTATGCTTTGTGCGATGTGTTGATGTGTTTATGTCTTTACTTGCTAAATGCTTTGATATAGATAGATAGTTTTGTTTAGGCTTTGTGCTAACGATGTATATGGATGTTAGATCTGACCTATGTGAATGTGCTTAGTGCTTGAATCTTCTAGATATAATATACCTCTCTATGATAAGTGCTTAGATAAATCAGATTTGAATGAATGATGCGATGATCTGTTTTATTTGCATAGTAGATAATGGACAAATATTGATGAACTGTCGTTGCTAAGTGCTCTGTTAAGTATTACAATCACAGATCTGTGTCACATCTAAGGTTGCAGACATCTGAGTCCTGCAACCACCCCTGCCTCTACCTTGGGTGAGACTTAATCTGCTTCGCAGGTGTTGCCGAAAGGGTCAGTAGTTATGGTTTTTTTGGTGCATTGTTGTAGTGTTGAACCCTGGTTCTGCCCCTGTGCCAACAAACACACAATGTAAAACTTCCATTAAATCATTTACTATACACGAGTTTTCTACAGAAACTCCTTTGGTTGTTCTGGCATGATTTTGCAATTCATTGGCCTCTATTTAGCCTTTTGGCCACACTTATCCTCTTACACACACACACACCTATCTACCCTCTCTCTGTCTCTCTCTATTTCCAATAGGATTGCAATTTAAACATGGAAGACAAACTTGTAGCTCAACAAAAAATTTCCTAAGAATCTGGAACTAATTACAATAATAGTATTTCATCCCTCTACAATTGATGAGGCTCCATTTGATCGAATCCTCCATACTTAGGAAAATCCACCTAATCGAACTAATTTTCTCAATCAATCCATTTACATCATAATTAGGGAAAGCAAATGCTATCCTTATAGAATATGTGTTCCAGGTGTGTTGAGATTCAACAAGAAGATCCTAGTGAAAATTATGCACGTACATTAGGATGGAGCCTCAGGCTATTTTTAGGTGGAAGTTTGTTTTTAGATGATGAGAAAATTCTATTTATAGATGATGTCTATTTATAGATGGTGAGAGAATTCTATTTATAGATGTATGTCGACTATTATTATCCCTTAATAATAGTTGG